>JAQFVV010000172.1:2276604-2679256 GCA_028023455.1 Epiperipatus broadwayi
GAAAATTGTGAATTTAGAGGGAAATCGCTCAGATTATTCAAAAATTATTTAAAGAATAAATAAGATTTGAAATATCAGACACTCTTATACCTGGAGCCTAATTGTAAATATAGGAGATTTGAACTCAGACTTTCAAACCGCCTCACTACCTCACTGTCCACACTATCTCATACTACTGACCACACACATGCAGAAAAGATAAATAACCACTAATATATGTATTTCATGCTAAACCAGCATCAGTTGGTCCATAGCAAATCCTTACACTTTAATGGACAGGCTTCAACCTACTTCAACTCTGTAACCATCCATTCTATTGAAAATATGATGATAGAATTCCCAAATCCAATGCTGAGGCCAATACTGTTGTCAGCATGGGATTTGGGAATTCTATCATCAGATTTTCAATGGTATGGATGGCTGAGCAGTTGGAGATTGGAGTGGATTGAAGTCTGTCCATTAAAATATAAGAATTCACTATCTTAATATAAACTGAGCACCGATTATATATATGTGTGGGAGATGGTAAACTGGACCAACTGATGAGTGCTGGTTTAGCACGAAATATATCTATTGGTGATGTTTTATCTTTTCTGCATGTGTGTGGTCATGTATCAGTAGGATGAGATAATGTGAATAGTGAAAGGGCTTGAAAGTCTGAGTTCAAATCCCCTATATTTAAATAATGGATGTTGTATCAAAAATATACAGTATTGAGTAATTAACAAAATATATTGCAGAAAGGAGTTTGCTATTAACTGAAAGGAGACCCTTTGATTCCTCTTGGAGGCCTTAAAGGAACCGAGCAGGGCAAATTCCTAATGTCCACTCCATACGTTCTTGTCGTTGCAGCTGTTATTACTATGTGATTGTTCATATAGTATACGAACATGGATGGGCTGCTCACGAACACACATTAGCCAGCATGGTGAGTTTATTGGCTTTTTACCTCTGAGTTTAAGATCAAGAAGTAGTAGAAGATTTTTATATGGATATACAAAAGGCTTTTGATCAGAGTAAACAACATTTTAAAATTGTTATGGGAGACTTTAATGCTAGAATTGGTAGACAAATGAAAGATGAAATTGCTGTAGGTAATTTTGGTTATGGTAATAGAAACGAGAGAGGACATAGACTTGTGGAGTTTGCAGAAAAAGAAAAACTTTATATTATGAATTCATTTTTTGAGAAAAATGTTAAAAGGAAATGGACATGGAAGCATCCAAATGAAGGTACAGCAGAATTGGATTATATTTTGACTAACAGAAAATACATATTTCAAGATTGTAATGTTCTTAATAAATTTAACACAGGAAGTGATCATCGATTAGTAAGGTTAAGTTGCGTGTTAATGTGAAACTAGAGAGACAAAAATTATTAAGAAAAACAATATTTACAGTTGATATTCCTAATCTTCAGAAACATTCTAATGAATTTAAATTAGAACTTACAAATAGGTTTCAAGTGTTAGGAGATTTTGAACATGATACAGATTTGAATGAAATTAATATGAAAATAACTGATACACTTTTAAAAACTGTAACAAACATAGCTGGTAGAAAAAAGCAGCAATTGACTAATAAAATTTCTACTGAGACTAGAGAATTTATGAAGAAAAGAAGGAATATGATGATATACGAAAATGATGTATTAAAAAGAATTGAATATCTCGAATTTTGTAAAATGGTACGGAAAAGAGTTGAAAATGATATAAGAAAGTATAATTGTGAAATAGCAAGGAAAGCTGTAGAAGAAAATAAAAGTCTCAAAAATGTTAAACAACATTTTGGTATTGGTAGGAAATTTATATCTTCAATAAGAAAAAAAAATGGAATTATTACTAAAAAGAGAGATGACATCATGAAATTGGTAGAAGATTTTTATCAAGAATTATATAGTAATAAAGAACAAGTACCTCCTATATCTATTACATCTTCCGAATTGCCCAGAATTTTAAATGAAGAAGTGAGACATGCAATTAAGTGTATGAAGAAAGGAAAGGCTCCAGGAAATGATGGAATTATAATTGATATATTAAAAGAAGCAGGTGAAGAAATAGAAACAATTTTAGCAAAGTTATATACCAAATGTCTAAATGATAAAGATGTACCGGAAGATTGGAAGAATGCAGTAATAATATTAATATTTAAAAAAAGGTGATAAAGAAGATATTAGAAATTACAGACCTATCAGCCTTTTATCAGTTTTATATAAAATTTTTACCAAGATAATTACAACTCGTCTACAGAGAACTTTGGATTTCCACCAACCAAGAGAACAAGCTGGATTTAAAAGTGGTTTTAGTACAATAGATCATATCCAGGTATTGAGAGAAGTCATAGAAAGGACAAATGAATATGAGTTGTCATTATGTTTTGGATTTGTAGATTATGAAAAGGCATTCGATTCTATACACATTTTCTTCAGTGATTAAAGCATTGGATCATCAAGGTATAGATCCAGGATATTGTCATATTTAAAGAATATTTATAAAAATGCAACAGCAATAATTAGATTACATAATGATACTGGAAAAATCAACATTGAGAAAGGTGTAAGACAAGGTGACTCCATATCTCCAAAACTCTTTACAGCTTTGCTGCAAGAAGTATTTTGTGGATTAAAATGGGAAACTAAAGGAGTGAAAGTAAATGGAGAGTATTTAAGTCATTTAGATTTCACAGATGATGTAGTTGTTTTTGCAAATAATGCTTCAGAGCTGCAGGAAATGTTGCAGGAGTTAGCAGATGAAAGTAGAAAAGTAGGACTAAAGATAAATGTTAAAAAGACTAAAGTAATGTTTAATCGATTTGCTCAAAATATGAAAATAAAGATTGATTATGAAGAATTAGAAGAAGTTAACAGTTACAAATACCTTGGTCAGATTATTAATACAGATGGAAACATAATGGAGGAAATTAATCATAGAATTAAACTTGGTTGGAGTGCTTTTGGTAGAAATAACTTGATACTAAAAGGAAATATGCCTATGTGTTTGAAAAGGATGGTTTTTAACAAATGTGTTTTACCAGTTCTTACTTATGGATCTGAGACTTGGACACTTAATAGAAGAGCAATACAGAGACTTCAGACCACTCAAAGGAGTATGGAGAGATGTATGTTGGGAGTAACAAGAAGAGATCGAAAACGCAATGTATGGGTAAGACAACAAACAGGTGTTACTGACCTTATTGAAAAAATTAAAAGATTGAAATGGAGTTGGGCTGGACATATTGCTAGAAGAGATGATAATAGATGGACAATTGAAATTTTAAACTGGATTCCAAGAGATTGTAAAAGACCCAGAAATAGACCACATGTGAGATGGATGGATGAAATAAGAAAATGTGCAGGGGTGTTGTGGAGAAGAGAAGCTAAAGATCGGAGAAGATGGATTAAACTTGGAGAGACCTTCATCCTGCAGTGGATTGATAATGGTTGATGATGATGATGATGATATATTGAATTCTTCAATGTTCTATACTTAATATATTTATTATTCTTATTACATTTTTTTTACTTACATTCTCTGTGTGTTTGTTTCATAGATATAGTTGAAGTAAGATTCACAAGAGGGAGGTATAGAGATTTACTTTGATTTCAGTTGATAGCTTTTAAAATTGAACTTAGTACATTTTAAATAATAGGAAATTTTTATTAGACACATATATAATCATGTATATACTAAATCTGAGATATACACAAGTGGTATGCATATTAACTTACTGCAGAAATGTAAATGATGTATGTATACTGTATGTAAACCAGTGGTCTTCAACCCTTGGTCCGTGGACCAGTGCCGGGCTGCAGAAGGTTTCTGCTGGGCCGCGGTAGAATAAGAGATGAAACTTTTAATTAATATAAACAATTTTTATTTATTTTTTCATCTCATTTTTACCCAATTAAAAAAAAAGAAATCAAATGAAAACAAAATCTAATCAATCATACATAAATTAATTTAGTTTTCTAGTTATCACAGATGTTTATGGGGGGGGGGGGGATTAAATTCTTGATTACTTTTCTAAAAAAATTCAAAATTAAAAAAAAAAAGTTTTTTATTATAAAAACTCCATATATATATAATTT
Source organism: Epiperipatus broadwayi (assembly GCA_028023455.1). Classification (NCBI taxonomy): domain Eukaryota; kingdom Metazoa; phylum Onychophora; class Udeonychophora; order Euonychophora; family Peripatidae; genus Epiperipatus; species Epiperipatus broadwayi. The sequence continues at coordinate 2,280,691 of JAQFVV010000172.1, forward strand.
CATTTTGTATATTTAATACCTTGTTTTGATCAGTTATAACAATTATGCTAAGCAGTTTATATCTTTATAAAAATTTATCTATAGACCTCTGCCAGTCTGCAAAACTTTATCCTTATTTTTGTCGGTCCGTGAAACCTTATCCTTATTTTTACCGGTCCGCAAGTGTGAAAAGGTTGAAGACCACTGATGATGTAAACTAAAAGTGTCCTTTCTGCAATCACATGATCACCATTTTTTATGTTTACAGAAGCTGTTTTTCATAAAGGCAAAACTCTCCATACAGTAGTGCCACTTAGTGTAAGCCAGGGTAATCAATGGTTGCAGGAAGGTTTGTGCATAAAATCTCTATCTAGTTTCTACTCATCCAATATCCCCAGACTAGTTTCTAGCTTGTGGCTTTCATCGGTGAGGAGCCTTGGATCTAGGTGCAGTGCCCTCAGAATCCAAGGCTCTTCACTGTTGAAAGCCACATGTGAGGGTATTGGATGAGTAGGCACTAGATAGGGATTTTATGTACAAACTTTCCTGCATCCATTGATTACTCTGGATTGCAGTAAGTGGCACTATTGTATGGATAGTTTCATCTCTGTGAAAAACAGCTTGTGTTAGCATAAAGAATGATGATCATGTGATATTTGATAGTTTAATACTAATCCTGCCCATTATTAAAAAAACCAAAGATACCAAAACATGGATGCTGAACTGAGTTTAAATTTATACAACTGTACATGCTAATGAGCTTAGCTTGAAAACACTATTGTGTTTTCATTTTGGACTCAAAGCTTTATAGTTAACTAAAAAGGTAAAGAATGGCTGCTGGAGGGTTGCTTTAGATCCTAAGATGTAGATGCAATGCTCTCAGATACAAGGCTCTTCACTGATGAAAGTCACAAGCTAGAAACTAATCTGAGGATATTGAATGAGTAGGCACTAGATAGGAATTTTATGCACAGACCTTCCTGGATCCATTCATTACTCTGGCTTGCACTGAGTGGCGCTACTGTATGGAGTACTTTCTGCAAGCTTTTGAATGAATAAAACTTCTACAACTTTAAATCAATTTGATATATAGAGTTTAGATATATATTTATTACAATAAGTAATAAATATGTCATTTAAAATCGAATTCGTATTGAGAGAGATTGTTTAGCAAAAAGTGAATTGCAAAATATCTTAATACTAAAAAATAAAAAAAATAATATAAAAGATGGCGATTTTATGCACAAGCCTTCTGACATCCATTGATTACTCTAGCTTGCTGTGTGTGGCAATATATATATTTGCCTGTTTTAACAACAGTTATACACTAGCATAGGAAGAGGTGGTCATGTGATGTTTATTGGCTTAAAACCAATCCTGCCTAATAGGATAGTGGTGGCTATGGTTATTAAAGAACCAAAGACACCAAATTGTATGGGTACTGAACTCAGTTCAGACCCATATGACTATATAAGCTAATGGGTTTGGATTGAAAACATTAAGGTCTTTTCAGTTTAAGACTCATAGTTTTGTAGTTAAATGGAGATAAAAGATGGTTGCTGGAGAGTTGCATTAGATCCTAAGATATAGATGCAGTGCTCTCAGATCCAAGGCTCCTCACTGACGAAGGCCACAAGCCAGAAACTAATCTGGGGATTTTGGATGAGTAGGCACTAGATGGGGATTTTATGCACAAGACTTCTGGCATCCATTGATTACTCTAGCTTGCTGTGTGTGGCAATATGTATAGTGAGTTTTGCCTGTTTTAACAACAGAGGTGGTAGTCATGTGATGTTTATTGGCTCAAAATAAAAAATAATATACAAAATATGGTATATAAATGAGGTATTTATTTATATAGCACTCTGTTTATAAATTGTAATAAACTAAAGATTAGTCTTTCAAACTAACGAACATGCGCTTTTTACGAATGTTAATAATAATAAATGAATACTTTCATCTCCAGTACAAGATAAAGTCTTTGCGAATGAATAACATGAATCCACTTATTCATTAAACCCAAATGTTTATATATGGACAAATCTTAAGTATTGGATATGAAAGCGTGAGGATAAATCAATCAGTTTAAATCCCTGTTTACTATGTCTGAATGAACTTTCATTTGTCATGCATTAAAAAAACCCCAAAAATAGTTTCTTAACCATAATGGTGGTGTTTAGATTGAACTTAAAGTTAATTAATTTCCAGATACCTCTCCCCTGCTTTTATTTCAAGTTCAATCTAAATGTCCCATTTTGGTTGAAGAAACTATTTTTTTTTTTAGATTTTAATGCATGACATATGAAAGCAGTTACAGTAAAATATTTTTTATCTCTTATTTTTGTAAATGGCGTAGGAAATATTAATACTGATGGATCCAGATATTAATGATTCTATTATTATAAGTAAAAATATTACATGATCACTATCTCTTATACTAGCACGTAATTGTTATTAAACAAGGCAAAACTCACCATACAGTAGTGCCACCCTGCGCCAACCAGAGTAATCAATGGATGCCAGAAGGCTTGTGCATAAAATCCCTATCTAGCCAGAAACTAGTCTAGGGATATTGGATGAGTAGGAACTGGATAGAGGTTTTATGCACAAGCCTTCTGGCATCCATTGATTACTCTGGTTGGCACAGGGTGGCACTACTGTATGGAGAGTTTTTTATCTTTATGTGTCATAGCATCAGCCGGGAAGCAAACCCGCCAACCCGGGACAACCGCCTGCAAAGCGGCTGTCGCTGACCTCTCGGCCACCAATGCTTGACTGAGTTTTGCGTTGAAAATAATATTGATATAACAATCAAAAAGTACCAGTAGATCTTCAACAAAGTAATCTTATGGTGCTGAAAAAACAAATGTATGTTAATATTTTCTTCTCTCAAGAAATATAAAAATATTGATATATACTTATTTATATTCACATGATTGTATATATAATTATATTCACATGATTGTGTATGTAATAATAATATTAGAATATTAAGTATAATTTAATGTACTTGGAAATTAGATGTAATTCTAGAGGATTTGAACCCAGACTTTCGAGAATTCTTTAGCTATCGATTCTATTTCATATAACTGATACCCATGATCACACATGTGAAAAAGAAAATGACTTCCAATATATGTGTTTCATGCTGAACCAGCACTCATCAGTTGGTCTAGATCATTATCTCCCTCACATATATATAATCAGTGCTCAGTTTGAATTAAGATAGCAAATCTTCAAACTGTAATGGACAGGCTTCAATCTACCCACCCTCCAACTCTTCAGCCATCCATACCATTGAAAATCTGATGATGGAATGTCCAAATCCTTTGTTGATGCCAATATTATTGTGATGCCCATGTTGACCTGAAGTCACTCTGACCCCCTCGTGAATTGAAATGGACAAAGTCCTGTACATGAGGGGTTAGACTGACTTAAAAATTAACATGGGTATTACAATAATATTGGAATCAACAAAGGGTTTGGGCATTCCATCATCAGATTTTTAATGATATGGATAGCTGAAGAGTTAGAAGATGGAGTAGATTGAAGCCTGGCCATTAAAATTTTGAAGATTTTCTATCTTAATATAAACCAAACATTGATTATATATATGTGTGGGAGATAATGATCTGAACTAACTGATGAATGTTAGTTCGGCACAAAATATATATATTGGAGATCATATTATCTTTTTCACATGTGTATCGATTATATGAGATAGAATCAATAGCTGCTTGAAAGTCTGTGTTCAAATCCTCTACAATAATAATAATAACACAATATGTAATGATAATAGATGAAAAAATATCTTGGAAACATCATATCAACATACTTATTAATAAATCTATATATTTTATAATAATATTAATTAATAGTAATAATATTAATATTTAAAAAAGGTGATAAAGAAGATATTAGAAATTACAGACCTATCAGCCTTTTATCAGTTTTATACAAAATTTTTACCAAGATAATTACAACTTGTCTACAGAGAACATTGGATTTCCACCAACCAAGAGAACAAGCTGGATTTAAAAGTGGTTTTAGTACAGTAGATCATATCCAGGTATTGAGAGAAATTATAGAAAGGACAAATGAATATGAGTTGCCATTATGTTTTGGATTTCTTCAGTGATTAAAGCATTGGATCATCAAGGTATAGATTTAGGATATTGTCATATTTTAAAGAATATTTATAAAAATGCAACAGCAACAATTAGATTACATAATGATACTGTGAAAGTCAACATTGAGAAGGGTGTAAGGCAAGGTGACCCTATATCTCCAAAACTCTTGACAGCAGTGCTGCAAGAATTATTTTGTGGATTAAAATGGGCAGCTAAAGGAGTGGAAGAGATCATGATGTAATTGTTTTTGCAAATAATGCTATAGAACTGCAGGAAATGTTGCAGGAGTTATCAGATGAAAGTAGGATTAAAGATAAATGTTAAAAAAGACTAAAGTAATGTTTAATGGACATCGAAAATGCAATGTAGAGAACAAATAGGTGTTACTGACCTCCTTGAAAAAATTAAAAGATTGGAGTTGGGCTGGACATATTGCTAGAAGAGATAATAATAGATGGACAATTGAAGTCTTAAACTGGATTTCAAGAAATTGTAAAAGACCCAGAAACACCACATGTGAGATGTATAGATGAGATATAGATGAGATGAGAAAGTGTGCAGGGGCGATGTGGAGAAGAGAAGTTAAAGGTCAGAGAAGATGGACTGAACTTGGAGAGACCTTCATCCTGCAGTGGATTGATAATGGTTGATGATGATGATGAAGCAGAGATATTTTTTCTTTTAGTTTCATCAAATAATGCCATCAAGTTTTCATATTAGGCCCTAAGTAAAGAAAGCTTCATACTTAGTAAAACTGATTAAACATTTATTTCTAATTAATGCAATTTACATACAAACTAATGTTAATTTGTTTTATTATTAATTTCTTTGTTTTACTTCAAAGTATTATAATGAAAAGTCAAAGCATTCTTGAAATATCAATTTAAGTATTTTGTTTAATAATTATCAATCTTTTAAACAAATGTATAAATAGTATTTAAAAAAAAATATTGATAGGAAAATGTTTTATTGATTTTTCCACGCACACACATTTGTATATCTGTAAGTTTTCAAAAAATTAATTAAAATAACAAGCAAAACTCTCCATACAGTAGTCTCACTCAGTGCAAGACAGAATAATCAGTGGATGCAAGAAGCTTTGTGCATAAAATCCCTATCCAATGCCTACTCTTCCAATATCGCCAGACTAGTTTTTAGCTTGTGGCTTTCATCAGGGACAAGCCTTGGATCTGAGAGCTTTGCACCTAGATCTTAGGATCTAATGCAACCCCCTCAGTAGCCACCTTTTACCTATTTAGTTAATTAAAAAGTTAAGATCTCAAGATGAAAATACAATGATATTTTTAATCCAAACTAATTAGTTTTTATAGTTACACAGATCTGACCTTAGTTCAGTATATGTACATTATGGTATCTTTGGCCATAGTAATCAATGGATGCTATAAAGTGTGCATAAAACCCCAATGCAATGCCTAAATCACCAATATATCCAAACTAGTGTCTAGCTTGTGATCATCAGTGAGCAACCTTTGATATGAAAGCACTGTACCTAGATCTTAGGATCTAATGCAACCCTCCAGCCGCTACCTTTTACTTATTTAGTTAACTATAAAGCTAAGTTCCCAAGATGAAAATACAATAATGTTTTCAATCCAAGCTAAATAGCTTGTATAATCATACAGATCTGAACTCAGTTCAGCATCTATACATTTTAGTGTCTTTGGTTCTTTTATAACCATATTTACCATCATTCCGTAGGGCAGGGTTGGTATTAAACCACTAAAACATCACATGATCACCATTTCCTATGTCTACACAAGATGTTAAAACAGAGGCAAAACTCTCCATATGGTAATGCCACCTAGTGCAATTAGGTAAAGTTAATGGTGCCTACTGAAGGGTTACATTAGGTCCAAAAATCTAGGTGCAATGCTCTCAGAACCAAAGCTTCTTGCTGATGAAAAACACAAGCTAGAAGCTATACTGGGGATATTGGATGACTATAGACACTAGATAGGAATTTTATGCACAAATCTTCTTGCATCCACTGATTACTCTGGCTTGCACTTTGGTGGCACTACTGTATGGAGAGTTTTGCCTCAGTTTTAATAGCTTGTGTAAGCATATGGAATAGTAATCATGTAATTTTTTATAATTGAATATTGTATATAGTCTTTTAAAATAAGCATAAATAAAGATAGCAAACATTTATGGTTATAAATATTAATTTTTGAATAATAAAATAGATGTAGTAAACACAGTAGTGATATTAATGAATACAGCTGCATTTTATGGTAAATAGAAATTAAATATAAATAAAATACTTTATATAAAACCAAGGTGAGGAGTGTATGTTTTTTTTTTGTTAATATAAAGTTGTTTTCCACCTTAAAAAAAAAGTTAAAATTAAATGGCATGAGAAGCAAATATTTTATAGAATATTTAAGAGATATATTCACCTCTATAATTTATAAGAGGTTTTATGGTTAATAATGTTATTTTGATATACCATTTCTGCTCGGGTTTGTAAACGAGTCAAGTGTTGGCAGTCTAGAGGTCAGCGTAGCTGCCTGGCAAGCAGTTGCTTGCAGACAGTTGTTGCGGGTTCGCTTCCTGGCCGATGCTTTGACATATATAAAAAAAAAATCCAACATAAATTATAGATGTTAAGCAAACACACAAAATGACAGTAATTGGTATGTGTGGTTGTTAATGTATGTTATTGCTTTACAAATATTTAAAGTTATTTTACGTGTTTGTAGATATACTTCGTAACCCATGACCTTTTTGTAGTAACATTCATTTTTTTTGCAAGATCAATAAAAGGTTTTACCCATTTTATTGATTATGCGCAAACAGATATATCGAAAATTGACTTGGACTTCTTCATTTGAATGTGAATTAAGGAATTGTGACTTATAAAATGATCTGAATCACAGTTCTGGACTGCTTAACTTTGTGTTACAATGTTTGTTTGATAAATCAAAACTCATTTTGTGGTGAGTTTGTACATTTTATAATTTTAATGGTATACAAAATTACTGCATATTTTGCTATGAAACAGCTTTGCCATTTTTGGAAGAACCTAGAAGAAAACATATCATTATGAAATATGATATGATTTTCTGTGATTACTCATATGCTTCCAAAAACAATTCTTTTTATCCTACCATAGGACTATTTATTGTAAGCTGAGTAATCAAAGGATAAGACTTGTATAGTATTTATAAGATCCACATTCTTGGACAGATGTTAGTGAGGATGCCCAACTTTTACTTCTTTAACTATGCAATCGTAATAGTGCAAAATTCAAAAGAATCCTAAGGATTACACAAGGCAAAACTCTCCATACAATAGTGCCACCCTGGGCCAGAGTAATCAATGGATGCCAGAAGGCTTGTGCATAAAATCCCTATCTAGTGCCTACTCATCCAATATCCCCAGACTAGGTTCTGGATTGTGGCCTTCATCAGTGGGGAGCCTTGGATCTGAGAGCACTGCACCTAGATCTTTGGATCTAATGCAACCCTCCAGCAGCCACCTTTTATTTCTACTTAACTACAAAACTATGAGAATGAAATTGAAAACAATATTTTTAATCTAAGCTCAATAGCTTATATAGTCATATGGGTCTGAACTCAACTCAGCACCCATACATTTTGATGTCTTTGGTTCTTTAACAACCATAGCCACCACTATCCTTTTAGGCAGAATTGGTGTTAAACCACTAAACATCACATGATCACTATCTCTTATCCATTGATTACTCTGGTTGGCACAGGGTGTCACTACTATATGGAAAGTTTTGCCTTGTTTAATAACAATTATGTGCTAGTATAAGAGATAGTGATCATGTGATGTTTAGTGGTTTAATCCTAAGGGTTTTCAACCTACACCAACTTTCTTGCATACTTATATAGATATGATCTCTATAAGTTGTCTTAGGTTCAAATTCTTAGCCTTTCTGTGAATTTTATGCTTTTAACTTCAGTAGGAAAAAGTATTAAAAAGTAGCTCTACCTTCATAAACATTTTAATGCCAGTTTTGATTATTAGTTCTCATTGATAAAATTAAAAGCCTGAAACTGGCCTTGAGAATGTGGATATTATAACACTGCCATCCTGTGTCCATAGATTTCTCAGGCTTATCGTAAATGGCTCTGGAGTAAGAGAAAGAACTACTCTTAAAAGCATATGGGTGACATTATAGCACTATACCATCTGGTGTCCATTGATTACTCAAGTTTACAGTAAATGGCTCTGGAGAAGGAGAAGAGAACTCTTGGAATAAATGATTTTCTAGCACTATATCACCTACTCATGCATGTCTGTTGATTACTCATGCTTGCATTAAAGGGCTCTGCAATAGGCCGAACACAACTTCTTGGAAGCATATAAATGATATAGCACTATACCATCAGGCATTTATTGATTACTCAGGCTCACAGTAGAGTAAGGTGAAAAGGACTGCTCTTGGAAGCATATGATTGATATGGCACTTTACCATCTAGTGTCCATTACTTACTCAGGATCATAAGTAAATGGCTCCTAGAGTAGGGTTAAGAGAACTGCTCTTGGAAGCATGTGAGTAATATAGCACTATATCATCTGGTGTCCATTAATTTTTCAGTCTTACAGTAGATGGCTCTATAGAGTAGGAAGAAAAGACTAAATTGAAAGGTGGAATGGCAAGAAGTTTGGATGGATAGATAGCAGAGGTGGTAATGAATTTATGGCATAGAGAAAAATTAAACCTATTATCATGCTTTGGTACAGAAAAGAGATTTTCTGGATAGTTGAAGTAATGCAATAGTAAGGTTACTATTTAAAGGGAAGGGTAAGGATCATAGAAAGTTAAACAATTATAGACTGATAACGGTAATGTCAGTGCTATATAAAGTTTTCTCATATATGATGGCTGGAAGGATTGCAAAATGGATGGAAGAAAATAATATAGTGGGAGAAATGCAAGGAGGTTTTCGATCAAATAGGCATATAGGAGATAGTTTATTTGTAGTTATACAACTTATGGATCTGAGTAGGAATACAGGTAGACTGTTATATATGATTTTTATAGATATAGAGGCATATGATAGAGTAAATAGAAATAGATTATGGGTAAGTTTAGTAAATTGAGAATGGATGGAGCTTTAACGGATATTGTTAAATATGAAAATAATTACTATGCATATCAATTAGGGGATATAGAATCAGTCAAAGTTAAAAATGGGTTAGGTCTAAGGCAAGGATGCCCTATGTCATCTATTTTGTTTTTGAACAAGGCAAAACTATCCATACAGCAGTGCCACTCTGTACCAACCAGAGTAATCAGTGGATGCCAGAAGGCTTGTGCATAAAATCCCTATCTAGTGCCTGCTCATCCAATATACCCAGACTAGGTTCTGGCTTGTGGCCTTCATCAGTGTGGAGCTTTGGATCAGAGAGCACTGCACCCAGATCTTAGGATCTAATCCCTCCAGCAACCACCTTTATCTCTACTTAACTATAAAACTATGAGAATGAAATTGAAAACAATATTTTCAATTTAAGCTCAGTAGTTTATATAGTCATATGGGTCTGAACTCAGTTCAGCACCCATACATTTGGCATCTTTGGCTCCCTTTAACAACCATAGTGCCTTCAGCAATAACCTTTTATCTCTACTTAACTATAAAACTATGAGAATGAAATTGAAAACAATATTTTCAATTTAAGCTCAATAGTTTATATAGTCATATGGGTCTGAACTCAGTTCCGCACCCATACATTTTGGTGTCTTTGGCTCTTTAACAACCATAGCCACCACTATCCTATTAGGCAGGAATGGTGTTAAACCATTAAGCATCACATGATCACCGTCTCTTATACTAGAACATAATTGTTTATAGACAAGGCAAAACTCTCCATACACCATACAGTAATGCCACCCTGTGCCAACCATATAAGCTATTAAGCTTAAATTGAAAATATTGAGTTTTCAATTTCATTCTCATAGTTTTATAGTTAAGTAGAGATAAAAGCTGGTTGCTGGAGAGTTGCATTAGATCCTAAGATCTAGGTGCAGTACTCTCAAATCCAAAGCTTCTCACTGATGAAAGCCAGAAACTAGTCTGGGGATATTGGATGAGTAGGCCTTAGATAGGGATTTTATGCACAACCCTTCTGGCATCCATTGATTACTCTGGTTGGCACAGGGTGGCACTATTGTATGGAGAGTTTTGCCTTGTTTATAAACAATTATGTGCTAGTATAAGAAATGGTGATCATGTGATATTTTGTTTTTGTTGTATTTGAGAGAAATGGAGAGAGAAATGCAAAGATTAGGAAGAGGGATAGAGGTACCATTAATAGATGGCAAGGGAGTGGATGATGTTTTTTTTGTGTGTGTACAGAAAGAAAGGAAGATATGAAAGTTATGCAAAGGACATGCACAAGAGTGGGTAAAGAGATGGGGATTAAGTTTAGTGAAGAAAAATCAAAAGTAATGATGATTAATACTGGGGAAAGAGAAGACAGAATTTTTATTGGGGGATATAAAGTTAAGTGTGGTGAATAGATATAAAATATTTGGGAATCATCTTAAGTAATCAGAAAAATTGTTTGGATGAATGGGAGAAAAAATTGATAAATGAAGCAAAGAAAAGAAAGGGATTGATAAAGAAATTAACAGTGGTCTCGTATAATAAATATGATGTAGCTAGAATTGTATGGAAGGGAGGGGGAAATAGCAGAGTTAACATATGGTAAATATGCATTGTGTTAGTAAAGGGTATTAATTTACTTAGTAAATCTAAGACATGTAGAAGTGTGAACAGTAAAGGAGACAATTCAAGGAGAAATGGGATGGTCAAGTTTTTATCTGAGAGATGCAAAATGAAAATGTTTGGTAGATTGCAGTTTATGGATAATAAAAAAAATAGCCAATATAGTTTTTAATTGGGTTATGAATTAAGGGCAGGCAACAAGATGGGTGAGAAAGGCAAGCAATATGCAGAGGACTTGAATAAAAGGCGGGTTTGATTGTGTTAGAATTGTTGAGTGTTATAGTGTTAAGGAAGGTGATAGACAAATAGATGCATTAATAAAGAATAGGGAGTTAGTGATATGAAGAACTAATATGGAAAGTAAAAGAGTTTAAATATATATAGAAGTAAACAGAATATTGGGTGTGAGTTGATTTATGATAATAGCAAGGGAAGTAGTTTACTATTTAAGGCTCGAACGGGAACTTTAGCAAGAAGGGAATATACACATAAATGGAAAAATATGGGTGATTTAGTCTGTAAGTTATATAAGGAAGGCATAGAAAATATTATGCATCTGTTAATTGAATGTAAATGCCTGAAAGCAGAAAGGGTATAAATAATGAAGTTGTGAAAAAATAAATATAAACACAGTGATTATACAGAAAGTGGCTTATTGGTTTTTTATGCTGGGTTTGGGAAAAGACAAAGGGGATTTAGATATAAAGGCCATGGAGTTGGAAAACTTAAGGTGGGGAATAAAAAAAGGAAGTCAAAGTGGATAACAGATTTCTCTGGGCATAGTTTCTGAGAGATTCGTGACTCCATATAAGGAGTAGTCACAGTGCATCACACCACATCACATCAATACTCTTGGAAATATATGAATAATATTATAGCACTATACCATGTAGTAGCCATTGATTATTCAGGCTCACTATAGATGTCTTTGGAGTAGGATTAAAAGAACTCCTCTTGGGAGCATGTGACATATCACTATACCATCTGTTGTCCATTGATTACTCAGTCTTACGGTAGATGGCTTTAGAGTAAGGTGAAGCCAAACTGCTCTTGGAAGCATAAGAATGTTAGTGCACTATACTAGCTGGTATCCATTAATTATTCAGGATTACAATAGATGGCTCTGGAGTAGGGTGAAGAGAACTGCTTTTGATATCAATTGTTAAAGCCATGTAATGCAATAATTATAGAATGAAGTTATTAAAATAAAACATTAACTAAGAAGTATAATAATATCTTTGTTTTCTTTTTGCTTTATAGTAAAAGCCGGAGGTATGAGGATCACCCAGCACAAACCGGCTCATGAAATTCCTAAACCAGAACCGAAAAGTGATGAAGATGAAACTGAATTTCCCCCATCAAGGTAGGACTGTTTAAAAAAAAAAATGATTATTTATTTTTTTAAGTCAATAATATATGAATGTGAATTAACAATATATGTCAAATGCCGACTTCCCGGTATAAAAAATAGCACTTTGAGGCTTAATTTATTTTAAAAACAATTTAAAATTCCATTCTGGAACTAAACGCTCTCACTATTATTACTATACACAGTGTATCCCAATGAAAAGGTGATTAGTTCTTTTGCCAAACTTCTAGTTCATCTTTGAATCAGTGTGTGTTACATAATGACTTAGTTTAGCTATTCGTCACAAAAATTGTTTAGCTATTCGTCATAAAAATTATGTGGTGCTAACAAGTCTGAATCATGAGTTACAATAGGAAATGTGGCAGTGTGTTTCATACCTTAATTCATGATGGCACAATGCACTAACATGAAATTTTTGTTTTAAATTTGGAAAATTGCTAATGAAGTGTTAGAAAAGATTCGTATCATGTGTGACATGACTGCCATCAGTTGCAGGAATGTTTTCAAACAGTTTGCAATATTTCATGAAGGCAGGGAGAGCATTGAGGATAAATTACAAAGGTGTGAAACACACTGTAACATTTCTGTCATAACTTAGGCTCCAGATACGCTAGTGTCCTAAAAAATTTTGTGGTCAATACTTAATCTATGTTGCTACTTAACATGATGTTACAAGCTCACAGGTGGCTTGGAGATAGAATCAGTGACTTTTTAATTGAGACATACTATGCGTTTAAGATCAAACAACAGCAGCTTTTTACTCTAGCGGCACTCTACTGTAAGCTTAAATAATCATATGGATTATTAGATATCCTTAAGTTTCTGTTCTCAGACCAATTTCTGCCTTTTGTTTATCAATTAGTGGTGTTATTCAGAGTTGGAAGTAATACAACTATGGATCTAGAAAGCATCTGAATTCCATTTTTACCTTTCAAAGCAGAAAATGCAATAGGGTGTATGGTGACCACTAATTTCTCAGGTTTCCAATAGATGGCACTAAAGTAGCTGCTTCTTGTTTAAGTGAACAGAAGTATTAAAGATTTGTAGATCACCTAATTTCAAAGAGAACTAGGAAAGTTATACATAGTGAGGTCAACATTTTTTTAGGAAAATACGATTGATGAGTCTAAGATGTTTATAAAATTCAATAAAAGGCTGCACTTGTTTGCCACTTTTATATTATTAGAGAATTAAAATTATATTGGTAAAGTTAGTTGAAATGGGTTCAGTGATTGTCTTCATGACAATGGCCAGATGTTATAGGTGTATGGTGATCACTAATTTCTCAGGTTTCCAATAGATGGCACTAAAGTAGCTGCTTCTTGTTTAAGTGAACAGAAGTATTAAAGATTTGTAGATCACCTAATTTCAAAGAGAACTAGGAAAGTTATACATAGTGAGGTCAACATTTTTTTAGGAAAATACGATTGATGAGTCTAAGATGTTTATAAAATTCAATAAAAGGTTGCACTTGTTTGCCACTTTTATATTATTAGAGAATTAAAATTATATTGGTAAAGTTAGTTGAAATGGGTTCAGTGATTGTCTTCATGACAATGGCCAGATGTTATAGGACTGATGGTTTTATTTTAAGAAGTTCTGTATTTATCAATTAAAAAGGAAGGCTGAAAATGTGGAGAAATGACATTGTCTTAATAGAGACCTGCAAACTTTCTCAAGTCAAAAGCCATTTTTAATCTAACAAATGGGGGTGGGGGGATTTATGGAGTTGAAGTTTAACTTAAACGGACAGGAAAAGAGATATTTAAAATATATATGTTGAGATAGTTTGGCCCAATAAAAAGATGTCTGTTTTTTTATCTCCAAGCTGCCTACAGCCCATCTCTGAATCAACACATGTAGTTTAGCTATTTACCACAACATGTCGGAATCATGAGTTATAATGTAAAATTTGACATTATGTTTCATATGACCGTAGTTTGTCTTCAGTGCTCTTCATGCATTTCCAAAATCCTACATGCAACTTCTTGCATTTTATGACTTCATTTCCATGCATAGTTTCATTCAAAATTTCAATTGCAGTATTGCCAAATTTGGGGCTCAAAATCCACTATCACGTTATATGATAATAATTCATGATCAAGACATGCTAATGTCATAAAATTTTTGTGATGAATAGCTAAACTATGTCGCTATGAAACACGTACCTTGATTCGGAGATGATGCTTGGAGAGAGGTCCATTCACCTTTTTATTGGGATTCACAATATACACTGAAATATTATATATTAAGACTGGGAAACATGTAAACATCTGATTGGGTACAAATGAGATCACTTACTGCTCATCTTCAGTGAGTTATTTGGGCATTAGTCGAGTATCACAATTTTATCTTTAAACATGCCAAATTCCTCTCATTATCCAACAATTTCTTGGTTTGCTTTTAATTTAGTTCATATTTGAAAATATTTGCTATTCTAAGAGGAATCCAAATGTAAATATTTTAAAATTTCTATAAACATTTAGACTTGCTTTTTTCGACTCATTTGGTCATATGGGCAAAAGTCAGAATTCCGTTAGATATTTAAAGTGCTGCAAGTTGGTCCATGATTTATATTTAAGATTTTATTTCATTTTCCTTTAAGGTTATATACAAAAAAAATATGGTAATGGCAGTGTATGCTGTTGTGAGGTTGCAATCTTAAAGGAAACAAAGAATATTCATATGTGTATATCTTGATAGATGGCGGTAGCAAAGGCAATATAAATGTGGAAACTTACAAAGAAATTTGACAATCAGTGAAAGTCAGTTAATGCTGAAATTATGTCATGTAGTAACACTTAATCCGTGATATATTATTTATACTGTTGTGTTTGCTTACGGAAATGAAGAGACAATAGTTATCAGCAAGATGTAGTGGTGCCATAATACCCACGTCATTTTGCTCCAAGTTATGTATAATAGCTCATCTAACCGCTTCAGCTTCACCTATTTAAATAGAAAGTAGGTTGAAGTAAAGAAGGGTTCCCCTCTCTTTCTTCCATAGCGTAAGCTTGTGGTTAAAACACCTGTAGAGATCCCTACTATCGCATTTTTACACGCATATTATTGAGGTTATAGCCTCAGTGGATATTAATAGCTCATGTTTCATTTGAATAGAATATATATTGGTTATTGAACTGCAAGAGTTACAGTACTTTTTAACATGCACATATATATAACACTGAAGCTTTTGGATCTGGGATCTGTGTACTTGAATCTTTTGAATCTAATGCACCTTTCCTCTAACAGCCATTTTTTTACTTTGATTTACTATCAAGCTACTAGTCCAAATTTAAGCCAACTTAGTTGTATAATCATATAGATCTGAAATCAGTTCACTATCTATATGTTATGGTATTCCTAATTTTTTAACAACTCTAGGTAACTATTCTTTGGCTATGATTACGTAAGGGAGTCATGATATTTTTATTTGATTTATACATATATAAACTTTAAATTAAACATAGTGTAACGGAATAGCGTTACATGGTATTCAAACCCAGGCGTATGGGGGCAGATTCAACTATAATCAATTGACGAAATAACTGACAGGGACAAAACTTTTATAAAAGCGGTCTTGCTTTAATAATAAGCTTCCGATCAGCCATTTCTAAAAGCCGATCGCAGCTATATAAGAGTACCTGTCAGATTTATTGAAAAAAAAGAGTAAAAATTGTTGTTATTTTATTATTTTGTGTGTGTGCGCTAAGAATAAATCTATAATCCGTCGTTGTAGTTTTTTGTTATTTATTTTTGATCAATTAAAGAAGAATGATTGAATGCAAGTTTAACTTTTATAAAATAATTTAAATTAATTAGCAATATGTTCTGAAATTCCGAGCAATCTAAGATTAATTTGTACAAACGTAATTAGTAAATGTAAAAGTAGAAATTGAAACAATAGGCAGGATATGTGCTGGTACGCCGAGATAAAACAAGCCAAAATTAGAAACAGAGGTGTGAGAAAGTGTACACCGCTATTGTACGACTCAGATTTCTGTCCCCAGAGAAACAATACCTAAGAAAAAACGGTTAAATTCCAAACTAATGTCAACAATCCCAGAAATCTCGGAGTTGAGCTGACACGCGATGGACTTATCAAATAAAGGGACTCACAGGTGCATGGGATTGATTGGAGGAGAAAAATTCAAGGTGTGAGGACGTGAAGGCAAAGATCAAAAAGGCCGAACAGCGTTTTCAGAGACAGTTTTGTGCTTTTTTTGAGAGAGATTATTAAGAGACTTGATTTTATTAGACGTTATGAATCTAACTGCCATGCGTTGCTGAATATAGAATTCGCGGCTTGACCGCCGGACCTCCGCGTCCAGTCCAGCTGATTGCCATCAAGATGCTCATACCACCGGAGAACCTCATATTAGGACCACGCTCGCTTGGAGACCGCGCAAATCGCCGGAATACATCATTAAAGAATAATCTTCGCTCAGGATCCCATTACAGTCGTTCTACATTTCACAGGTAGCTATCGTAAAATTTTTTATATTCAATTGTGCACTTAAAGAAATAACTTTTATATCCAGAACTATTAGAAAGACATTAATCTAAAACAATATAATTAATATTAATCATTTATGAACAGTTCGAGAAGTTTTTTACCTAATAAATTTGCCGACTGATCAACAGTCTGAAATAATATGTGCAAAGTAATTTGAAGTTTACCGTTAATTGTCTCGGCTTGCCGATCACATACCTGCGTTAATCATTATTAAACAGATTAAATAAATATTTATGTAGCTAATTTTTTTGTTATTTAATTGCTTGGAATTTCAACATAAATTTATATATCGGAATGAATGCTTTAGCGTAAATTTGTTTGTATGGAAATGAATGTAGTTGATATTTTGGGGGGGGGGGATTTTATTGATATGTATAAAATAAATAAAGCGTACGTGTATAGGTGTTAGAAATTATCGTCACAGAACATCATGTAATCCCCGGACGGAAGAACACAGCGGGTGCCAACAAAAAAAAAAATCGTCAAGCAAGGAGTAGCGAAGGTAGTGGTGGTTGACACGGTCGCGGGTGATTACATTTTATGTATAAAATAAATAAAGCGTACGTGTATAGGTGTTAGAAATTATCGTCACAGAACATCATGTAATCCCCGGACGGAAGAACACAGCGGGTGCCAACAAAAAAAAAAATCGTCAAGCAAGGAGTAGCGAAGGTAGTGGTGGTTGACACGGTCGTGGGTGATTACATTTGGCGCGTCAACGTGCGGCGAAACTGTTGTTTCAAAGGGCAGAACCGACGTGAGTACAGCTGACGTTAATAACAACGAAAGCAAATCTAAAAAGAGGGCGCTCGAAATAACGGAACAAATTGTCTACTAAAGCAGGGGGAAAATTTTCGGAATTATCGTGGAAAAAAAAAAAAAAACTAGTAAATATTGCTTGAGAGAGTGGGAAGGGGATTTAGTTCTTGTAGTATTAACCCTTTTCCCGCGCTCGACGAGACTCCTCGTCGACATCTAAAATCACTCTAACTCAGTTCGTTTTTATACAATAAAATTCGTTAAATACGTATTTAATTCGTTTTTAAAAGTTCTGTACGATGGTGACATCTTCCGATTTATTTTAGAAGTAAAAAATAAAAAAAAAACGCATTTAAACCTAAACAAAGAAGGAACATTATTTGTGATTGGTTCTTAGCATGCTCTCAGCCGAAAAAGACATTCTGATTGGCTGGAAAGAACAAAGAAACTGCCTGATCAAAGAAAATAAAGAAAAACGCTGAGATTTTCATTTCGAATACGATTTAAATTATTATTAAATAATATTTATGGAAATTAAACATAATTTTCAGAGAGAATAATAAAAAAACAAAATTATTTTCGAAAAATATTGAAGATTTAAGTAAATATATTGAAGATGTAGTAAAAAGAAATATTTACTTTTCTATAACGTAAAAGTCGATCTTTTTGTTTACATTATAACTTTTATGTTGCCGATATAGAATATCTTAGAATAAATAAATAGCAATTTATTTTTGAAAGAACTTTCGTTTTCTTCATGACCTGAAAAATTAATTATATACTTTTTATAAACGTATCTGAGTTGAATTTAATATTATAGGCGAATATGTTTTAACAATAGGCTTTGTCTTCAGTTTGTGAGTTGGCCAATTAAAAGATTTGATTTTTATCTCATACAACCAATGATTTAATTAGCGGTTTAAGGGTTAACAAAATAATCAAGCGGCCGGATATAATTGATATTTGTAGAAAGCTGTGGAATAGCGGGATTCCGTGGAGGAAATATCGTGTATCAAAGGAAGCAACTCGTAAATTAATTTCTATACTAATAAGACAACTGCAAATAATTTTAATCGCAAAAAAAAAAAAAAAAGAAAAAAAAGAAGGAAAGGAAAATCATTTTAATATTAGTGTATTCTTGAAAGGGGAACGAACTGTATCTGGGATCTTGTTAGTTTTCGTGTTACTTAAAAAAATAAAAGGGACGTTGCGTATAAACAACACGGATATGTAGATGACCACAGAAAAAAAAAATATATATATATATAAGAGTTAAGTAAAGTATAACCGTGAATATAACCGGGGGCTACCGTATATAAATGAAGGGAACAGTGGGACCTGGGATAATCTGAGCGTGAGGAACCAAATTGAAGGAAGGATAGGAGCTGTGGGAATTTTGAAGGGCAATGAGCATCGAAGGATAGGATAAAACAGTCAGGGGGACCCGCGGAGTAGTAGGTGACGAGTCGTGGATTATTATAGCCAAAGATAAACTAAATATTAATCAATGGAAGACAATACAAATGAAAGCATGTGGGAACAGACGGGAGAGAGTCCCATCCAATTTAAAAAACAGGACACGCAGAAGGAAGGGGATATTAAAATCTTAATAAGAATGATGACGCAAATGATGGCCGAAATGAGGGAAGATAGAGAAGAGCGGAGAAGAGAGAGGGGAGAGTTTAAAGAGGAGATAAGGCAACTACTCGGGGGAAAGGAAAGGAAGCCAGAAGAGAACAAAGGGGAAGAGAGTAGTTTAACCCAAGTTAAGGAAGAGATAAATCAGAATGCGATGGAGACGGGTAGGACGAAGGCAGACCTGAGTGAGCTAAAGGAGAAGGTTGAGGTCCTAACGGATGACGTAGGAAAGGGCGAGAGACATCAAGATGTGATGAAGGAAGCCATCAGGCAGACGGAGGAGGTGTGTCATGAAATTAGACAACACCAGGACGAAGTCCGTGAGACAATGGGAGAGTGGGGACAGAGGATCCAAAGGATTGAAGCAGACCTGGGGCATGGGAATATGAGTAGAAGGATGGAAGAGATGGAGAAGAGATGGGAAAGGCAGATGTCGCCACGGGACACAAGTCATGTATGGGCGGAGAGACAGATGAAGATAGAGATATTCCGGGCCGGGATGAACGAAAACCCGATGGACCACCTCGAAAGCGTCAGGAATCTGTTTCGAGAACCTACGGAGAGAGAACCTGACCGAGTAAATATTGCCAGCGGCTACCTTCAGGGCCCAGCGAGAGACTGGTGGAGGACGCTGGAGTTTAAACCCCGGTCATATGAGGAGTACAAGGAAGAAGTCTTACGGTGTTTCTGGAACACGGCACGCCAGGAGGGGACGTATTTTCGAATCACCCGGGAGAAATATGGGGGAAGGCCCAATGAGACGGCCACTCAATTTTATTATAGGCAGGTGGCGAGCCTTCAACAATTGCCTGCGTACCCTATGACAGAGATGCAGATCATCTCCATAATAAGACACAATATGCCGACCACCCTCAGACACATGATGCTGGGAAGCGATTGCAAAGGGATCCATGAAATGGGGGAGATGGTTGCAAAATTTGAACTAGAAGAGGGAACAGGAGGGACGATGGAGGGGTACAAGAATGAACAACCCAGAAAACGAGTACCACCGGACCGATACTAACCCATAGGACGGAGGGAAAATTAGTTTACGACTAGGGATATCAGAAGGACAAATGTTAAAGGGAATTCGAATGGGAAATAGATGCCACGAACCGGGTATGACCTATGACAAGAATCGGAATATGATATTGGAAAGGGAAAAAAAAAAAAAAAACGGAGGGAAAAGGGGGGATGACCAACCCCAGCCTTGGGTATAACATAGAAAAACAAACAGATCAAACGCTCGCAAAGCAGCCTATAGCCTATAGAGCCAACGTGTTGGTGGGTCGACCTGAGAGTACCTTGTAAGTCCGGGAGACGGCTGGCACATGACGGGCCCAACCTAAGTGCGGAGAATCATGTAAAACATTTCGTTAGAGTTCGTGCTAGCTCACTTCCCAAACGTTGTTATTGCTGGGCGGTCCAGACTTTCCAAAATCGTAGATCGAGATCGATCATGTTCTGTATCGGGGACTTCGGAAAGGTCCATCCCCATACCTCCTGTCAGGGATGCACGGAACCAATTGGCCATTGTCGTCAATCGTGACAGACCCTAGATTACCAAATAGTTTTATTGTCTTTTCTCCGTTAATAGTCATTGTAAAGGGAAGTCTGACTGCAGAGCACCGGATCCAAATTTTAAGGGAAGGCGGAGCCGCAGACGAACGGACGGGAAAGCCGCCATAATGGGACCCGTATCGCATAAAGGAAAGGAGGACGTGGGGGCGATTCGTTGGACGCTGCACAAAAAAGAAAAAAAAAATGATGAGTAAGGGAAGGGAACATTCAATGACAGGGCACTGAAGAGGGCCGAATAACTTCGCTCATTCTCAGAGCTAAAACCCGCAACATCGGATTTTACTCTACACCGGGCGGGGAGATATGTAACGGAATAGCGTTACATGGTATTCAAACCCAGGCGTATGGGGGCAGATTCAACTATAATCAATTGACGAAATAACTGACAGGGACAAAACTTTTATCAAAGCGGTCTTGCTTTAATAATAAGCGAAGAACAGCCGTTTCTAAAAGCCGATCGCAGCTATATAAGAGTACCTGTCAGATTTATTGAAAAAAAGAGTAAAAATTGTTGTTATTTTATTATTTTGTGTGTGTGCGCTAAGAATAAATCTATAATCCGTCGTTGTAGTTTTTTGTTATTTATTTTTGATCAATTAAAGAAGAATGATTGAATGCAAGATTAACTTTTATAAAATAATTTAAATTAATTAGCAACATGTTCTGAAATTCCGAGCAATCTAAGATTAATTTGTACAAACGTAATTAGTAAATGTAAAAGTAGAAATTGAAACAATAGGCAGGATATGTGCTGGTACGCCGAGATAAAACAAGCCAAAATTAGAAACAGAGGTGTGAGAAAGTGTACACCGCTATTGTACGACTCAGATTTCTGTCCCCAGAGAAACAATACCTAAGAAAAACGGTTAAATTCCAAACTAATGTCAACAATCCCAGAAATCTCGGAGTTGAGCTGACACGCGATGGACTTATCAAATAAAGGGACTCACAGGTGCATGGGATTGATTGGAGGAGAAAAATTCAAGGTGTGAGGGCGTGAAGGCAAAGATCAAAAAGGCCGAACAGCGTTTTCAGAGACAGTTTTGTGCTTTTTTTTTGAGAGATTATTAAGAGACTTGATTTTATTAGACGTTATGAATCTAACTGCCATGCGTTGCTGAATATAGAATTCGCGGCTTGACCGCCGGACCTCCGCGTCCAGTCCAGCTGATTGCCATCAAGATGCTCATACCACCGGAGAACCTCATATTAGGACCACGCTCGCTTGGAGACCGCGCAAATCGCCGGAATACATCATTAAAGAATAATCTTCGCTCAGGATCCCATTACAGTCGTTCTACATTTCACAGGTAGCTATCGTAAAATTTGTTATATTCAATTGTGCACTTAAAGAAATAACTTTTATATCCAGAACTATTAGAAAGACATTAATCTAAAACAGTATAATTAATATTAATCATTTATGAACAGTTCGAGAAGTTTTTTACCTAATAAATTTGCCGACTGATCAACAGTCTGAAATAATATGTGCAAAGTAATTTGAAGTTTACCGTTAATTGTCTCGGCTTGCCGATCACATACCTGCGTTAATCATTATTAAACAGATTAAATAAATATTTATGTAGCTAATTTTTTTTGTTATTTAATTGCTTGGAATTTCAACATAAATTTATATATCGGAATGAATGCTTTAGCGTAAATTTGTTTGTATGGAAATGAATGTAGTTGATATTTTGGGGGAGGGATTTTATTGATTTTATGCTTATGTCGTGATGTTTTTTTTGACTAAAGTTAAGTTGGATTAATTTGTTCTGTGGGATGTAGGGCGGGCCTTTCTATGATTATAATAACGGAGGTAGTGTGAAGGGTAATTGTGGCTGTGTTCGTTTCATGTTTCCGACTGGAGCGAGGCACGGGCATGTTTTGTGATATAATTGAGTGGGCTTATGCACATACGTGGCGGACTCTTCTAAAAGTTCTCCTGGCGCCTATTACTGGGATTCGATTCGAATCTATGTATAAAATAAATAAAGCGTACGTGTATAGGTGTTAGAAATTATCGTCACAGAACATCATGTAATCCCCGGACGGAAGAACACAGCGGGTGCCAACAAAAAAAAAAATCGTCAAGCAAGGAGTAGCGAAGGTAGGTTATATTTTCCATGGATTGTTATTCTAATAAAGAAAAGAAATAAGGAAATTTTATCCATGTAAATAGAGATAACCTTTGCCTTTGATGTTGCGAAGAAACAATTACTACTAATTGACCATCTCCCGAGGCTAAATAAGTTATTGTTGAAGTAAAAAGGGACACTCTTTTACTTCAAACCCAAGTTGTAAAATGGATTTAAACCCACAAATCTATTTTATATAGGTATGAGAATGTGAAAGAAGAGCATTATTCTTGAAATTCTATGAATAAAATTTTAAATAGTATCTTTCTTGACATTCTATAAATAAAATTTTAAATATATATATATTCTGGAGTTAGGCCCTCTTATTTTCAATGATTTGTAAAAGTGTTGCCTCTGAAAGTAAGATATTTACTCTTGCAGACAGTCCTTTTTTCCTTTAGTAATTTTTATACAATCTTCAATAAAGTAGCAGATTCATTTATCCAAAGAGATTGCACTTTATTGTTAAAGGGGGTTGCCTAGACAACAGTTTGAATTTGTTGTTTGATGTTGGAATTGCCTAAGTGTTGACTGGTTTTCAATTAAATATCTTAATATTTTCCATAAATTCCACTTGTTCTTCTTAATAATAAAAAATCCTAATTCTGTTTAATAATATTTAATGGTTTTTTAGTTTTATAACTTGGATATTTAATGATTTTTTAGTTTTATAACATGGATCAGATAAAAGTTCATGAACCTACGTTCTATAGTCAATTTGCAATAATAGAAAAACAATCTGTTAATATTCTCACAGCGAGAAGAAATGGATCGAATATAGTAATAGAATATTAGATTTTGAAAATATTTCTGAACAAAATATCATAACAAAAATGACTTCGAATAGAATTTGAAAAAAAAAAAAAGTCATTTTGTATTTATATGTTTTGGCATAACTCTGACTGTTGTGTTTACAAACTTAGTTTTGAAAATGATAAAACGTGGATTTTTTTCCGGATGCAGCCAGGGGCAGTGATACTCTTTCATCTAATTGGCCCAGAGCAGATTCATCTGGCCATTCAATGTATTTCCTATTCCCATCCAAATAAGAAAAACAAATGTTAGAAAATTACTTAGCTTTCATTTTCTGACACTTGGTATGTCTTGTTGAGTGATGCCTTCTTCATTGCCCTTCTCTGGAGCTGTTGAAGAGACTTTTGCTCTCTAGTGGTCTATTTAAAACTATTTTACCTACATATACGTATGTGTGGGTAATAAAATTATCTTAACAAATCATAGTTAAGTATGTAAATAAAAATTTATTCATCTTAATACAAAGATGGTACTGACTATTGATACACATATTTTTTTCCGCAACTGAAAATATTGTCAGCTGTCCCTGGAGCTATTGTCAGCTGTCCCTGGAACTAAATATTAGCTCCATCCACTGCATTGATATGATATGATGATGGATTAAATTAGGAATGTGTAATTCTATTCAAGAAATGAAAAAATTTTCTTTCTCCATATTTATGTATTGAGCGAGGTAATGTTTAATCCCAGAGGAGGCGGAGTAAATTTCCCATGTAGAGAAGAGTACCTAGAGTGTCAAGCTATTAATCAGTGCCCTTCTATTTACACAGAAGCAAAACTCTCCATGCAGTAGCTCCACTCAATGCAAGCCTTCGTAATCAATGGATACAGGAAGGTTTGTGCATAAAATCCCTATCTAGTATCTACTCATCCAATATCCCCAGACTGGTTTCTAGCTTGTGGCTTCATCAGTGATCATGTGATGTTTAGTGTCTCTCTATTTTCTGCTACGAAATAGTTATCTGTTTATACCCTTATATGATTAGCCAGACTGAGTAATATATCTAACTACCATTTCAAATATTAATTTAGGTGAAATATTAATTATTTTAATAATCATGTAAACAATTTTTCTGCTTGTCAAATGCAGTAATGCTAAGATTATAAAGATGTTTCATGGGCCAAACACATCTGATGACATTTCTAAGACAATTCCCAAGCAATATCCTAATAAAATCATTTAAATAAATCTATAAATAGTGCCCATCTTTTTACTATATCAATGCCAATTATTTTTTCCCTGTCAAAATAGATTGGCATCGATATAATGAAAATGTGATTGTTATTTCTAGATTTATTTTAATGCTTTTATGAGAATCTGTTGTGTAAATTATCTTAGCAATATAATCGGATTTCTGTGACCTATGAAATAGATACCTTGAATATATTATGTGCATGTGAATGTATGAATTTTCTAAATTATATATATATTAAATAATGAGCATTAATAGCTCTTAATCAGCTTTTCCGAACAACATACAAACTTATTAAATTAAGTCACATGATTTCCTTGCATATATATATAGTAATGCACATCCTTACTTGATTCCTATGTTCCAGACCATACTTGGTCTCAACTATAACTGGCTTACTGGATCAATCATAAACTATGATGAGCGTACTGAAGGCCATTATCATTGTAAAGCCTACTGCTGATAACGTTAATCCACGCAGTAATATTTCTTGCTTATCATATGGATATAACTCATGATACTTAAGGTAACTAAAATACGTATTAGTTCTGACTAGCTATATCATTGAAGATCCAGAATGGTTCCACTAGCACCATAGGTTTAAATTTATATCCTTTGGAGAGATCATATGGGATATGTGGAATTCACTGGTCATGTTGCACTACTTACTTAACTTGATGAATGCATAAATGGAAAGTGAATAAGGCAAAACAGATATGACAATAATAATTTTAAACCACTAAACATCACATGATCACTATTTCTTATGCTAGCACATAACTGTTATTAAAACACGCAAAACTCTCCCTACAATAGTGCCACTCAGTGCCAACCAGAGTAATCAATGGATGCCAGAAGGCTTATGCATAATATCCCCATCTAGTGCCTACTCATCCAATATCCCCAGACTAGGGGATATTGGATGAGTAGGCACTAGATGGGGATTTTATGCATAAGCTCCATACAGTAGTGCCATTCAGTGTCAGCCAGAGTAATCAATGGATGACAGAAGGCTTATGCATAAAATCCCCATCTAGTGCCTACTCGTAGGCGATATTGGATGAGTAGGCACTAGATGAGGATTTTATGCATAAGCCTTCTGGCATCCATTGATTACTCTGGTTGGCACTGAGTGGCACTACTTTATGGAGAGTTTTTCCTGTTTTAATAATAGTTTTATTCGAGTAATAATGTGCAAGTTGTCTTTACATCTTTTCAGACAAATAATATTATAGTTCTTGACAGAGTATTGGCACGAGTAAGTAACAATAACATTACCTACCTGTTTTTTTAAATTGAGTCAATTCGCATACTAAAATATATATATATTATTACCGAAATGCCATAGCAAGGTTGAAATTATATATGAGAATAATAATAATCATATTAGAAATAGATGATACACACCTTACTCCAAAGTAAACACATATAATTAGAAGGAAAAAAAAGACATTGGTTAATGATTAACAACTGAGAGAAAGAAGAGAGAAAATATATATATATGTTTACAAATGTAGTACCAAAATAAGTAATTACTAAATATATATATATGTTTACAAATGTAGTACCAAAATAAGTAATTACTCTTACTTCTTCCGTCTTTTGTCCTTTATCCTTTTCCAACAAAGCGTTTTACAAAAAACTGGCCCTTTGGTCCAGCGATGATAATTCTTGGTATGATTTTTTCCATTTGTTCACGGAGTTTTAAAATGCATTTCCCATTTATTTGTGAAATTTAAAGTGGGTTCTCAGTCCATTGATTATTTTCACGCAATTTGTGATTAAACAGTTTAACCCCATGTGGTTTTTAGAAAAATTGTGGATTCTTCCAATTAACAAAATGAGTCGGGATATTTCTTCAGTGATCAGTCCAGTCATTCTCAGTAAATCTTTTTTAGTAAAGCACACATATTTATTCATGTATGATAGAGCTGGACTGGAGCAATTAAGTTTTTTTTCTTTACGCTAGGTTATGCAAGCTGAATAAGTTTATTTCCTTTCTCTGGGTCCATATAGTCGGGAATGAACTCCAAGAGTTGTATTTGCAGATTATTTGTTTAAAATTTAATTTATATGCATCATTTTTGTCTTGTAATACAGATTTTGATGTTCCAATGTCTAGATAGTATATTTATTACTATGTTGCGCTCTAAATGCACATCAATTAAGCTATTTTCTTTCCTCAAAAAAGTTTCTAGCTAAGTGCTTTTGGGACTTACGTATTCCCCATACGAGCTGGCGGTTTTCACTATAAAAGAAAAATGTGAGTCCATGCTATTCTGCATCATTTTTTCCAAAATGTACGCTGATTGACAACATTTTTATTGACAGCTCTTTTTATGGCTTATCAAATTTAAATTACCTCAATCCAACTTTCTGTAAGATGTTTATTAATAAACAGCATAATTAAACACCTACTTAAGACCATTTTCAAGACTTGCTTTTTGATGAACATGCAAAGGAAACTGACATGATGATTAACATCATTGGAAATTTCTGCATTTTTTAATAACGGTGCAGAGTTGATAACTTTAAGAAACTTTTTCTCTTCCTTTTTCATTTTCCCAAATTAATTTTACAAACTAGTTTTTTTTTGTATTTATATAGAAATATATGTTTGAGATGAAATGTGAAGAAACTCACACTCAAACAAAACACCGTTTATTAAGGTTTTACAGTAAAGAAGAAAATATTATTAATTATTAGTGATATAAAATTTAACCCTTTATTTACCAAAGTTTTAGATAAGCTGTTAATTATTAGCTTTCATATTTGACATATTTAATGCTGGATGTAGCTATGCGTTGCTATAATATATATGTAATGGTTGTTTAATCTTTGTAGTAGTCCTCCTAAACAGCAACTGGTCATTTCTGGAGCTCATGTGAAAGTGAGTAACAATTATTTTTTTTAATATGTATGCTATGTTTTTGTGTCTACATCCATTTTTTCATTATTCTTACGTCTTTTAATATTAATATTTTTCAAAATATTTATAAGACAGCAATTATGCTATATAGTTGAAGCCTCCTTTATTTTTATGAGTAGTAAAAATTTAATTTGTTTTCATAGATATGAGAAAATTTTGTTGAATTGTAACGTACCCAATGATTTTTAGTGAAAAGATGACCGATTCTCTCTCCAAATTTTTGCAGTCCTGTCTTTGAATCGTCACGTGCTACATAGAAACATAATCTAGCTATTTACCATAAAAAATTTTAAGATACTAGCATATATGGATTATGAATTATATGAATTATAACATGGAATGTGACAATATGTTCCATATCTTTGGGGTTCATTTTCAAATCTATTTCTTCCATGATGAAATCCCGAAAATCGTTTGAAAATGTTCTTGTGATTCATGGTTTTGCTCCATACATGGTTTGACTCATATCGAATGTCTCAAGAGCAGTTTTGTCCAATTTAAAACAAAATTTTATGTTAGCACATTGCTCTGTTATGACTTACGATAAGAAACAGTCATGTTTCATGTCATAACTCATGATCCATTCATACTAATGTCGTGAGATATTTATGATGAATAGCTAAATTATGTCACTATATAAGACATGGATTGATTCAGAAATGTTGCTGTTGGTATCTTGGAGAGAGAAATAGTCATTAGCAACCTTTTCACTGGGGACGTACTTTCCTTATACAAAGTGTGGCATTGAAAAGAGACTATATGCTATTTTGATTGGTTCACACAAATTTCAAGGAAATGTATGTATATATATTATGAGCCGCACACTTCCACATTTACTGAGTTATAAAAAACCTGTAAAGTCTTGCAGTGTGACTTACATTTTATAATAAGCTCTCTATTGTGCTTTCTTGAAGATTTGTAAAGATGCTATTTTCAGTGCTCAAGAATCTAAGGATCCACGTTCGATTCCCATGCTAGTGCTGTCACAGGTCAAGCCAGCAACGCCTGAAGAAGAGAGAATACCTCACAAAACATTGTGCATATACTAATCTATGTGCTATTACTAACAGTTGAATGTATTTTGAAAATTTAAGTAAAGTTAAAAAATTTTTCAAGACATTCAGTACTTTATAGTAGATGATGGAAATAGTTCAATATATAAATACAACTAAAAGCTCCTTATTAGTTCATTATTTAATTAAGATAATATAAGAAATAAGTGAAATCATACAAATATGGTTCAAAGTCTATTCTATTTTGTGATTAGTATTGTTAGGTCTTGATTTAGCTGATGGAGTTTTCCCTGTGACTGAACTTGTGAGCCTTGAATTTACACTTCACTCTTCAGAATTTGCTTGTTATATAATATCTTATATTTTTGTACCCGGCATGGTTTGGAGCAGTTAGTGGAGCATTTGATTTGGGATTGGGTAGTCTCAGAATCAGTGCTGGTACTTAAAGTTTTTATGAACTCCCGAGCAATAATACCATATGCCTTTATATCACGTGATCACCCATTTCTTATGTTTGCTCATAACTGTTATTAAAACAGGCAAAACTCTCCATACAGTAGCGCCATTCAGTGCAAGCCAGAGTAATCAATGGATGCCAGAAGGCTTGGGCATAAAATACTTATCTAGTGTCTACTCATCCAATATCTCCAGACTAGTTTCTACCTTGTAGCTCTCGTCAATGAGGAGCCTTGGATCTGAGAGCACTGCACCTAGATCTTAGGATCTAATGCAACCCTCCAGAAGCCACCTTTTATCTCTACTTAACTACAAAACTATAAGAATAAAATCCTAAGATCTAAGTGCAGTGCTCTCAGATTCAAGGATCCTCACTGACGAGGGCCACAAGCTAGAAACTAATCTGGGGATATTGGATGAGTAGGCATTAGATAGGAATTTTATGCACAAGCCTTTTGGCATCTGTTGATTACTCTTGATTGCACTGAGTTTTGCCTATTTTAATGCCTTTATATATATATAATTTGTTAAATGATAAGCTGATAGATGCCACTTAAATGCTCTCATTTGAAATATCCATATATGTATGTAGATTATGAGACGGTTTCTAATACACGATATAGAGTACAAATTCAAATATACTTGATTACATTATTCTACATCAACAGCAATAATCCACTCTAATTTTTGACTCCTGAATCATCTATGCAAGCATGAACAATTAATGGACATTAGATGGGAATTTCAACCAAGTCAGCAGATTAATATCTGATTAACGGTCTTTGTAAGTCAGGAGCATTTGACTGGAGGTACTTGGGAAGCAACAAACTTTTATACTATAGGAATGAATGATTCGATCATTTTATGTCATGATCTTTTGAAAAGGCAGAATACTTCTGTAGCTGTATAGGTATTACTGATAGTGGACCAACAATTAGTTTGAATAGTAAAAAAGAAAGATGTTTTTTAAGATGTATATGTGCAATATTGTGCTGTTCTACAACACCAGTGAAAAGTTAGAAACTAATCTGGTATTAGCACTGCAGTATGGTGTTTTTTTGATTAGTCACACTTTTAGAGTAGATTATTGTTAATGCAGATGTCAAATCTAAGCGAAGAAAGTCCTAGAAACCTTTATTTAGCATATGTTATCTTTTTTGAGAAAAAGTGCGTATCACTAGCATACAACTAAGGTCATTAAAATATATACTTACTGACCTAAAGTCAGACCTTTATAGATTATCAAAAAGTTTGTTTGTGTTCAACTATTAGGGTATAATACTTTGAATAAGGTAAAAGAAATAATAGTAGCCAATAGATCGATACATGCAATTCTATGGTTCTTGCTGAAGAAGGCCATTTAGTCAGAAACTAGTCTGGGCTTATGGTTGACATCGCCATTTGGAAGCTATTGATCACTCATGTTTATATAGGCGAATCTAGAACAGAATCAGCTCCTGCTGTAAATGAAAATGGTTAATAGCAAGGAGGATTAAGAGATGCTTCTTTTGATATATCCCATTCTTTGTTCCAAGTGTCCAAAGGTTAGCATATGACTATTTATGTCACTTGAATAAATAATTTCTGATGTAATATCAGATTTTATGTAAGCAGATTGACTTGGTATCAAAGTCTTAAGATGTTGAAACTTTTAAGCGCTTGAAATCGCCTTAACCACTTTCTTTGGTCACATGATCACCATTTCTTATGCTTGCTCATAACTTATTAAAAGAGGCAAAACTCTCTCAGTGCAAGCCAGAGTAATCAATGGATGGCAGAAGGCTTGTGCATAAAATCCCTATCTAGTGCCTAGTTTCTAGCTTGTGGCTCTCATCAGTGAGGAGCCTTAGATCTGAGAGCATTGCACCTAGATCTTAGGATCTAATGCAACCCTCCAGCAGTCGCCTTTTATCTCTACTTAACTACAAAACTATGAGTCTAAAATTGAAAACACAATAATATTTTCCAATCCAAGTTCATTAGCTTATATAGTCATATAGGTCTGAACTCAGTTCAGTATCCATATATTTTGGTATCTTTGGTTCTTTAATAACCATAGCACCACTATCCTATTAGGAAGGATTAGTGTTAAACCACTAAACATCACATGCTCACTATTTCTTGCACTGAGTGTCATTACTGTGTGGAGAGTTTTGCCTGTTTTAATAACAGTTATGAGCAAGCATTAGAAATGGTGATCATGGGATGTTTAGTCGTTTAACACCAATCCTGCCTAATAGAATAGTGGTGGCTGTAGTTATTAAAGAACCAAAGACACCAAAATGTATGGGTACTGAATTGAGTTCAGACCTATATGACTATATAAGTTAATGAGCTTGTATTGGAAATATTATTGTGTTTCAATTTTAGACTCACAGTTTTGTAGTTAAGTAGAGATAAAATGTGGCTGCTGGAGGGTTGCATTAGATTCTAAGAACTAGATGGTGCAGTGCTCTCAGATCCAAGGCTCCTCACTGATGAAAGCCACAAGTTAGAAATTAGTCTGGGGATATTGAGTGAGTAGGAACTATAAAGGGATCTTATGCACAAGTTTTCTGGCATCCATTGATTACTCTGGCTTGCATTGAGTGGCAATACTGTATGGAGAGTTTTACCTGTTTTAATAATAATTTCTTTGGTACTTTTTCAATTAATTAAAATTTTGTTTCAACATTTTTATCCATAAGTGTTAATTTTCCAAATATTTTTAATTTGCTTTTTGGGGAGAAATGATGACCATCCTGTTTCCTCTTCTATAAGATTTATTTCTACATCATTTTCATAAGATCCAGTGATCCATTTATGTCCATGATATTTTACTTATTATTATAAATAAGTAGTACCAATTTTTTATTGTTTTTTCTTTTTGCTTTTACTATTAAATCGTTTTCTATTCTAATGTAGATTCCCAAATACCTATATTATTCTACTTTTTATATCCATTTTCCCATTTTCTGATCATTACTTTGATTGTACTAATATTAATTAATAATGCCAATATACTCTTTTATGCACTTAATACAATCAAATACAATATTATATAACATTTAACCTTCCAAAATAGCTAACAGTTTCGACTATCAAACAATCTTCTTCAGTTTGCTTTCCACTATTTAAAAACAATTATTCAACTGTCTTCTTCAAACTTCCTCACACTATTTTAAAGAAATGTTTTTAAGTAGTGTAAATATCTCTGAAAAATAGTTTGGATAGTCAAAAATGTCAGCTCTTTTGAAAACTTAACTATAATTAAATGTTGTGTTGTGTTAAAGCATATAATGTTATATTGATATTGTTTGTTTAATGCAGAAAAGTTAATCAAAGAAAATAATATTTTGATGATCTAAGTTATTTATTATCAGTATTTTTGATTTTCCTTATCTTATTGTTGTTTGTCTCTAAATACCTTAAGTTGTGTATTTATTTCTGATATATTAGTGAAAAGAACTGTATTTTCCACAAAAAAATACTATTGTCAGCCTGTAGTTTTCACTACATTTAGGCTTAAATATTTCTATCCTTCAAGTTGGGTAACAAGTGAGAGATACCTCAAATTGAATTCTTTATTCTCACCTTTTCTATTTATATTATTTTAAAAAGAATTAGAAAATAAATTATTAATTCTGTTCAAAATATTGTGAAGTGTGTAGATATTAAATAACAACTATGGTTAAAACCTGTTTCATTTTTTCTAATTCTATCCAGTGGCATGCCTTTCATGGAATCAAAGGAACATTGCTTTCCTTTATAATTACAATATATATATATATATATGATAAACAAAACAAGTTATAAATTTCATAACTTGCTTTTAGCTTGCATTTTATGATCACTAGATGGAGCTTTACCAATAGCTCCTAACAAGCTTTTGTTTATATAAATGCCGAGAGAGATAGAATTCAATATCTCTTTCGTTGTCTCCATCTCCAGAGCAGCTGCTTCCGAGCTAGTTGGCTTACATCAGTGAAGGGTAGTGAGACTAGAAACTAGATCTAAATACTAACTCTAAAATCAGCATCTATCAAACAAGTTTCTATCAGTTTGAAAGCATGAAATTTATCAGACACATAATGTCTTCAAATCCAGCTTAACAAACTAGATAGCTATATGGGACTGAAATCAGTTCAGTTTCACCATATAGTAAAAGCCTTTGCAATATATATCAGTGCAAAAACCCTCAAGGGTACATTTATGATAAACAAAACAAGTTACATATATATACATGTATTGTGTTCTTCTTAAGTCATGCCAATTTTGTATGTGTTGCCTTTAATCATTGTAATACATAATACAAACTAATTATACTTTAAACATGTTTATTAATCATATACACATATACAGTAAGATTAATACAGTAATATGCCACTAGTTGTTCCACTATTGCATCCCAGATTCTAAGCACGCAACAGATGATTTTCTGGTCACTGTATCTGTCTGGACTAGATCGCGTGGTAAGGTACTGCTTCTGCTTGAATTACTTCTACTTTATAGCAACTTCTGTCATAGGTAATCTTGGCTCTTGAAGACTCCTTTGTACTTTTCTCTACTCGACTCTTTACGACTACCTTTTCATTAGCTACCGCTAAGGTCAAACATTACCTGCAAGTCGGAACATATATATGTACATATAATGTAAAAGATTTAATGCTACGTGTTACCTTAAGGCTCTTCAGTATTGAGATGGATTTGTCTAACCCTCCAATTCAGTATCTGGCTGCTTAGCTGAATC
Source organism: Epiperipatus broadwayi (assembly GCA_028023455.1). Taxonomy (NCBI): domain Eukaryota; kingdom Metazoa; phylum Onychophora; class Udeonychophora; order Euonychophora; family Peripatidae; genus Epiperipatus; species Epiperipatus broadwayi. The sequence continues at coordinate 2,314,656 of JAQFVV010000172.1, forward strand.
TTCTTTAATATGTTCCGATGATCAGTTAGGCCACACTATGATGTAGGATCCATTGTGCCCAACATGTTATCTGCTACTTGCTATATACAATTGTGTGTCTCCATGCAGAATGCTTTTGAATCTATCTGCCTACTCAGTATTTTCGTGTTCCCTCTCTACATGCTTACAGCAGACTGATTTTTTTCGTCTACGACAGAGTATTTATATTCTCTGAATTGCATTGATTGCATTCCATTCCAATCATAATTAGCATCCCTTCCTCATAGCCAACATTCCTTTCTTCATAACATTCCGACATATATAACATTCCTTTATGTCTTGGTAAACAGGATGTAAAGAAACAATCATGTCTTCTTTTTCTAATGAAAAAAAAACATTTGACATTCAGTTAATTTTAACGATTTAAATAATTTATTTAAAGTGCTCGAAAAACACGAACGTTATTAAATCATCTTAAGCTGACTCTTTCATTTAAAATATTCGGTTTGGTGCATATTTTGATTCACAACCCCCCCCCCCCCCCATAATCTCATCACCTGCCACTGATTCTACCTGATATATGAGCATTAAATTGAAGAATAATATAATTTTCCTTACATAGTTTTTTCTAATGGTTGTAATAAACCTTTTTTTTCCAATCCCATATATTCCTAGATTAAACCCTAGACATGGTCTATTCACTCTGTGATATCCTTTTTCAATATTTGAAGAAATTGAATATCAGTTTCAATCCAGTCTATAACTGATTATCTATAATTTGGCTCAATGCAAAAGTATGATTATCAATTCTCTTAATCACTAAATCCTAATGTTGGCTTCTCTATAAATCTCACTGGCATTGCTATTTCAGATATCGAATCATATTATGTAAGTCTGTAACTGTGGGAAAAATTTGAAATTGAAGTCTGAGTGCATGAGGTGTGTTTTATTTAGGAAAAAAAATGACTGTTTGCTTTATAAATTGTGAAGCTTTTTGAATTATATCAATACCTATATGAATTTAAAAATTAATATTAATTTATACAATTTTATTTTCAAATTTTTTTTGTCCGTTATTTTTTACAAAATAATCATTTTCTGTCATCAATACACACGTGCATGCTTACATGTATTTGTATGTAAACAATATCACATGATCACCATCTCTATACTAGCACATAATTTGTAGTAAACAAAGGCAAAACTCCCCATACAGTAGTGCCACCCTGTGCCAAACAGAGTAATCAATGTAAACAATAGAATAATAAAATATGTTAAGATAATAAGATATTAAATATATAGTAAAAATATAATGATAGTAATTAGAAATTAAAAATAAAGTATTACATTTTTTTTTAATGAAGTTAGGTGTTACTTTTTTAAAAAACGCTTTTATTTAACTTAGAAATTCTGTTTGTTTTTTTGTCTGGGTCAAATCTTGTAACCAATTTTTAACATATTTATATAGAGTGGATTTCCTTCAAATTTTGTACACATGTTAGGTATCAATGTCAATGTCATATGAAATTGAAATATTTCAGGGTTGTTCTGTTAATAGTGTAAGTGGGCTGAATTTTAAATGTATAATATCATTTCTGTAAGTTTTCAGTGATGTGCACTAGATGGCAGTATATTTTTAAAAAATAACTTTCATTGAATATTCACTAAAAAATTTTATACTTAATTAAAATAGAAAACAAATGAAGGATGAAATTTTAATTTCTGCTTGATTCTTTAACTAAAATTTGTTTTGTTAAGGTTTTTTTTTTAAATATCGCGTTTTGTAAACAACAAAAAAAATCTTGTAAATGATTTTTAATATGCGCATAAATTTCATTTCAAAAACTAGAATTGTAGTGACATTAATGTGGTCTCCATTTTTAAATTTGAATATATACCAACCCAAATTGTGGTTGAAGAAAAAAAATATTTTTTGATTTTTAGTGAATTACTCACCCAATTAAATAAATGTTGTTTTTTTTTATAAAATATTTTATATATATATTATTTTTAAAAATTATAAGACTGATTATGTAAAATAAATATAGAGGAAATGGTAAACAAAAGAAAATATAAATATTTTTATTTATCATTTAAAAAAAATTTTTTTTTATGTAATTTAAATTTTATAATGTAGACATGTAACTTATTATATTTTAACTGATACATTAAACAGTTAGTGATAGATATAATATTTTAAAAATAATCTTTTTTAAAAAAATAAGTAAATATAAATGCTATAAATATACAAGTTGCATATGAAGTATTTAAAATTGCATAATTTTAAAATTGAATACTATTAAAGTATTTACTTATGTGTAATCATCATCATCAACCATTATCAAGCCATTGCAGGATGAAGGTCTCTCCAAGTTCAATCCATCTTTTCCGATCTTTAGCTTCTCTTCTCCACATCACCCCTGCACACTTTCTTATTTCATCCATCTGACATGTGGTCTCTTTCTGGGTCTTTTACAATCTCTTGGAATCCAGGTTAAGATTTCAATTGTCCATCTATTATTATCTTTTTTAGCAATATGTCCAGACCAACTCCACTTCAGTCATTTAATTTTTTCAATAAGGTCAGTAACACCTGCTTGTTTTCTTAACCATATATTGTGTTTTTGATCTCTTCTTGTTACTTCCAGCATGCATCTTTTCATACTTCTTTGAGTGGTCTGAAATCTCTGTATTGCTCTTCTATTAAGTGTCCAAGTTTCAGATCCATAAGTAAGATCTGGTAAAACACATTTATTAAAAACCTTTCTTTTCAAACACATAGGCATATTTCCTTTTAGTATCAAGTTATTTCTACCAAAAGCACTCCAACCAAGTTTAATTCTATGATTAATTTCATCCATTGTTTCCACCTGTATTAATAATCTGACCAAGGTATTTGTAACTGTTAACTTCTTCTAACTCATCATAATCAATCTTTATTTTCATATTTTGAGAAAATCCATTAAACATTACTTTAGTCTTTTTAACATTTATCTTTAGTCCTACTTTCCTATTTTCATCTGATAACTCTTGCAACATTTCCTGAAGCTCTAAAGCATTGTTTGCAAAAACAAATACATCATCTGCAAAATCTAAATGACTTAAATAATTTCATTTACTTTCACTCCTTTAGTTTCCCATTTTAATCCACAAACTACTTCTTGCAGCACTGCTGTAAAAAGTTTTGGAGATATGGAGTCACCCTGTCTTACACCCTTCACAATGTTGACTTTTCCGAGTATCATGTAATTTAATTGTTGCTGTTATCCTGGATCTACACCCTGATGACCCAAATGCTTTAATCACTGAAGAAATGTTTATAGAATCATGTGTAGTATGATATAATTATCAAATTAATATAAGAAATCAAATTTAAATTATTTTGTATATTTAATTTATTATGGACTATATATGTTACAACTCTGAAAAAGACTGCTGAGCAGTTGAAATTTTCAGCTATTTTAGGAAGTGTGTAATAAAGTATTGTATTTGCATTATGTAAAGGGTGTCAAAGAGTGTGTTATTGTTTGTTTATATTATATATAGTTTCCAATAATATTAATAATAGTTAAGTCTTCATTAAAGGATATCATTTTACTTTGTTTTCTAGGGCGATGCTGATTTTCCTCCCGAAGCGATTAAATCTTTTCACGACAAGCCAGTGCCATGCCATGAAAAGCGCCCCGTCGGAAAACCACATATAATTCAACAGCCAAGAAAATGAACAGTGAATGTTGTATTTAGTAAATAATTACAACCAAGTTTTTCCCAAATATTTGGGACCAGTGGAATTTCCTTGCTCTTGCTTAGAAAAAAATAAATCCTCAAATATAAATTAAATATATATATATATTTTTCACTATTTTTATATGGGAATAAATTGGTAATATTACGTTTCACTTATCATCTTTTAGTTTCGGAAAAGAAAGGAGAAAATAATGTTGATTTACGAATACTTATTTTTTTTTTTTTAACTATTTTTTTAAAAAAAAACAATTAATACTGATATGGTATGGTGACAGGTGTTGCGTTGATTTTTATTTTATTTGCTCATTTTGTTTTATATATATATACAAAATATATATTTTATTAGAATTAATGGAAGTTACGATTTAATTTTTAAAATGTTTTTATGAATTTAAGACAAATCATTTATTGTTTTTATAAGCCTTTGCTCAAAAATTTTTTTTCTTTAAATTACAATCATGGTTTTTTTTTAATTTTATTTGTAATATATAATTATTTTTCATGCTGTTTTTATGAATGTAAATTTAAACAAATATTAAAAAAAAAATGTTAATGTTATAAAAATTGTTTTATTTATTCCAGACTGTATGTTATATATAATTCATTACAGGTGTTGGGACGTAAAGTGGTGCCTTATTAAATAAAATGAGTAGTTTTTATGCATAGTCTAATACTCAGAAGCATTTAACCAACATTCCCTTTCCCCAAATCCCTAATATATCATTAGGCTAATCTTATCAATTTCATTATTAAAACTTACATGATCACCATCTCTTATACTAGCGCATAATTGTTTATAAACAAGGCAAAACTCTCTCCATACAGTAGTGGCACCCTGTTCCAACCAGAGTAATCAATGGATGCCAGAAGGCTTGTGCATAAAATCCCTATCTAATGCAGTGCTCTCAGATCCAAAGCTCCTCACTGACGAAGGCCGCAATCCAGAAACTAGTCTGGGGATATTGGATGAGTAGGCATTAGATAGGGATTTTATGCACAAGCCTTCTGGCATCCATTGATTACTCTGGTTGGCATAGGGTGGCACTACTGTATGGAGAGAGTTTTGCCTTGTTTATAAATTCATTATTAAAACTTAAACCAGTCTGTTATAAAATCTTCATCTCTTTTATTATCTTTGCTTTTCAATTTTTTCCATTCTCTGTAAACCTATCCTGGTCCTCTTTCAACAACCCATGCTCCAAAAATAAAAGTTCAATACTCTCCAATCTCCACATAAATTACATCTACAATCTAAATTTTTATTCCAGTTTTGTTTTATTTCTTTAATATCCAAAGTTTTCGCTCTTCGACCAAGTAACAAATTAACTTTCTTTGTGCTACAATGTAATCTTTAATATCACATGTAATTTTTGTACGTATATAACTCGAACTTCTTTCTCTCATATGTCATAGCATCAGCCGGGAAGTGAACCCACTAACCTGAGACAACTGCTTGTAAAACAGCCGTCGCAGACCTCTCGACCACCAATGCTTGACACTCGAACCTCTTTTTTCTTTTAATATTCATGTTCCACAATTCTAATTCTTTCTCTCCTGTTTTCATTTCTTATAATGTCCTGCATGGTTCAATGCAATAGTAACATATCAGACTCCGGAATTTAAGGTCCTCACATCAATTTCTCTTTTATGCTTCTGGTACTCAAACATCCTAGGAACTCCTGAGATATGGACCCATCCAATTATTTATTTTCATTTCACCTAAGCAGCAAGTTATTTTTTTCTCATCATGTTTTTTTCACCTGGTGTAAACTTTAGTAATCAATATTTGCAGGATGGTAACGCTTATTAAATATCTATCCAGTATTCTCCTATGCAATATCCCCAGACTAGTTTCTAGCATATGGTTTCATCGATGAATTGTTTTGTTGGTTCTGGGAGCAGTGCACCTGGATTTTTTGGGATTTAATGCACCTTTCCTCTAGCAATCACCTTTTACTTAATTATTATCAAGATACTAGCACAAATTGAAAAACATTTAATGATTTCAATCCAAGCCAATTTGCTTGTATAGTTATATAAATCTGAAACCAGTTCAGTATCTATATATTACAATAACCTTTCAATAACTAGTCACCTTTACCCCTTGGCTATTGATTACCGAAGTTTACCCTACCCTAAGCGGCAAAAAATGTGGTGAGAGAAAATTAATTTGCTTCTGAAAAGCATGATGTAAGCTTTTATTGGTTTTATTTTATCTCTTATTATCATGTACCTTTAATATATTCTATACACCAATGTTATCCTTTGACCTCACTTTTTGTATTTCACAGTACCCTTGAGGAAAAACCTTTTTTTTTTAAATTGATTCACTTTCTAATCATTAGTTACATAAAAAACATAATTTATTGCTGTTACGTTTCTGTTTATTCATTAATTAATGATGTATGAATGTAATTAAGACAATAAAGTAATAGTAAAATTAAAAGTATTTAGTTTAATGATGCTCATGTTCAAGTACAAAATAAAAAAAACTAATAGTTTCTTTGCAAAATAACATGACAGGGCAAACTTGTTACTAATTCAACCACTGTTGATGGAAACTGGTTATGCAGAGAACCCTTGAAAGATAACTAGTGAAATAGAAACCACTTGTACACACATGTAGTATAGCTTCCCGGAAGGCTTGAGTAACGATAGACAACTCAACATTATCACATCTTAGAGGAGAATCACTCGAATGCTGCAAAAATGTGATTTTTTTTCTCAGTAATTCATTCTAGGAATCTGGTACCTTACCGAGCATATCTTAGTCATGAGCAGAACATTATCTTTTTTTATACATTAAAAGGAAAATTTTTTGTTGTACACTTAGAATATTAGTGGTATTTGTTGTGTCAAATATATTTGTATTAATCTGAAAATTTAATAATATTATTTTTTTTACTTCTATATCTTGCTGTCCCCTAGGAGGTATTCATGGTACCCTGGGGTACCACAGAAGTCCAGTTGGGAAGCATTACTCTACACCTTTATTCCTTCCATATGTCATAGCATCGGCCGGGAGGTGAACCCGCAACAACCGTCTGCAAGCAACTGCTTGCAAGGCCGCTGCGCTGACCTCTCAGCTAACAATGCTTGACAACTATCACCATTATCTCCCTGTTCTGTGCTGCTCAGTATTGCTATGAATATGGAGGCAACCCGCCTCGAAAGCGTAAGCTTTTAATATTTTTGCACTCTTTATAGCTTCTCTTTCAAGCGCTTCACACACTTTTAATTGTATTTATTACAAATAATGGGAATAAATTATTTTATTAACTTTTCATATTATAAAATCCCCAATTTCAATTTCCATCATTTGAACTATTCTTGAAAATTTCAAAAGACTATCCATGCATATGCTTTTAAAATAGGTAAATTAGTCAAAAAATGTTTCTACATTCACTATAATGAAGTATTAATTGAAAGATTTTTCCCATCACTTATTTAAAATTTACTTTTCCCACTGCTAGTGGAAAATAATAAAAAACATGAATTGAAAGGTTTGTTCACTTTAAATGTATTCTTCATATCTATAGTTAGTAAAGATTAACAGATATTGAGAAGGTATGCAGTTTCTAGGGAATGTAGATTTATTACTTTCATATGAATGCTATCTTTCACTTTTATTGACATCTACAGTGAATACGTACATTGACTAATATTTTAAATTTTTGTCAGTGCATACCTCATTTTTACCTTATCATAATTACCAACCAGTACCGGAACTTAAATCATCCTCTTTCATAACGCTTACATTTTGACAACTTTTGCTCATCATGTTAGTTAGGGAAATCAGACTTATGAACCTCCATATCTGTGTTGAACAACTCAATATTTGTCCATTATGCCATTCTCATGCAAGGTAGTTCCATCCACTTTTAATAGTATCATTGCACTGCTGAAATATGTTTATCAATAGTGGTCTAATGATTTTTAATGAGTATATAAATAATTTTATGGTACATCAAACATATAATGCTGAGAATATAAAACATTTATGGAAGAAGTCTGACAAAATAGATGGGCATTGATTTAGTGGACATTATTTACAAGTTCATTTAAATTACTCTTTGGGAATCTAGCTACTGAATTATCTTATTAGTGTATATCAAATATGTAATGCAGAGGATATAAATCTATGGTAGAGGTCTGACAAAATAGATGGGTATTGATTTGGTGGACATTATTTACATAAAAAGTTCATTTAAATTATTTTTTGGGGATCTAGCTACTGAATTATTTTAGTAGTATATATCACATATGTAACGCTGAGGATCTAAAACTATTATGGAAGAAATCTGGGAAAGTAGATGGGCATTGATTTGGTGGACATTATTTACAAGTTCATTTAAATTACTCTTTGGGAATCTAGCTATTGAATTATCTTATTGTATTCAGACTTGTTTGTCCACTGAATAGATATATCAATGCATTTATAATCTAAAATCCTTGATATTGTAATCATCCATCAACATAGAAACTAAGCCACTTATTCTCATTATACATACATTTTGTAAACAACTTTTGCTCATCATGTGAGGCAGAGATAGTAAACACTGGAATCTCCATACCTATCATATTTTTCCATTACACCACTCTTTTACATGGTAAGTACATATTTCTGTGACTTAACACCTTATGGAAGAATGAATAATTGTTGCACTGCAGAATTATCAATTCCACTGCCATACACAGTTTAGTGCAGTGATGGCATGTCAGACTCTGAAAGGTAAGTTCTGTGGAATGATTCCGATTCTGCCGCTTGGACTTTCATGAATTCTCGAGCTATATAGCTGTTTGATTATTTATTTTTATTAATTTCACCATTTTGCAGAAACTCGGATTGCTTTCATTATGCATGCATTTTGCAAATAACCTTTCATGAAGTGAGAGATATCAAACACCTGAATCTCCATGCCCATAATGGCAGATCAATATTTCTTATTACACCACTCTTGTAACGTAAGGACTGATTTCTGTTCACTAGTCTCCATTTACCATCTACTTTCATTCTAAGTGTATATTGCAATGGAATTCAAGATGAACTCCAATCCAAAGATTGGTGATGAGATTACTGAAGGGCTTTATCAGTCTATGAGGCTATTACTGATGGCTAGCCATTTGGTAGTAACATTTCTTGCTCATCATCTCAGATATATACACCTATATCTATATACTACCTATGGATGATAAACGCTGTTTAAAAGTCCTGACCTTACTGGACATTGTTGTTTTTATTTAATGCAAGCAAGGTTTAACTTCTTTAAAAAATGACCAGAAACAGATTCAAATCTTCATTCTTAAGATAACAATCCCATCAAACAAAGCAGTAGCATGCAGACACAAGGGGTTTAAACAAAGTATCGCACAAAATCATTTATTGAACTGAAGATATGCAGGAATGAGTGTTGAAACAAAGGCCAAAGTTTTGAACTCGACCATACTTTATTACAGGAAGTACTAACAAGTGTTAAGTGTATTAATACTTTCCTTATTGACTTTACAAAATTTCTAAATTCGAATGCAAGAGCCTTAAGCGGCATTAAATATTGTGGCTTTTAATAATTTTCATTATCTTTCATCCCTCGATACTTTAAAACTAAATTAGAGATGTTATTTTTTCTTCCACGTCCTACAAACTTGACCAATATTTTAAACAAATTTCCAATATATATATATTGAGTCAATAAAACCAATTACACAAGACATTAATAGGTTTGTAAATGTAGATGATAACCAACTCTTTAAGCTATCGACAATCTCAACCTGTAGTCAAGGCAACCTTCTAATCAATAATGATGATACCACCTTTATCTTTTTGACTGCACGTTGAGATTGTTGATAGCTTAAGGGTCAATTGATATCTACGTTTATAAACCTATTAAAGTCTTGAGTAAATGGTTTTATTGTCTTAGTAAATATATATTTTATATGGAATTTGGAAGCTATAATTGTCTATGAGTCTGCTTTCAGAACAGGTTATATTTTCTTGATTAATGAGGTTTGTTTAAACTTCTTTGCATTATTAATCTCACACTTTTTGGTCAAGTTGCAATCTTTAGTGTCTATATAAATATATCAAACCAAAGATAAAGGTGGCACCACCTTTATTGTTTATGGAGGTTGCCATGACTACCGGTTGAGATTGTTGATAGCTTTCGGGTTGATTGTTATCATATATATTTATTAGTATAATGGTTAATATTGGAATGCAAATATAGTATGTATATTTAACCTAGATGTAATTAAAGGGGATTTGAACCCAGATATTCAGATTTTCAATGATATGGATGGCTGAAGAGTGGAGAGGATTGAAGCCTGCCCATTAAAGTATATAGATTTGGTATCTTAATATAAACCGAGCACTGATTATATATATGTGTAGAATATGATAATCTGGACTAACTGAAGAATGCTAGTTCATTATGAAATACATATAATGGAGATCATTTATCTTTTTCACATGAATATTGGATAGAGTGGATGACTGTGGGGACTTGAAAGTCTAGATTCAAATCCCCTTTTAATTAATATAATGGTTATAACTCCAAATAAATAGATATGAGTTCATAATTTAATATGCTACTATAATATTACATGTGATGTATATTTAATATATAGGGTATATAAGCCCAGACTTTCAAACGACCTATCACTCTCCACTCTATCTAATAACTCTGATGCACTCAAGCACATATATGCTGAAAAGAAAGATAAATAATCAATATACGTATTTCATGCTAAACCAGCAATCATCAGTTGGTCCAGATTATCATCTCCCACATATATATAGTATAAGTGCTCAGATATATATTAAGATAGACAATCTTCATACTTTAATGGACAGGCTCCAAACTACTACACACTCCAACTCTTCAACCGTCCATCCAATTGAAAATCTGATGATGGAATGCTCCGAGGCCACCCTGAGGCCGAGATTCTTGTCACACCAATGTTGACCTAAAGTCTATCTGAACCTCACATGTACAAGACATAATCCACTTATCACATGATCACCATTTATGCTTGCTTATAACTTATTAAAATGGGCAAAACTCTATACCTATTGCCACTCAGTGCAAGCCAGAGTAATCAATGGATGCCAGAAAGCTTTCGCATAAGCCTTCTGGCATCCATTGATTATTCTGGCTTGCACTGAGTGGCAATACATATAGAGAGCTTTGCATTGCTTTTACGCAAATGTTTTTCTGTATTATATATAACAAAATATTAAGTCATGTTTATATAATAAATTTTAAAGTGTTTAAAATAATAAATGTAGAGATAAGAGTTATTTTATTTTTTTAAAATAATATTTGTTAAACAAAAAATTGTTGCTATGGGAACCAACAAGCTTTCTAAAACCATCTGCATTCCAAGAAAGTGTGAATAATTGTAGCTACTTTGTTGTGTCTTAATGAATATAAACCAATAAAATTTTGTAAGGATTTTTAATATGCAGTTTATGGAGTAGAGAACCTTCCAGAATGCTTTCCCTGATCTTTCCAGCATTGTAGCTGAATATGGAGCTGGAGACAACGAAATGCCTTAAAATCAACTTCGATTCTGCTGATCTATGAATTACTGAAGAAATATTTGACATTTACCTGCTACAAAAAGAAAATTAGTCATCGAAAGTGATTATCCCGTTGAAAGGTACTTTTATAATTGATCTGCAAATCAACTTGTTTTAAATGTTCAGAGGAAAATTGCAATGGAAATTCTCATAGGAAAACTGCCGCAGAATGAACCAAATAAAGTTTTCCAGCAGACATTAAAATTTAATGATTAACAGCCATATTTCCACACAGACCAAATATATGTGAGCTCACAAAAACATTAAGATAATTAACAACTTTCTATAGCTAGTCTCAAAGAGTTATTGTGAGCTACAAATATTTTTTTCCTCTCATGCGTGATCATCATATAATTATGTAATTGTAAATATGTAAATACATTTTATTATTATTATATAATTCTGTTTGCTAATTAAAGTTATTGTCATGGTTAATAATTTTGTGTTATCATTTCTCATCCGAAGTACAACCTGATTATATATTTGTCAGTTTAATAACAGAATTAGGTGGAGGGGAGTAGCGGTCAGGAAATATAATTGAATGTGTATTGCTTGTGATTATTATAGATTTGTCAATGCATTGGTGGTTGAGAGGTCAACGTGACTGCCTTGCACTTGCAGGCAGTTGCCCGAGTTGCGGGTTTGCATCCCGGCCGATGCTATGACACTTAAAAAAAAAAAAGTTGAAATGTAGTCACTCCAACATGTACATGGTCGCCCATTAGTTATTTTTAAACTCCCCTAGACTAAAATTAATTTGCAAATATTGTACTTTTTATTTTATTGATAAATTGATTATTACCAATTGTCAAAAGGGTGGTTACCATTACATTATATATATACAAGGTGTGACAATTTAATTCACAGTTTGCACCTTCATATATACATGTGGGGTACATTAGTGGCTACTGTCACCTTCAAAGTAATGCTCTTGCTCATTTATACATCGATTAAAATGTTCCCATTTCTGGAAGCACATCTGGAACTCATTTTCAGGAATACTGTTGAGAAACTGTTTCACATTTCTTTGGATATAAGTTATAGTAAAAAATCTTTGTTCTTTCAGTGCAGCATTTAATTTTGGAAATAACCAAAAATCATAGGAAGCTAAGTCAGGCAAATAAGCAGGATGTTGATTTCTTAACCAAAATATCTCTCACAATGAGTGCACTATGATCCAATTTTATAACAAAGTGTAAGCTCAGATATTTATCATCTTCTCAATAGCTATCTAACGAATGTTCAATACTGTACTTGTAATTTCAATACAATTATTTCATAAGTGACACCACACGATTATTCCAGGAATTAAATTGTCATACCTCGTACATATTAAAATAATCTTACCAAGGATCTCAGTTGTTTATAGTCAGAAATTCTTATTTTTTTAATATATCCTTGTTTTAGACAATCGCTGTATCAAGTTTCCAATTAATATTTCTTGTTGGTTATTAATGGTAGGTCTCTTCCTTCTGTGAAATCATCAATTTTTTTCTTCATTTTAGCTCTCAGCTGGTCATGGATGGTAAATTCTGTTGTTTCTCCCTCTTGGGATGATTTCCATTGGTAGGTTTCTTCTTTTATCACTATTTAGTTTTACGGTAAACATGATTTGGTAGAATTTTCGAGGAAGTTAGCAACTGTCATAAATCTTTGGGCAAAGAAACATCTTCGATGATGAGCATCAATGCATTTTCTTTTTATTCTAAGGCTGGACTTTGTGCAGTGCTACACACTGAAGCACAGATAAACACATAAAAGCAAATTCACCATATATGCTAAGGGCACACAAAGTACTAGTGTATTTGGCCATTTCGCAATTTTTTAAATGATACTTAGAATATTATTCTTCCACCAGCAAATATAGCTTGACATATTTGACTTCACTAGAGATGTTTGCAGTTAACTATACATTGGTTGACCAATGCATTCACTCTATTAGTCAAGCACGTTATAATCTAAATTAATTATCTCTGAACAATTTATAACGTTGTCATCATTTTTCGAAAAACACTTCAGAAATGTTTTTCCTTTATCAAACAGTCTACTTTCAAAATTACCTCATCTCTCTTAATTAATCGATCTTTAAATATATTTTCTTTTCAATCTGTTTAATTACAGTAATTTTTTTTTCAACAACTCTTCTTTTCAAATGATAAGAAAAAAATACATTGTCTTTAAAAATTTGAATTTATTTTTTAAAAAAAGTTGATAAACAGAGCAAAACTCTCCATACAGTATTGTGATGCTTAATGGTTTAAAAAAAGTATTTAATATTATTTTAATAACTTTCAAGTTAATATTTTAATGATTCTGTTTTGTTTTCTTTTAAAATAGGCAACTTTTAAGCCGTTTTATTTTTTCTTTAGCACAATCAAAATAGTCAAGCCTTGGTGGTCGAAAGGTCAGCGACAGCTGCTTTACAAGCAGTTGTCCTGGGATAGCGGGTTCACTTCCCGGCTGATGCTGTGACGAGAGAAAAAAAAGGAAAGTAAAATAGACAAACAAGAGAATATTGGCATATCCTAATGTTATGGTCTGAATTCAATTCATCTCCTCTATCTCAGCCTAAACACTGCAAGGTATTAATTTTACTTTGTAACTACTTCCAAAGGGCTACAATATATCAGCAAACCATCCTCTTCACTACTTCATTCTCAAAAATGAAGTGCTAAGTATCTGATATTTTAATAGATTTGAATTATATAGTAAATAAATGCAATTTTTACAATGCTTTAATTTATGACTGTTTCGAATAACTATTAGTCTTCTTCAGATCTCTGATAACTGCTAGTGAGTTAAGTAAAACATTGTGAAAAGTGCATTATGGGAATTTTTTTTGTAGAATAATTTAATTGCTTAGATGTTGGAGACCACATTGGAACCATTCAAGCGACTAAAGTTTTATTTTATTAATCTAACAATCGGTCCAAAAATCGTTAGCTTGTGAGTTCGCTATTGGGCTAAATTGCACAGGGTAATTACTGCATTTTGAACAGTAACAAAACAAATCAAATTTCTTTTCCAGATACTAGGATTCTCAGTCTATAAATCATTATTGGTATGGATTTGCATACTCCAGTAATTAGTTGAAAAACTAAGATCTGCGGATTAACATCATCTTAACATTAAATCTAACTTCATATTTATGTTGATCTATTGAAATTTTTCTGTTTTTATTATTGCATCACAATAAAATATTCCAGCATCAAACCCTAGATTTCTTATACAATTTTTCCCCCCAAAATCAGTGCCATATTTTCTGGTGTTTTTATTTTGAAACGAAACAGGATTTGACAAAATCATGTGTCAAAATAATACTAACCTGCAGCATGAATGAAAATACAAAGATTTTTGCACAGATAGAAATCTGAGGGATAGTAAAAAATACTAGATGGGGAATTGGTATCGGTTAAATAAGTATGTGGGGGAAATGTCAAAATCCTGACCCATATTTGACGGAGATCAAATTGCAGCCCAATTATCAGAAGCATTGATATCCAAATTGATGAATTGTTCAAAGTGGACAATTTCAAGGATGATAATAGGATATATTAAAATGGAAGAAAAAAAGAGTTTAAATATATATAAAAGTAAACAGAATATTGAGTGTGAGCTAATTTATGATAATAGCAAGGAAAGTAGTTTACTGTTTAAGATTCAAACAGGATCATTAGCAACAAGGGAATATACACACAAGTGGAGATATGGGTGATTTAGTCTGAAAGTTATGTAAGGAAGGCATGGAAAATATTAGACATCTTCTAATTGAATGTAAATGCTTACAGCAAGGGTACAAATAATGAAGTCATGAATAAATATAAGCAAAGTGATTATACAGAAAGTGGGTTCTTGGTTTTTATGCTGGGTTTTGAAAAAGATAAGGGGATCTAGATATAAAGTTCTTAGAGTGGACAAAGATGATGATATGGAAAGGGGATGGAGCAGGATAGAAAAGAATATGAGAAAAAATTTAGGATGGTGAATGGAAAGGGAAGGGGGCTACCAGGTTTCTCTAGACAGAGATTCTTGACTTTGATAAAGGAGTAGCCATATCACATTACATCACTTTGAGAGTGATTTTGCATTTATATATATATAAAGAAGCTAAATATAATTAAATACAACCAAGTAATAAAATTTATAAGTATTATCAGAGTGCAGTCTTTTTACGCAATTTATATCAGAATTCAAGATATATTTTAAATTTTTCATAGATTAAAAAAATAAAGATCTAAGAACTCAGATAAGAAATGTAATGTAATCATCTTAGATATGATTCTATAAAACTAACTCTTGATAAACTTTTACGGATTTTTTTTTTAAAAAAAAAAAATATTCTCTTTCACATTATTTCTAATATAAAACATTTTATCGCTATAATTTGCAATTACATATAGGATTATTTCCATAATATATAATTAACTGTCAAATGTCTTTTGAACAAATTCAAACTGTATTTAAACTTTTCAAATATATTCAACTTTTAATAATAATATATAGGTTAATATATATTACATCTCTTCAGATGATACTATTCTTTTCTCTCATATGTCATAGCATCGGCCAGGACGCGAACCCACAACCGTCTGCAACCAACTGCTTGCTTGCAAGGCGGATGCGGCTAACAACACCTGATGATGGTACTATTCTTCTCTTTTCTGCAAAGGTATGGTGTCCTGACTAGTGACAATACTAGCATGGGTACTAAACCAGGGGCATTTAGATTTAGGAGAATTGAATTTAAAGATCTAACCAAGTAGGCTATTCTGTCACGGACAGAAATTTCATATACTTGTATATGAGAGTTTTTGCTGATTTCCCTCCTTTAATGAATGGCTACCAAACATTATGAATTGTTACTCTAGCTTGACTTTTGGGCTTATTTGCCATTACTATATATAGCTTTCTTTAGTTTTTTACTTTTTTTCTTTCTGGCCAATGGTTCTTGTCTTTTCCTGATAATATATATATATATTCGTTAGTATATGTATGATCTTCTACTCTAGATACATGTTTTATTTATTTCTTAATTATTACTTTGAGCTCTTTTAATCATTTTTCAAAGACTTTCTCATGGTAAACCATAAATGCAGCTTTTGTCTTTCTAGTTAGGTTTTTCTAGAAGTTAGGATTTCTTGCACTGCACTATGGCTTTAGGAAGCTGTCCTGATATACGAATTGTAGATTTTCTTTAATTTGTTGCTATTTCTGGTGTATATAGATATATTATGGTACTTGTTCCTTTGAGGTTTATTTTTTGAATGATAATTGATAGATAATCATTTTTAATGAGTTTGTTCTGTGCAAGAATTTTATTTTTTCAAAACTGATTTTACGTAGAACAAACTTTCATGAACAATGGGTATCCATCAGTTATCATTAAGACAATTTTAAATAGACAACAAAAAGAAACATCAAAGGAAATATAAACTAAGACTAATATTGCCTCTAAAGTGGCACAGCACAGTTATCTATACAACAGAACTAAAAGTAAGACAGAAGGGGTCTCATTATTTGCTGAGCATGAAAGGACTTCTGACCATGCCTTCCAACCAACAACTGCCAAGATGATCTGCACTGAAAGAAATGATGCTAAATGCAAGGTCAAAGAAGCCTGTTATATATCAAGTGACCCCACAGCTATAAACAGAAGAGAGGCTTGCTTCTGCATTTACATAAATGGACACTATAGTCAATTTGCATAAATTTACATAAGGCTTTATTACAAGCATTTCTCAATTAATAAAGAGCTATGATTATGGGAACCTAGACTTCCCGAAAGCGCTCAGATAATTAATTAAGATTATTAACTACTACACTATGTAGCTTCATTAATGTGTGTAGAGCACAGTTATAGAGTTATACCACTATAGTATATCTATACATAGCAGGGATAGCAAGCAAACTAAAAGAAATACTGCAATCAATAGAACAACTCTCCAAAGTCATGGTTAACTATGAGGATTCCTAATATCTACAACATTTAAAGTATAAATAAAAAACAAGAACTGCATTTACAGAATAAAATGTGAATATGAAAAGATCTACGCCAGTAAAGTTAGATAGCTCATAAAAATGATTAAAATGAGCATTTCTCTTTATTGTTTTACAATACTTAACAACATTGAATGGTTAACTCATCTGGTTATATCTGTTTACTTGAAAGGAGATCATAAACCTGTTGAAAAAAATTCATTCATTCAAATCTAATCATATCAATACATACAGAAAATAGTTTGCTGTTAATTGAAAGGAGGCTTTTGGGACCTTAAAGTAAGAGAGCAGGGAAAATTTCCTAATATCCACTCCATATGTTCTTGTTGTTTTATCTGTTATTATTCATACTAACATGGCTGGGTTGCTCACCAATCTGTATCAGCCAGCATGGATTTTTGTCTGAGTTTAATATCAAGTATCACTACGATCTTTTTTCTTAGTTGCCTTATAACTCTAAACTGAAACATCAGATGAGTTTTCATGAAGGCAGAATGAATCTATATGTGAATAAACTTTTCTTTATAATAGGTATTTACAGCCATAACATACAAAACAAAATCATGGCTCTTATTTCCAGGAGGCTTTAAAGTCACCGATCAAGGCAGTGATTGGTAGCTGAAATTGAAGGGTGCCAAGAATCTCTTGATTGTGGACTCAGGCTGCCATACTTTTTACTTTAGACAGGGGTGCTTTTTGGTATTTTAGATGTGTGTATGCTGATATTTATACACAAATTCTATTATTGTTATTAATTTGACCAGTGCTCTACGTGGTCATTGCATATATATTTATAAGGTAAAAGTATTGAGGATTTATGCATGTGTATGTTTCCTTGAAATAAATATGAACCACTTTAGGCAAGAATGTTCAAAAATTATGTATATTTAAGAAACCAAGCTAACTTCTTAGTTGGAGGGTGAAACAAAAAAGATAAATTATAAACTTTCATCATTTTAAATCTGGCAAGTTGTCTGGGATTAAAACAGGCAAAACTTTCCATACAGTAACACCACTCAGTGCAAACCAGAATAATCAATGAATGCTAGAAGACTTTGCATAAAATCCCTATCTAGTGCCTACTCATCCAATATCCCCCCAACTAGTTTGGCATTACTGTTCCTGTTTTAACAACAGTTATGAGCAAGCATAAGAAATGGTGATCATGTGAAGCTTGTCTGAATATTTAATGGCTGTTTATCTTTTATTATCTGTATTATATTTTCATAATGTTTCATCAACTTCAATCTCTGGACATGCATGACTTTTATGAATTGTTATTGCTTCCTAATTTGCAAGATATGTTGCATGAAAATAATTTGAAGTGGGAAAATATTTTTATATCGTGTTAATTCAAAAATTTATTTAATTAGTAATAATTCAGACAGATTGGAGTTACGCCCTAAACATATGTGCTGTAATGTTTTTACTATAGCTTGACGATGTCTTGTTGATCAGTGAAGAAAAGTGAATAAAGAAATGTCTTCATGCTTTCAAATTAAGATACTTTAGATTGGCCTACAAAAGTGAATTTAGGTACAAAAGATGGCCACTCTTATTTTTTCAAAAGTCCCTATCTTGTGCTTTAATTAAGAGTATCCTCAATACTCAACAAGATATCATTGACCTATTATAAAAACAATACAGCACATATGCGTAGAGTGTAAATTTCTTCTATTTAATTAAATTAGATACAATCTCTGTGCTAATAAATAAAGTTGGGATATTACATAGTTTCTAATAGTTAGTAATGTTAACATGTAGTATATTGAAAAATTTCATGAATATTAATATATAGAAACATCTTCATACTCAAACCAAGTTGCTTTAGATTGGCCTATATAATTGAATTTAGGTAAAAAAGATGGCCACTCTTATCTTTTCAAAAGTCTCTATCTTGCATTTTGGTTTGAGAGTATCCTTAGTATTTAACAACACATTGTTGAGTTATTATAAACATATTGCAGTGCATGCGGCTTAGGATGTAACTGTTTAAAATAAATACGATCTCTGCCAGAGTAAATACTGAAAAAAATTTTTTTTGTAATAACAAATTTTAAATTATATTAAATATAATCGTACTTCTCATAAATAAATAAATTTTTTAAAGCAAAATAAAGAAACTTAGTTATTTGTAAACCTAAAATAATTGAAATTACTGTACAGGGAACCTAGGACATCATATATAATTTAATTTTAAACAAATTTAAAAAAGAAAAAATAATTTAAAACTAGATTGAAAATTTAAGATATATTACGTTCAATCTAAGAGAGGATAGTAAGTTTATTATTAGCTTCTCTTCTCTGCAGGACACTAGCAAATTTCCTTACTTCATTGATATATCTCACACTTGGTCTTTTTCTAGGTCTTACAATCTCTTGGGATATCCATTTCTATCTTTCTTTTCTAGCGATATGTCTAACTCAACTCCATTTCAGTTTCTTAATTCTTTCAACGATATCAGTGCAATGATATCTGCTTTTCATTTTCACTCTCTTATTCTAATATACATCTCTCCATTTTTTATTTAGAGATGTGAAGTCTATGTAGTTCTTTTCTGTTAAGTATCTAAATCCCATATTCATAAGTGTGGACTGGTTAAGCATATCTATTAAAAACTTTTTCTAAGCACATATTTTCTTTTAAGTTATGTAAAAAAAACTTTATCCAAGATTAATTCTATGATTAATTTCATAATATTAGATGTGTAATTTCTGGTCTTGACTAATAAACCAAATACTGTAATAATGTTTCAGTAATCCAGTAAGAAAAAGAGTGTTTACTGCACATCAAACATATTTCCAAATGAGATTTCTTTTTTCGCTTATACAAAAATATCACATAGTGTCAACACAACTTGATACTCTTCAAGTCTACATATTTTGAAAGATACTTGTAACTGCAAACTACTTTCAAATGAACAAATATTGCAGGAATTGGAAGAACTCTCTAATATTAAATAGGGCATATTAGATTTTGAGAAGTTAGAAGGGTAAAGAGACATATGATTTAAAAGTAGATATGCTGCATTACTAAGGACAACATTGGAAGTCCACGTAGAGTATAATTCATTATAAATTTCAAAAATTGAAGAAAAACATTATGGAGATTGGTAGTGTATCAGACAGAGTGGCAATATTAGTTGTTCAACTTAATGGTAGATATCAAAATCAGATAATTTAGGTTTATGCCCCAACAATTTCTCATTGTGGTGAAGAAGTAGATGGTTTTTATATGGATGTAGAAATGGTTTTTATCAGACCAAACACCATTTTACAATTGGTAAACAATTGAGTGCTGTAGGCAGATTTGGTTAGGGTGATAAAAATAAGAGCGGACATAGACTTGTGGCATTTGTGAGCAACAACTTTATATTATGTATTCTTTTTTTGATAAAAATGTTAAATGGAAATTGACATGGAGAAATATCCGAATGAAGATATAGCCAAATTGAATTATATTTTGACTAACGGAAAATATGAAGTTCAATAATTGTAATGTCTTAAATACATTCAACACAGGAAATAATCATTAAATACCAAGATGTAAGATATATGTTATGCAAAACTAGAGAATATTCCTAATCTTTAGTAACATTATGATGCATTTAAATTAGATCTGCAAATTGTTTTAAAAATTAAGTTTGAACATGATTCAATCAATAGAAAGATAACCAATAAACATTATATGATCACCATTTCTTATGCTTGCTCAAAACTCTCTATATGTATTGCCACTCAGTGAAATCCAGAGTAATCAATGGATGCCAGAAGACTTGTGCTTAAAATCCCCATCTAGTGCTTACTCATCCAATATCCCAGACTAGTTTCTGGCTTGTGGCCTTCGTCAGTGACGAGCCTTGGATCTAAGAGCGCTACACCTAAATCTTAGGATTTTATGCACAAGCCTTCTGGCATCCATTGATTACTCTGGCTTGCACTGAGTGGCAATACATATAGAGTTTTGCCTGTTTTAATAACAGTTATGAGCAAGCATTAAAAATGGTGATCATATTATGTTTATTGGCTTAAAAACAATCCCACCTAATGGGATAGTGGTGGTTATGGTTATTAAAGAACCAAAGTCACCAAAATGTATGGGTACTGAACTGAGTTCAGACCTATATGACTATATAAGCTACAGGGTTTTCAATTTAAGACTCATGGTTTTGTAGTTAAGTAGAAATAAATGGTGGCTGCTGGAGAGTTGCATTAAATCCTAAGATGTAGGTGCAGTGCTCTCAGATCCAAGGCTCCTCACTGACGAAGGTTACAAGCCAGAAACTAGTCTGGGGATAATAGATGAGTAGGCACTGGATGGGATTTTGTGCACAAGCCTTTGGCATCCATTGATTACTCTGGCTTGCACTGAATGACAATATGCATAGAGAGTTTTGCCTGTTTAAGATAACTAATATACTTTTAAAAACTGCAACAAAGATAGCTAGTACACAAAAAGCAACAATTGACCAGTAAAATTTGTACTGAGACAATTTATGAAGAAAAGGAATATGAAAATATATAAAAATGATGCATTAAAAGGAATTGAATATCTTGAATTTTGTAAAGTGATGCAAAAAGGAATTGATAATAATGTAAGAAAATATAATTTTGAATTAGCAAGAAAAGCTATAGAATAAGTCTCAAGAATGTAAAATAACATCTTGGCATTGGTAGGAAACTTATTTCTGCAATAAGAAAATAAGATGGAACTATTACTAAAAAGAGAGATGACATCATGAAATATGTAGAAGACTTCTGTCAAAAATTATATAGTGATAAAATATAAGAAAAGGTATCTCCTAAAACTATTATATCTTCTGAATTGCCCAGCATTTTGAATGAAGAAGTGAAACATGCAATTAAATTTAATAAGAGAAAATCTCCATGTAATGATGCAATTATAATCAATATTTTAAAAGAAGCAGGTGAAGAACAGAAAATTTTTTGGCAAAATTATGTACCAAATATTTAAATGATAAAGATGAGACAGATGATTAGAAGAATAAAGTATTAATATT
Source organism: Epiperipatus broadwayi (assembly GCA_028023455.1). Lineage (NCBI taxonomy): Eukaryota > Metazoa > Onychophora > Udeonychophora > Euonychophora > Peripatidae > Epiperipatus > Epiperipatus broadwayi. Next base: position 2,336,979 of record JAQFVV010000172.1, read on the forward strand.
TTAAAAAGAATGTAAGGAAAATATTTAAAGGTACTTTTTTGTCACACTGGACAAGCCACTAAGTGATGCTGCAGAACCATCAAGAAGCCTGTAAGTGATAAATTTCTATTTAAAAATTTCTGAGATCAATTCTGCAGCGTCACCTAGTGGCTTGTCCAGTGCGATGAAAAAGTATCTATTTAAAATAACAGATCTATCAGTCTTTTATCAATTCTATACAAAATTTTTATCAAGATAATTACAACTCATCTATAGAAATTGTTAGATCGAAAGTCGAACTCCGATAATATGTTATTACTTTAAATATTATAAATCTCTGGGTGCTCACACGTCAATAAGAGTTTAAAAAACTTAAGTGCATCACTTATGTTCAGTGTGCATTTCTATAAATACACCAACTTTCAGTGACCATGCTAAATCAGGGATTGAGTCTATTGTCTGTCAGATGTTATAATCAAATTTTGAATTGTACAAATCTACTTAACCTATCGCAGAAGAAAGACAACTTCCGATCTAACATTTTCAGTGTTTTACGATAATAGACTTACATTTATAAATCATGTTTGTCTAATCGTGGGTGGTTAAAAATGAAACACTTTTTCTCCTGTGATAGGTTAAATAGATTTATAGAATTCAAAATTTGATTATAACATCAGACAGACAATAGACTCAAGTCCTGATTTAGCATGATCAGTGAAAGTTGGTGTATTTATAGAAATGCACTCTAAACTTAAGTGATTCACTGAAATTTTTTAACTCTTACTGACATGTGAGTGCACAGAGAATTTATAATATTTAAAGTAATAGCGTATTATCAGAGTTCAACTTCCGATCTAACAATTTCAAGATTTTCAGCGCTGTATAATAATAGAACTCATCTATAGCAAACTTTGGATTTTAATCAACCAAAAGAACAGGATGGATTTAAAAGTGGTTTTATATAGTGGATCATATCCAAGTACTGAGAGACACTATAGAAAGAATCAATGAATATGAGTTGCCATTATGTTTTACATTTATAAGTATTTGATTGGATAAGCATTTCTTCAGTGCTTAAAGCATTGGATCATCAAGGTATAGATCTAGAATAATCATATTCTGAAAAATATTTATAAAAAGGTAATATTAATAAATATATTACATAATGATACTAGGAAAATTAACATTAAAAAGGATGTACAACAGGGTGACTCCATATCTTTAAAACTTTTTACAGCAGTTTTTCAAAAAGTATTTTGTGGATAAAAATGGGAAGTTAAGGGAATAAAAGTAAATGGAGATTATTTATGTCATCTAGATTTTGCAGATGATGCAGTTGTTTTTGCAAATAATGCTTCAGAACTTCAGGAAATGTTGTAAGAGTTATCAGATGAAAGTAAGACAGTCGGATTAAAACTAAATATTAAAAAGACAAATAATGTCCAGTAGATTTTTTTTTAAAAAAAAGGAAATAAAGATCGATAATGAGATAGAAGTTAACAGTTACAAATACCTTGGCCATATTATTAATACAGATAGAAACATAATGGATGAAAATAATCATAAGAATTAAACTTGGTTGGAGTGCTTCTGGTAGAAATAACTTGAGACTAAAAGGAAATATGCCTTTGTGTTTGAAAAGGAAGGTTTTTAATAAATGTGTTTTACCAGTTCTTACTTATGGATCTGAAACTTGGACATGCCCAAAGCAATAGCTTAATAATGTGAGAATTCCATTTACATCTAAAATTAAAAAGAAGATAGTTTCATATATATTGTAGAAACATAATTGCTACTAAATTATGAAGGCTAATGTTTGAGCCTTAGAAAAGCTGAAGAGAAGGTTCAATATTTGAACCATACTCTTATATGCCTGGTTTCATTTTAACTTGTCAAAATAGGCTTATGGTTTTATTGCTCAAGAAGTTCAATCGCCAGAACTGTGAGCACCAGAATCAATCCTGGAACTTTGCGATTCCAAGTCAGACATTCTACCAACTACGACAAACTGCATACAGTGATATTTCAAGTTCACTTTAATAGAAATTTCACACGATCACCATTTTTATGCTTCACAGAGGTAAAACTCTCCATACAGTAGTGCCACTCAGTGCAAGCCAGAGTAATCAATGGATGTGGCAAGATTTATGCCCAAAACTTCCTGCACCCATTGATTACTCTGGCTTGCACTGAGTGGCGCTACTGTATGGAGAGTTTTGCCTCTGTAAAAAACAGCTTGTGTAAGCATAAAGAATGGTAATCATGTGATGTTTGATGGTTTAATACCAATCTTGTCCAATAGGATTATGGTGTCTGTAGTTATTAAAGAACCAAAGACACCAAAAAGTATGGATGCTAAACTGAGTTCAGATCTTTGCAACTATACAAGCTGATGAGCTAAGTTTGAAAACATTACTATGTTTTCCGTTTTGGACTTTTTTTTTAGTTAGCTAAAAAAATAAAAGGTGGCTGCTCATCCTAAGATCTAATATGCAGTGCTCTCAGATCCAAGACTCCTCACTGATGAAAGCCACAAGCTAGAAACTTAGTCTGGGGATATTGGATAAGTAGGCACTACATAGGAATTTTATGCACAAACTTTCATGCATCCATCGATTACTCTGTCTTGCACTGAGTAGTTCTACTATATGGAGAATTTTGTCTCTGTGTTTACGAGAATCTTAATTATCTTAATAAAAAAAAGATTATAAAGTTGATACTAATTTTTATATTGCTTCACTTATTGTTTTCTAAAATCCTATTAAATATTCTGCTATTTTAACTCAATAACAAAAACAAATCCATTAACAACAATGATAATTTCATTGATTGATTAATTGGAGCAACGGCATAATTTTTAAACACAGGCGAGGGGAAAAAAGGAGAAAAACTACTTTTACTTAAAATAAAGTTTTATTTGAAGCCATTTACAAACATATCTTAGTAAAACCGAGCAGCTGACTTTCAAAAAATTATAATCACTTGAAAATTTATAAATTGGTTTATGTTAGCCTTATACTACACACCTGTACATATGCTATTTCAATTATACTTGACAAGAGTCATATAACAGATGCATATACATATATATCCAAATACATAGTAAAAGCCTCTCTAGATATCTTTAGAAAGAAATAATAAAGACTTTATTCACCATGTTCACCTGAAAAGTGGTTAAACTTTGGATATTCATTCACTGACCAATAAGCATATGGCTAATTTACTGGCTGACGGCTACTTGATTTATAAAAATCATAATCTTGATTGGAAATCTACAGCAACAAAAAAAATTTCAAGTTTGAAATGGATTCAAATCGCAGGTCATAAATGTCAGTACATATGTTAACGATTTAACAAATGATTCTTATATATACATAAAGAAGAAAATTATATGTTTGTGTTATTAATGACCAACTAACATAGCTTTCATTTGTTATGCTTAATATAAAAAACAACATATAAAATAAATTATTCATCTAAAATTAATATTTATCCATTATATTTTTGTTAAACAATCAAATTTATATTAATAAAGTAAATTTCAATTTGTTCCCCTTTTTAGAAAGTCATATTTGGTAAAATAATAACAGTAGTATTAATGATAATTAGGTAATAAGGCTATCAACAATCATCAGAAGTATTTTCCTCTTCACGAAGTATGACAGCTTTGTAACAGTCTACCAAACGCGGAATTCTTTCTGTAATATTATCGACGGCAGTCAACGAAGGGTTAATTTCAAGTAATTCATTTAACTTTTGGAAAAGTTTGCCACATATTTTCTTTTCTGATACATTTAAAAACTGAAGGTTCAAATTGAAACGATTTGTTTGTGATATTATTTCAAGAATATCCATAACCATCGCCACTTCCTCTTTAAAAAGTAGTAGAGCGTCCAAAATTTCACCTAACAAACCAAAACCTAATTCTGCTTTCAATGGAGTCAATTGCTTCTGGGTGTACATTTCCTTTAATAAAAAAAATCTTTCTGATGGAGTATTGTAATGTCTCCACACACGTACAAGTTCATGCGCAGTTGCTGGTAAACGAGCCTGAATCTTAAAAAAAAAAAAAGAAATATATATGAATAATTATATATATATTTAAAAAAACCATGTTTAATCCAATTGATAGAGTTTACAATAAATGAAACAACTTTTAAATAACCTATTTCAATAAATAAGATGATAATATTCACTAGAATAGCCTAATATCAGATGGTAAGGGTTTATATTTTTCTCTTATACTTTACTATCTAGTTGAAAATAGATACCCATTTACTGACCAATAGAAAGATGGCTGCGAGTTGGCTTATGGCTAGCAAAAAATCCTCAGATTATTTGAAACTACTTTTAACTAGATTTGAATGGTTTTCATAATATGTTAATTTTATATTGTTATAAAATACTTAAGTCTTGAAATGAGTAAACTGAAATTATTGTAAAAATTATATTGGGAATCAAACTCCACACATACACAAAAGGCAAGTAAACATAATTTAAAAATGCAGCAATTGTAGAAAATTACTATTAAATGATTATGCTGAGGTACAACTATATACTGCATATCATAAACAAATGACTCAGTACAGCCTAACAGCGGCCTTTATTTAAAAAAATATATTTATGCACAGTATTTTTTAAAGCTAGCATAAATCTCAGTATTATGCTATACAGGGTGGTAGCTCTATTTAAGAATCGGATTGATGTCCGCCCCCCCCCCTTCTTTTTCAATTTCCAGTTCTGAATTGAGTCAGACATTTCTTTTATGACTGAACTAAATACTCACAATTCATTATGCAATATATTAATTCTTCTTCATTCTCTAATATTAAATTTTTTATCATCATCCAGTGCTTTTAATGTAGCAGTTAGATAAGCAGGGACTCAAAATTTTTTTATATATATTAGCAATATTTTATCATCATTATTTTCAACCATTATTTATCCACAGCAGGATGGTCTCTCCAAGTTCAATTCATCTTCTCTAATCGCTAGCCATTTGTCTCCACATCACCCCAGAACACTTCCTTATTTTATCCATCCATCTCACATGTGGTCTTCTTCTAGGTCTTTTCCAATCTCTTGGAAACCAGTTTAAGATTTCAACTGTCTATTTACTATCATCTCTTCTAGCAATATGTTCAATCCAACTCCACTTCAGTCTCTTAATTCTTTCAATGATATCAGTAATAGTTGTTTGTTCTCTCAACCACATCCATGCATTTCATTTTTGATCTCTTCTTGTGTCTCCTATTTCTTTGAATGGTCTGAAGTCTTTGTATTGCTCTTCTATTAAGTGTCCAAGTCTGAGATCCATAGGTAAGAACTGGTAAAACACATTTATTAAAAACCTTTCCAAATATATACATATTTTCTTTTAATTTTATGTTATTTTTTACCACAAGCACTCCAATCAAGTTTAATTTTATGTTTAATTTCTTCCATTATGTTTCCATATGTAGTAATAATCTGACCAAGATATTTGTAGTTTGTTAACTTCTTCTAACTCATCATTATCATTCTTTATTTTCTTCTTTTGAGAAAATCCATTGAACGTTACTTTAGTCTTTTTAACATTTATCTTTAATCCTACTTTCATCTAATAATTCTTGCAACATCTCCTGAAGCTCTGAAGCATTATTTGCACAAACAACTACATCAGCTGCAAAACCTAGATGATTTAAATAATCTTCATTTACTTTTACTCACTTAGCTTCCCATTTTAATCTGCAAAATACTGCTTGCAGCACTGCTGCAAAAAGTTTTGGAGATATGGAGTCACCTTGTATTATACCCTCTTCAATTAACCTTCCTAGTATTATTATGTAATCTAATTGTTGCTATTGCATTTTTATAAATATTCTTCAGAATATGACAATATCCTGGGTCTATACCTTGATGATTCATTGCTTTAATCACTCAAGAAATGCTTATAGAATCAAATGCCTTTTCATAATCTACAAATCCAAAACATAATGGCAACTCATATTCATTTGTTCTTTCTATAACTTCCCTCAATACCTGGATATTATCTACTGTACTAAAACCACTTTTAAATCCAGTTTGTTCTTTTGATTGGTCAAAATCCAAAGTTTGCTGTAGATGCGTTGGAGTTATTTGGGTAAAAATTTTATATAGAATTTATAAAAGATTGGTAAGTCTGTAATTTACAATATTATTTATCACCTTTTTAAAATATTAATATTAATACTGCATTCTTCCAATCAACTGGTATATCTTTATCATTTAGACATTTGGTGAAGAATGTCTAAATCATAAAGATGTATCAAAAAAATTTCCATTTCTATCGATTACAATTCCATTATTACTTGAAGTTTTCCCCTTCTTCATAAATGTAACTGCATGTCTCACTTCTTCACTTAAAATCCTTGGCAATTCAGAAGATATGAAAATTGTAGGAGGTACTTTTCCTCTTTCTTTATTGCTATATAATTCTTGATAGAATTCTTCTACTGTGTTATGATGTTGTCTCTCTTTTTAGTAATAGTTCCATCTTTGGTTCTTATTGCAGAAATAAGGTTCCTACTAATACCAAAATGTTGTTTTACACTCTTTAGACTTCTCTTCTAAAGCTTTCCTTGCTAGTTCATAATTATACTTTCTTATATCATTATCAACCTTTTTCGCACCATTTTACAAAATTCGAGGTATTCAATCCTTTTTAATGCATCATTTTTGTATATCTTCATATTCCTTCTTTTTTTATAAACTGTCTTGTCTTGAAGGTAATTTTACTGGTCCATTGCTGCTTTTTTGTACTGTTGCAGCTTTTAAAAGTGTATTAGTTATCTTCCCATTGATTTTGTTCAATTCTGATGTTCGAAATCTAATTTAAATTCATTGGAATGTTTCTGAAGAGTAGGAATATCAACTGTGAATATTGTATTTTTTAATAATTTTTTCTCTCTAGTTTTACATGAATATGTATTTTATATCTCACTAATAGATGATCATTTCCTGTATTGAATTTATTAAGAACATTACAATCTTGGAAATTCATATTTTCTGTTAGTCAAAATGTAATCCAATTCTGCTGTACCTTCATTTGTATGTTTCCATGTCCATTTGCATTTAACATTTTTCTAAAAAAAAAAAAAAATCATAATATAAAATTTTTCTTTTTCTGCAAACGCCACAAGTCTATGTTCTCTCTCATTTCTATCACCATAATCAAATTTACCTACAGCACCTTCATCTTTCAATTGTTCACCAATTCTATCATTAAAGTCTCTCATAACAATTTTAAAATGTTGCTTGGTCTGATCAAAAGCCTTTTGTACATCCATATAAAAATCCTCTACTACTTCATCACCATGAGAACTTGTTGGGGGCATAAGCATGAATTATCTGCATTTGGTATCTGCTATTATGTTGTATAACTAGTCTTGTCACTGTTTGATACACCATCAATCTCCACAATGTTCTTTTTCCACTTTTTATTTATAATGAATTCTACTCCATTTGTACTTCCAATGTTTCTTGTCTTTGTAATACTGTACATGTCCATTTCTTAAATCAGTCATCTCTTCACCTTTTCATCTAACTTTACAAAGTTCAATGTCCCATATAACATAAATTGTTCTACTTGTAATCTTCCTTCAGTTGAAAGAAATCTGCAGTTGTAAGTACCTAAATAATCATGAGATTGTTAGCATCCTCTGCCTTCAGCTCCCAACTGCTGCCTTTGCTGGTGACTTAACAGCTTTCTGGGAATAAGGTCCATGATTTTTTTTGTCTCTCATGATTGTAAATATTTAATAGGGGAAAAAAAACTAATTTACACACACATTCATTCTACCTTCAAGAAAACTCAAATGACATTTCAGTTAAGAGCTATCAGATAATTGAGAAGAAAGATCATGGTGTTCCTTGATCTTAAACTCAAGAGGTAAAAAACCAAAAACCTCACAATGCTAGCTAATGCATGTTGGTAATCTAACCATCCATGTTCATATACTATATGAATAATTATACAGCAATAACTGCTGCAAGAAGAACGTATGGAGTGGACATTAGGAATTTGCCCTCATTGGTTCCTTTATGGCCTCCAAGAGAAATCAAAGAGTCTTCTTTCAGTTAACAGCAAATTCCTTTATGCAGCACAGTATTTTAAACATTAATATTAATAAATAAAAATTATATATAAATATTAAATATATATATATATAAATTTCTTGCTCTATTTGCATCTCTTCCTTTTTATCTTCTTCCTCTTCTTTTTCTCTTTCTTCATTCCTTTAAAGGTAAATGCATTTATATATAAAAGTAGACTTACTTGTATATATATCTTCAAGACATAGTCATAAAATATTGTATTCGGCATAAAATTTATTAAAATGCAACAGTGGTGATTAGATTGTATGATGTTAAGATGAGCGACAAAGTGATTCCAAAAATGGAAAATGAAAAAATAAAAGTAAACGTAGTTTATTTAAGTCAACTAGATTTTACAGATGATGTAACTTTTTTTGATAAGTAATGCTTCAGAGCTTCAGGAAAGGTTGCAAGAGTTATCAGATGAAGGTAAAGCAATGTTTCAATGAATTTTCCTAGAAAAAGAAAACTGATAAACACGAACTGGATCTTATACAAATATTTTGGACTGATTATCAATACAGATGGATTAACCACAGAATTAAACTTCTATAGAGTGCTTTTGGTAGAAATAATTAATATTAAAAAAAATGTCTGTGCGTTTCAAAAGGAAGATATTTAGTAGATGTGTTTTACCAGTTCTTACTTATGAATCTGAAACTTAGATACTTGACAGAATAGGAAAACAACGATTTTCAGACCACTCAACAAAATATAGAGAGATATATATTAGAAGAGGTTAAAAATGAAGTACCACTGATATGATTGAAAGAAGAAGATTCAAATGCAGTTGAGTTGACAACTGCTACATAAAGTAACAGATGGGCAGTTGAAGTTTTAAATAGGATACTAAGAGATTGTAAAGAGCTAGAAAAAGACCGCATGTGAGATGGATGGATGTAATAAAGAAGTTTGTTGGTGTGCTGTGCTGTGAAGGTTAGAGATTGGAAAACTTGAAGAGACCTTCCTGCATTGGATCAATAATGGTGATGAAGTAGGAACTTCTTCACTACTATGTCATATGAAGTGATTTAACAAATTGAATGCATTACACAAACATAGCAATACATTCACTATGACCACTAGAGGACTCTACAATCTGTCTGACGAGAGTATATAACCAAGTAACAGAAAAATTAATGCCGTTTAAAATCTAAAAATTATTGAACTGTTTTCAAACTATTGTCTGTGGAGCCACATTTATTATTCATAAAGAACTAGAACAATTTTAGTTCCAAAAGCTTTAGATTTAAATAACAAGATTAAATTTGGTACACAGAATGTTACAAATAAAAAGTAGAAAAAGATTATTATTAAAGATAAATAAAGATAGTATTTGCTCATTCCTGCTTTGATATTCATTTCTATCTAGCCATTTTTCCTTATAACCCTATTTCGATATTGAAATGCACATACTATATTCTGCTCATTTTAGAATTAATAAACTCAGATTATCTAGATAACGACATTGGAAATATTGTTTTTTCCCTCCACAAATTTCAATTCATTGATTGTCCTCGCCGTCTGTTTGCGATGATTTCTAGAAGTAATATTTGGAGAAAAGATCTCACAGTAACAAATTTTCATGTAATAACCAGTTGTAAAACTGTAGGAACGTTTGTAAACACACACACACACAAATAGAATTGGAAAGGTGAGTGACTTAACATATTATTTGAGCTGGCGAAGCACTAATCTCGACCCACAGAAACAACTAAAATTAAACTCTCTCAGGTTGCTAACAATCTTTAATATAGCTTTGGATAAATTATTAGTGCTGTTTTCTATTATTCAAACTTCTTCACGGGTGACTCACCCACTTTAGCAGCTTTGGCCGATTTCTTCCATAATTTCTCCTTGTAACTTTTTATTTCATCCACAGTTTTCATTCTAATTAAAATTAAATTATCTTCAAATTTTTATAAATAGAAAGATCATTTCTTTCTGATTTTTTTTTATCACATGGAAGGTTTAGTTTTTAGATGAACTGCTTAATTTCGATTAGTATTAGTTATCTTTCTAATCAATCAATGATTAGAGTGTGTTTGCAGCGAAGATGGTGCAATTTTCAATCTGTATAAGTAGCATTAGCTCTGATCTTAAATTGACAATTTAAACAAACACCAATATTTTAATTATTGACTGCTGTTACTTTTATTAATTTTCTTCTGAACATCCTTTGGTGCATTAATGTCTATGATGTAAATGTCTTCATTGCATGCAACATTTTCTTTTTTTTTTTATCGTTTTATGCACTTTATTCCCAATTTTCCACGATAAATTATCTTTTTCAACTTTGGATTTTCTGCAACTAACAACTAAGTCTCTTTAATTCCATGTAATATAATATTAAATCATCTATGCACTTTATTACTCTTTCACAATGCTGTATACCAATCTCTTTTACAGTTCCGATTGCCCCAACAATCTTCTTCAGGACTTTCTTTTTATATCTTCAAAACCCAACTGCTAAATTGAGTTGGATAGCTGGGTTTGAAGACATGTAGATGTCTAAAAATTTCAGATTTTCAACTCAATAGATAACTTTTAGATAAGTGCTTGGCCTTGGGTTGGTATTTTTAGATCTAGTGTCTGAACATATCCTGGCACCTCTCTGAGGAGTGCCAAAGCACGAAACCATAGTCAGGGGTTTGGGGGGGGGGTTTCCTGACAGAGATATTTTAAGTGCTAGCTCTGGCTAAGCATTTATCACAAAGCTTGTTGAGGAATTGGCAATCCTCACTGTTTATAACTTACAAGCTTAAAAGATAGGGTCATATGATCTATGACTCTTATTTTGACGAGTTATATTTTTAAAATTTGAATTTAATAGTTAGGTTTTGAAGATATAAAAAGAAAGTTCTGAAGAAGATTGCTAGGGCAATCGAAACTGTAAAAGAGATTGGTAATTAAAGTATTGTGAAACAGTACTAAAGTGCATAGATGATTTAATATTACATTATATACATTTGGCAATGCAATAAGAAAGATTAGTTATTATATGTCTTTAATTCACTTTACTTGATAAATGCTAGCAATGTAGCAATAAGTACATAATCCTGCCTAATATGTTGGTGCTAATAAGAGTCATTTGTTGTTTGCCCTAATCTTAAAGTAGTGCCATTTTAGTATATAATACAATTTTTTCATGATTTATTATCAGATATGCTTTATCATAATAAAAGAGAGTAATCCACAATAAACTAAATGATAGCGACAAATACGTTACATACAATTTCAAATAAATAAATAACAGTAGCATTAAAGTTATCGATAGATTGCATACTAAATCATGAAAAGGTAGATCATATTCCCAAAAAGAGCTTTGAATTGTAAGAATGAAAATAGAGGAATTCATTAATTCTAGAATTCATTAATTCTAGCATTAACTTTCTAACATTATAAATATAGAGTAGGTACTTTATACGAATTATTCTATGTGTGAATAATAATTATGCTTCACAGTTCGGTTTATGATTTACTGCAAATTTCACGATGTTGCCATTTAAGTTGGATAAATAAATACAATCAATGCTTGCTAAACCTCAACTTTCTTTATTACTAGTTTGTCATTTAATATGCTACAGATTACTGTTTCATGTTATAGCACTATCAGGTGGTAAATCATGAAATTTAGGGTAGATCACATACTAAACTAGTGCTCCTTAATTTAATGGTCGATAAATAGTTAATTTTTACTTTCTACTACAAAGTAAGCAAGTGTTCAGCTATCATATATATCTTAAAATTGCTATTGATAATATAGATATTAATAGAATAATAAAAAAGAAGTCAAAGTAGAAATCTTGGAGAGAATTCTATTAAAAAAAAACGTATAATGCAGGACTATGCTACTTCATATAATGTTGAGTGATTAGTAGTTAACGACAATCTCTGTATGTAAAGTTAATAAATCTTTTTTGTCGATGTAGAATCAATTCAATATTCATGGATATTACCAATTCATATATGATTTAAAATGGGGCTGTTATCACTTCAGATTTCCCACAGCGAGTGTTTGATATACGTAATAAATTTGAACATTCCAATCAAACAAGATTATGCGATATTATTTTCACACTTCAAAAATGAAACAAAAATCTATTTATCTAAGAAGCTCCGGTCCTTGACTGAATGAGTCATTGCTCAGGAGGTCATAAGAAATTCAGGCACCAGAAGTACCAGAGAGGGTTATGATCTATGAATTTGAACTCCAAAATCTATCATTTTATCAATGCACTGAACCAGGCAGGGTATTTTTAAATGAAAAAAAAAATGGTCAAATAAAGTACTACTAAAATTGCAAAGATTTTTGGTAGAAATTAAAATAAAAAAAGTTTGACAATTTTCGTTAAAATATCTTAAGAAAAAATGAAATATCTTTAATTAAACTATCAAAGAATCGGATGCAGAACATGGTTGATAAGTGTATACCTATTGCACTTAACATATATGCATGAGAGATCATTATATTTTCTGTTAGGTAGAAAGTAATGATATTGAAAAAAGTTTAAATCTGCCCTAGAGGGTGCTGAAACTCCCCATTTATTACAAATACGTTTTTAATACAGTTATCAAAATTATATGTATTAAAATTCACATTATTTTGACAAATCTACTATAATTAATTTTAGAAATTTTTCTATTAAATGACCAATGTTATCATATTTGGAATATATATTTTAATTATAAATTTATTAAAGGCACATTGATTACATAAGTCGTATTTACAGAGGCTGTAACCTCGAGAATATGCGTGTAAAATGCAATAGTTTAATAAAATTAAAAATAATCAATTTCAAACAAAATTGAAATAGACAATTCACTATAAATAAAAATATTTAATGCATCAATCCAGCTTTCATTCCTTAAATGGAACCTTTTCAAGATATTTCTTTTTTTACACACTCACATGTGATGTACTGCGGCTTCTCCTTAAATGTAGTCAAGAATATCTCAGCAATTATGCCCAGATAAACCTGTTAGCCACTTTATTTTACATTCCCCACTCTAAATTTTCCCATATTCTGCTCCATCCCATTTCCATATCATAATCTTTGTTAACTCTATAGCTTTATATCTAAATCCCCCTTATTTTCCCCCAAACCCAACATAAAAACCAATAACCCACTTTCTGTATAATCACTTTTTTCATATTTATTCTTCCATAACTTCATTATATGTACCCTTTCTGTTTTCAAGCATTTACATTCAAATAACAAATGCCTAATATTTTCTATTCCTTCCTTACACAATTTGCAGACTAAATCACCCATATTTTTCCATTTTACATGTATATTCTCTTGTTGCTAAAGATCCCATTCTAGCCTTAAACAACAAACTACTTTCCTTACTATTATCATATATTAATTTGCACCTAATATTCTGTTTACTTCTATATATATTTAAACTCTTTTCATTCTCCATACTAGTTCTCCATCTCTCTAACTCCCTATTCTTTATTAATAAATCTATTATTTTATCCCATTCCTTACCACTATAACACTCAATAATCCTCCTAACACAATCATCCCATCTTTTGTACAAATATATTGATATAAATTCTTTATCCAAATCTTTTGCATACCGCATTACCTTTCTCACTCATTTTGTTGCCTGTCCTTTACTCGTAACCCAGTTAAATACTATTTTGGCTATTATTTTATTATTCATAAACTGCAATCTACCAAACATTTTGTTTTTACTTTTTGCATCTCTCATATGAAAACTTGACCATCCCATTTCTCCTTGAATTGCCTCCCTTGCTGTCCATATATCTGCATCCAATGCATGTCTTCCTACTTCCCTTTGAACTTTTTCTAAGTAATTTAATACCCCTTTACTAATACATAATGCATCATTACCATGTTAACCCTGCTACTGCAACTCCCATATAATTCTAGCTACATCATATTTATTATATGAAAACACTGTTAATTTCTTTATCAATCCCTTTCTTTTCTTCATTTATCATTTTTTTCTCCCATTCATCCAAACAATTTTTCTGATGACTTAAAATAATTCCCAAATAACTATATCTATTCACCACACTTAACTTAATATCTCCCAATAAAAATTCTACATCTTCTCTTTCCCCAGTATTAGCCATCATTATAGTTGATTTTCTTCACTAAATTTAATCCCCATCTCTTTACCCACCCTTGCACATGTCCTCAGCATAACTTCCATATATTCTCTTCTTTCTGCACACAAAAATATATCATCCGCAAAAAAAAAAAGACCTGGCAAAATATATACTCCCTTACCATCTATTACTCTGCAGCAACTCCCCCCAGTGGACATTATTTTCATTATATTACAATAAATAAAATTATTAAAATATATACATTAAATATAATTAATAATATGATTAAACTTATTTATTTATAGTGAGTTGCCCATTTCAATTTTGTTTTAAATTGATTCTTTTTCATTTTATATATAAAAGGCAACATCATGGACAAATTTTAACATTGAAATGTGGTCATTTAAAATATTTATATATAAATCATATAAAGTTATAAAAATGCAATACGTAGGGAGAATGAAATGTGAATTATATGTGAATATCCTCATTTTATTAAAGGTATAAACAATATTTTATTTACATTAACTATTAAAGTCATAGTTTAACGCAGACAACATATTTTCAAGGACACCAAATATGATGAAAATTATAGTTTCAATGTTTATTTAATATATATATAAAACATGTTTTCGGAAGCAACTATGTTTAATAAAATAATATTAAAGTAAATATACCGACGTTTTGACAAGATAACGCTTGCTCTCAACTGGGTATAAAAACAGTTGAGGGCAAGTTTATTTTGTCAAAACGTCAGTATATTTTGTAACGGAATAGCGTTACATAGGGTTTGAACCTAGGAAAGTTAAATATATATTAACGACGAAATAAATGACAGGTACAAAACTTTTTAAAAAAAAGCGATCTTGTTTTAAGAATAAACGAGAAACAGCCGTGTCTAAAGCAGATCGCAGCTATACATGAGTACCTGTCAGATTTATTGAAATAAAATTAAAAGAGTTTTTATTTTTTGAGGAATTAATTTATTATAATCATTATTTGTCAAGTTTGCTTTTTTTTGTCATTTCGTTTTAAAAGAAACAGGGAATGTTCGAGAACAAATTAGAAAATTTATTAAATCATTTTGAACAAAAGGGAAGGAAAAAAAAAAATAAGTAAATTAATTAATCTGTAATAGGTAAAAAAAATTCCAAGCGATCTAAGATATTTTGAATGGGGGGCAATTAGTAGAGTCAAATTTAGAGAAGTTGAAACAATAAGCAGGATGTATGTTGGTAAAGTCTAGATAACAATCCAAATTTAGAAGCAGAGGTGATAAAAAGTGTACACTGCTATTGTACTACTTAGACTTCTGACTCCGGCTAAAACAATATGTAAGAAAAATGGAAAAACTAAATTAAATTCCCACGTGGTGCAAATGTCACAGAAACTATTAAATAAAGAGGATCCTTGATTAGCAAATAAGAACTAATGACTTATGAGTGCATGATAGAGATTGGAGGAAAAATTCAAGGTGTCACGGCGGGAAAGAGGAGAGAAGAAAAAGGCAAGACGGAACCGAAAAAGGACACTAAATTGAAAGTTGTTGAAGGCGAAATCAAGTTGAATTGTAGCGGAAAGTATTATTAATTTTTTTGCGGAGCTTCCGATTAAGTACTTGGACTTCCTAACCTACACTTGTGTAATATCGTAGCCGAAATGCGTTGCTGAATCCAAAATTCGCGGCTTGGCCGCCGAACCTTCGCACCTGGCACTGCTGATCGTCCTAGAATGCTCTCAACCTCGGAGAAAATGAACTCAAGGACCACACACACCCTGGAAGCCTCACCCAGAACCGACATGCGGAATTAATAAAATATCGCTCAGGATCCCATTACAGTCTTCTCGTCCCACAGGTAGTTATTTTTAACATTTGCTTACACATTCATGCACCAGATAAATACTTTAAAGTGGAGAACGATTTACAAACATTAAGTATAAAATGATTAAATTGCTAATGACCAACCGAACCACTAAAGAACTCAACCAGTATAATATGTACAATTAATACTCAGCAAAGATCTATGTAAGTTAATATTCGCTTCCGTAATTGTGTTATCTAGACTTACTAAATTATATATCTGCATAATAATTTTATTTACCCAGTTTACAAATAAATCATTCACTTAATTAATGTTTCTTTTATTGATCGCTTGGAATTTCAAATTTATTTAACCAATGTTGAATGAGTGCGGGAGTGATCTATTTTATATAATTTGAATGGGTGCATTTAATATGTTAGTTAAGCGTTAAGTATATTTATAGCATTTATAATTGTCGTACCATTCTTAGGTTAAGGTTAAGTTTTGGGAGATTTATTCTGGGGGATATAGGGCGGGCCTAACCATGATAAAGGCATGTCAATAGTGTGTTAAGAGTAATGAGCGATATAGTTCGGAAATAGTGGCTGTGTTCATTTCTTGCTGTCCGCTGGAGCGATGCTTGGGCATGTTCTGTGATATAGTTGAGTGAGCGTGTGCACGTGCGTGGCGAGCTTGAAAAAGGTTCTCCTGGCGCCTATTACTCGGATTCAATCTGAATCTAGGTATGAAACAAATAAAACGTGCGTGTATATGTGTTTGAAACTATTTTCACAAAACATTATGTAACCCCGGACGACAGAACACAGCGGGTTCGTAAAAAGGGAATCGTCAATAGAAAGCCAGAAGGAGAACTAGTGTCCGCAGATATATAGACGAGGGTTCGGCTTACAATTTAGTTTAATATTATATTATTAAACACGGTTGCAGCAAAAACATGTTTTATAAAACATCTTTAACTTATGAGAACATTCATTACAATTTATATTTATATAAATATTTTTATTTATATAGGTTATACATTATAAATATGCCTAGAGAATAAAAGCATAATTAAAATAACCTTAGTTATTTCTTTTACTGTTGGCAATTTTAATTTTTTATCTTGATATGCAAGGGAATTCCATAACTTCTGTTTAAGTTTCATTTTATCCTCTTTATCTAATGGTTTCAGATGAGCTGCTTTAACCAAATCCCTGAAACGAGATAATTACGTTAATAAATGTATTAAATAAACTCCACACCTCACACATTCTTTTTCAAATCATATAAATAATGATATAATAAAATACAAATGACCACCAAAACGCATTTCACACTCTCCCATATATATCTTTATTATAAGTACAGTATTTATCAATAATAAATTGTTATATTTTGATTTAAAGTGTCAAACTTCCTCTACCCTTAACTTTGACACCATTCACTCCAGACAAATGTACTAATGATTATCACTAGTCATTTATTAAACTAGAGATTATCTCCAGCCCAGATATAAACTTTAAATCTCAACTAAAGATTAATATATATCTGAATAAAGACACACACATGGAGTTATTCACATTTCTCTTCACTCTCCCATATATATCTTTATTATAAGTACAGTATTTAAAGTGTCAAACTTCCTCTACCCTTAACTTTGACACCATTCACTCCAGACAAATGTGATTATCACTAGTCATTTATTAAACTAGAGATTATCTCCAGCCCAGATATAAACTTTAAATCTCAACTAAAGATTAATATTTATCTGAATAAAGACACACATATGGAGTTATTCACATTTCTCTTCCCATGTATAATATCTATTATAAATGTAATAAATAACCACCATACAATGTGATTATCACTAGTCATTTATTAAACTAGAGATTATCTCCAGCCCAGATATAAACTTTAAATCTCAACTAAAGATTAATATTTATCTGAATAAAGACACACATATGGAGTTATTCGCATTTCTCTTCCCATGTATAATATCTATTATAAATGTATTAAATAACCACCGTACCCCTACACATTCTTTCCAAATCATATATAACAATTTACTATTGATAAGCATTGTAAATATAATAAAGAGATATATGGGAGATGGTGACTTGGGCCAATTGATGAGATCTGGATCAGCAGAAAATACATCTCAGGGGGTATTTGTCTTTTATTGTATCTTCATGTGATTTGAAAAGAATGGTGTGGAAGTTATTTAAAGCACTATATAAGAGATATAGTGTATGAAAAAGTGAAATGTGAATAAACTCCATGTGTGTGTCTTTAATTAAAAAATCAGATAAGTGTGCGTCTTTAATTAAAAAATCAGATATATTAATCTTTAACTAAAGTTTGAAGTTTATATCTGGCCTAGAGATAATCTCTAGTTTAATAAATGATTAGTGATAATCATTACTGTATTTATCAAGAGTGGACCATGTAAAAGTTGTGGGTGGAGTAAATGTGACACTTGTAAATTAAAATGGACTCTTAGAATAAGCAAGTGATGACTCAGAAAATTGGATGAAAATGGATGCTGAATGGATGGATTATAACAAAGAAAGACTTTAAGCGAAGTGTTTTTTTTATTTATACATAGATTTACATTGCAGTATCCTACATACATACATAGTTTAAATGCATATTTAAATGCATATACACACATAGTATAGCTCATGCATATTTTGCACATTAGGGTTTTTTTTTTAATTACTATATATGCTAGGTTAAGATGTTAATGCAATATTCACAATTTATGGTATAATTTTTATCCACAGGAACAAGTTAGATTTTTTCCTTTAGCAAACCTATTATAATCCCTGGCTTTTTATATGAGTTTTGGGAAACAATTGTCCACATTAAGGGGAGTAAAGATGTGTACTTACACTTCTTCAGTCATGCCATCTAGTGTAAGCTTAAATAATCAATTGTAATGTTTACTAAATTCTTATTTAGTGCTATTATCAACAAATTTTAATTGCTTAAGCTTATGATAGGTGGCAGAGCTGTAGCTTGCTCCTGAAAAAAATTGCTAAACTGGGATTAGGGCTGTTTTTTTTTTTTGCACTTTAAGGAACACATTAATAATTATTAAGAATTAAATATTACGCAAGAGAATCTTGTATTCTATAATTAAAGGTTCTTATAGCCTTTTAGCGATTTTCTAATATTAATAGACTTCTTCAAAGCAATAATTTATATCACCATAACATCATTAATCTGCAAAATACATAAAATATTAACCATATTGGTTCATATTTTTGGACTCGGACAATGACAATGATGATGATGTTTTACCTAACCTAATACAAATCTCCATTATATTTGAAACAATATAAAGTGATGTCACCATTTTTGAAAATATTTATTTCTTTAAATAAAATATCAAATGCTAAAAACCTAGACTAGTTAATATAATGAACTAAGTAAAACAAGCTAAAATTAGATTACAAATCCATTACCATGGCAACTTCCCCAAATGCAACCAATATATATATATAACACTATTCTACCCATCTGATAATTCCAACTCGCATTCCAATTATTGTTAGCATCAAAAGAAATTTTAAATAAATTGATTCAGAATCGCAAATCTTTTTAAAAAGTGATTTTTTTTTAAAAAAATTCCTCCTCTTTTCATTCTTTTCAAAGAAGACAACATTAGCCTGCTCAAATATAATCTTACAGATTAAATTTCTTTCATGAATATTGTTGTGTTTGGCTTGATTAACAGGTTCGGTTCCAAACCAACAGAAAAAGTAATGACAAACTACTCAACAATTAATATGTATAATTTATTAGTTGCAAAATACACATGCATTAGTTAATCAATAATATAAAGGTTAATGATGAGATAGTTGTCCGAGTGATGGAACTCACTTCCAGCTATATGATTAGCCTAACTCATGAGTTCAAATAAGACTCTTCCGGTTCAGCCTCCGATGTCTTTGGTCCTATATCTGTATCATATAATAACTTCTCTGGGTTCTTGTATGTAATCTCCGGATGCATTATTCCCAGTGGATTAATCTCTGATGCCATACTCTGATCACATTCAGTACTATTGCTTTCATTATCGTTCTCAACTTGGCTGACATCTTCACCTTCACTCTTTCCACTTTCCTCGTTTTCCATTTCCGCGTATTTCATTTTATCGATTGTGATGATGAGATCAAGAAACAAACTGATAAGACCAATAAACAGAGTGAGAAAATTGAGAAACCAAGTGCAGAAATGAAAGAAGAGTTTAAAAGTCAAAGTAAGAAAACCCAAGGAGTTCAGAAAGAATATAAATAAAAGTGAAAGCTCATCTGAAAAACAAAGTGCAGAAATGAAAGAAGAGTTTAAAAGGCAAAGTAAGAAAACCCAAGGAGTTCAGAAAGAATTTAAATAAAAGATTCTTAAGGATTGAAGAACAAAATAAAAGGACAGAGGGTGAAACAGAACTATGGAGAAACAGCATTAGTTGTATGAGATATTAAGGATAACTGTCACCAAGTCCGAAACCAGGTCCAGTGCTGTGAAACCGTTGTCAAGGAAATCCAACAAAATATGTTAAATAGGAGGATATATTGAAGGGATTCCAAAAAACACATAGTGACCTGCAGGAAAAGGTTTACAAGCTTGAGGAAAACATCAAGCATGAATAAAAGATATCCCAGAAACAGATACAAGTGGTTAAGATTAGCTTGCATGAGGTGCAGGTAAAGATGCAGTTTAATGTAAAAGAAATGGTAGAGGACCAATGGCAAGAATTTTAACAGATGCAAATAAAGTCGGAGCTTATGCAAATAAATGGTTCCATAGGCCAAGATTTAGGGCAGGTCCAGATGCCACCATACCAAGATAATGAAGACCAATCGAGGAAGGCTGCCCAAACAGTGATATCAATCAGAAGTCCTGCCACCACAGATTTGTTAAAAAAGGTGTTATCAACCATAGAAACCATAGCTGACACTCAAACATAGCATGTTTTGTCCAGGTGCAAGTATCCCACAGAGAACCTGAAGACAACACCCAGGATCAACTGGAAAGCCTGAAGAAGTTATTTTTCTTCAATCCAGTTAGTTACAAGGAGCAAATACCCATTGCCCAGACCTTACTGAAAAGGGTCTGCCAAGAACTGGTGGCACTCTCTTCAAGACATCTGCATCATTCAGTGATTACTGGGCCTAACTATTACAGAGCCAGTGGAACAAGGATTGGCAGGATGGTATTTGGCACCCCCTGTCAACAGAACAACACAAGACCAACCATAAAGAAACCCATACCCAATTCTTCTTGTGCCAGGTGGGCAAATTCAATTCTTTAACTGATTCTCATATTTTGATGCACATATTATAAGGACAATCAGTTGCAAAAGATGGTGCTAGGGATTCAGATTAGCAACATTGAAGAGATCGCCTGTTTCCTCATGTCAATTATGAACATCTTAACCAGGCACCACTGGAATAGATCCAAAGAACAGATGAGCCAAAGACCCAACTCATCCAAGTGAATGACCACTGAGGGAACTTCAAGCAAAACCCAGATCAAAGTCAAAGCAGTGAAAAGAAGATACTGCAGAGAGAGTCTGGAGCACCCAGAAAATTCCAGGGCTGATTGATCTTCATGTCATCAGCACAAAGGAGGGAAATGCCCAATCTATAGTTTAAACCCTATAACCATGGATGTACAGGAAATAGAGGATGTTCTGGCAAGTTAACCCATAGGAGGTTACCCAACTGTCAAAGTTAGTGTGGGCAGTCATAGCATTGTAGCATTACTTGACACCGGCAGCTAGATATCTATCATTGCGAAGCTGTGGTTTCAAAAACTCAAGTACCAATGGGAGGCCCTGATGCAATTCCACACTCACCCACTTAAGTTGATTCTGGCCAATGAGAAGACTACAACCAGCAAGAGCTGTCAAAGATGGCTCAAAATGGTATTCCACAGTGAGCCGACCCCTTTCTGGTGGTGGCAGAACTGATACACAATCTAGTACTGGGATCAGCTTTCTTGACCCAGAACAAATGCATTAACTACCTGAACAGGAGATTCCAGATGTGGCAAGAAATAGTCCCATTTGAAACAGGGGAGCATCCACTAATGCTAAGCATAAACTATATGATGCATACCATGGAGTCCGAACTTAGGAATCTCCAGTACTGTCAGCAACAGGAGTCACAATATAAAAATATCATCCAGTCACTGTGAGGTAGATGACAAGGGGATCAACCTAAACTGAATTCCCTACAAAACCCATGGTACTGGATTGAAGATGGAATTCTCCAAATTAAAATTAATGGAAACATGATTCATGAAGAATGCTGTTTCCCCACAGACTAAGAACTTGGATTATTACTCATGTTCATGAGATGAGTGGGCATTATGGCCCAAAGCAAACAAGAAGCTGTGAAGAGGCATTTTACTAGCCCTGGATATATGCACAAATCCTTGTAAAATTGAGAAAATGCTCTACTTGTGCCAGATGTAAACATCCAAACAGATCATATATGAGTACAACAATTCCTATCATGGCTTCCAGGCCTAATGAGTTGCTGGCCATTGACCATTATGGGTCCTCGCCCAAATTTCGGTCTTTTCAATTTTTGGTGGTTATTTACGACATTTTTTTAAAGTACATCCAAGCATATCCAGTGAGGAAGGGCAATGCAAGAAGTGCCATACAAGCTTTGCAATACAAACTGGGAATCCTGATATGTTGCTCTCAGACCATGGTTCCACCTTATGTCTTGGGAATGGAGGTCCTGGATATTGAGACAAGGGCTCACACACCACCTAACCTTGATCATAAACCCACAATCTAACCCATGTGAATGGGTTATGAAGGAAATAAATCGACTGTTCCAGACATCTACATCCACAAATCACCAAGCAGGGGTGAATAAAACAAGGGAAATTTTCAACTGTATAAATAACACAGTGAATGAGTTCATGGGTTTCATACCAAGGCAGCTTCACCATGGAAAGCCCTGCCCTGAGATCTTAAAAGCACATTTGTCAAGAGACAACATCTATATTGACCAAAGGAAAGACCAAGAAGCTGCAAGTATGAAGTTAGCCTACATGGCAAGGACTCGGGTGCAAAAAGACATATTCAGATATATAAATTTAATGAAAGGATGTGGTATGGGTAAGGTCACCCAAAGTGAAAAATACATTGAGTCCTGCAAATTTTTTCCCCAGGGACCATATAAGATGTAGAGAAAATGCTTTTTACTGGTGAGCAGAGGAGTACATATAACACCCACTATCTCAAACCCTACATACCCCCTGATCCCAGGGAAAAATAATAGGGTGAACTCAGGATCAGGAATAAATACAAGGAGGCTTCAGGACCCGAAACTAGAAATGATTTTGGACAACCTTGAGTTAAGTGGTGATGGGAGTGTGTTTGTTTTTTCCTTATATTCTACTATAACACTAATTCGTGGATGGTCTTAAAGATTGTTTTAGTAAAATATAATGACATGGGCAAGGGGGGTCAGATATATATATATATAAGCTAGATTTGATGAACCCAGTGGTTATGTTGTTGCCTCATTACCCAGAGTAAAATGATATTTTTGTTTATTTTTTGTAATTTTCCTCTAACTAGGGGAATATGGAGTGGTGAATCTGTAACCCAGATTCATCCTTCATGGGCCATAAATTTATTTGATCACCAAGTGGGGTTTCAAATTCACTTCTCCATGTAGTTAGACTATATAGAGAGTCAACATGCACATTTGCATAACGCTTCCTGACCCTCCTTTTAAAAATATGGTATTTTAATTACAATTAATATCCTGTAAATCATATATAGAGTTGCATTTGTGCTTGGCTGAAAAGAATGATGCAATACTTGAGGTTCTTGATGCCACTTTAAGTAAATGTAAAATTTATCAAGCAAAAAAAAAAGAAATCCATTAGCAAAAACTAAAAATTCACTCTATTGAATTAACATTTTTAAAATATTTTAAATGAAATTATAGCTATGCAAATTTTCTAAACTTGAAATTGATTAAAAACAATAACTTTGAGAATTTTATCAAGATTTTGCATCTTCAATTGCACAAAAGACAAAGGTATGTTTCCTGCTGATAGAGATCAAACAAGGTAAGCTCATATCCACATTATCTTGTGATTCTCTAAAATCATTCCTGTGAAAAATGTAAATGAGTATAAATAGGGCTTATTTTTCCACTGATAAAAAGTTGATTTTAAATTCAGCTGCTAAGACAAATCCATGCTTTTCAATTTTTCAACATTATGACCCTTGAGTAGTAGGGACCGAGTTGACATTTCCTGAGCATTTCTAAGATTACCTCCATGCCATAATGCCACGTTCCAATCTCAAACAATATGGACTGCTTATAATGCTATAGAGCAATGATTTAGTAAGAAATGCTACCTCCATTTTAATGAAATATGGACTACCATGCTCCAACATGAAATGCTTGCCAAGGAACATGGAGTGTCATCTACACTACCATCTTAAAGATTCATTTTCACTCACTCTATTCCTTTATTAAACCCTATTTACCTCTTAAAAATGTATTTTGTCTAAGTTTATCTGCCAGTTATATACTTGTAACTAACCAATTATTATGGCTCTCTATAACCTTATCAAATCTTTATGTAATTGTCTTAATCCATTTCACATTCTTACTTCTATTTCTACTTTAGTACAGTAGAATTTTATTGATATATTTATTTTCTATTTATGTATTTTATTTTTAATACGTAGTTATATGCCATTATTACTCAGCCTCACGAGTGCCATTATTCTTACTATTCTAAATCCCAGTCATTCAAGGGATATTTTTTATTCATTTATTATAATGCCTCTGCTCACTGCATTGGGGAATGATTAAATACTGATAGACATGTTTAAAGGCAGATCCCCATAAGGCTGCCACATTTTTATATTTATTAAAGTTAATCTATTATTATTATAGAATGCTAAATTTAAGATTTATTTATAATGTTTTCAATATTAGTCATGACTGGCACTCTGTATTTTATAATGCAATAAATATAGCTGTGTATTGCCTGGAGTATGACAGGCACGACAGGCATTAATATTGCATATTTTGATTTATATGCATATGGGACCCATTTAATAGAGGGCAAAACCTAATCGCATATGTGACATTCATTTAGTTTAAAAATAATTAGTTAAGTTGATTTAATGCTCGATCCTTATTTAATATTTATGACAATTATTGCACGTCATTAATGGCATATCTTAATTTTAGCATTGCCAGCATAGCCCAGCATTCTTATTTTTATATTTGCTTTGTCGTGATCTGGGATCACCAGAAAGTCTGAATCCCTTCTTCATTTATCAATGTTTTAGTATGACATTTGTCATGCTCTAGAACACATTTGGAAAGAGTAGTGAATGCTCTGTGTGGGATGACAGAAGGACAGCTGGCCCATTACATCTTCTTACCTTCCTCCTCTCCATGTATAGCATTGCCAAAAATGCGAGCATTCCTTCCTTCATTACGATCAGTGATGAAGTGTTTCATCAGTTGGAAATGGCCCGAACTTTAAATTTGCTGCCTCATGCCAGTACCATTTCCCAATATTTCATATTTAAGCCTAAAACGAATCTGTAAATCATAATTCTGTGAGTGCGTTAAACCAATGTAT
The DNA here is from genome assembly GCA_028023455.1 of Epiperipatus broadwayi. NCBI lineage: Eukaryota > Metazoa > Onychophora > Udeonychophora > Euonychophora > Peripatidae > Epiperipatus > Epiperipatus broadwayi. Next base: position 2,362,611 of record JAQFVV010000172.1, read on the forward strand.
TATTTTACTTATTAAGTTTGGTGTTTAGAGTGCCATGAGTTAAGCTGCATTAAGCTCATTTCCTGGGGCAAGTGATTCACAAATGGGTATATAAATTCAATCTTTATTTAACATTATAACCTGTATATTTTATTATTATAAAATTTTCAATTTGAATATGTGCACATTTGCGTATTCAAATCATTTTAAAGCAAACAATATGGCGATCTTTCGATAACAAATACAAACGCCGGAAACTGTGTTTACCTGGCATTACTGTTATATCAATATCTGTGTATTAATGGCTTAAATGTTATGGCTTAAGATTAGACCTCAGTTGACATTATCTAGATAATGATTAGACAAAGGTTCTGTATTATGTCATATTTAAATCCAGCCACAAGTCAACTCCTGATGATTAATATTGGTGATGACGTTTAATTAGATACTGCAAATGATGGTTTTTGTTTATTTTCTTATATCAACAATGCTTTTATTGATGACTATTCGTAGATAATTTGCCATCATTCCTGGTATTCCATATCATTACAATTTCTTCTTTATCATGAATCTATTCACAATTATTTTTCCGTAAATTCTTCAATGATTATTGCTAAATTTTTATTACGTTAAAAATAATTGGCTATCAGCTCATAACCGATTATGATTTATACTTGATCAATCTACAGATGCGTAATACAATGGATCTAAGATTATTCATTACATGCACATTCACGTTATATATACACATATAAAGACGTAATGTATTTGTATTATGTCACAAATATATTCTCTTACAAAATCTAATTATACATAACTTACTTGAATTCATCGTAGGAGCCTACTTTTTGTTGGATGGCTTGAATTTTTACTTCATTCTCACGCCAGTACCGATGGTCTGCTTCTATCGCTTCTGTTAATTCATGCTTTAATTTAGTGAAATCAATTTCTTTTTTATTTGTATCAGCCATTCTATAAAAATATGATATATTTGGGTTATTTTGCTTTACTTATTCTACTGTAATGACTTTTCAATGTTATGAACATTGCCGAAGTAAAGGTTCATTCAGTTTATTTTGTTAGCTGTGGTTGAACACACTTTTGGGTATGAATCTGAGTTAACTGCCCGCATTCTGCCACAACCAATAAATTAAGCTAAATAAACCTTTATTTTGCCAATGTTCATAATGTTGAAAAATTAATTAATGATCATAATAAACTGTCTGTTATTATAACTAGCAACATATTATAAAACACTGCATCCTATATCTTTAACAAATAGAATCTTTAAATGAGATTTTATAAGTAAACACACATGCATAACTGCATGCAAAGCCTAGAAAATTGTTGGAAAACTAATCTCTAATAACATTATAGTAAATATCTTATACTTCGAGGAAACATTGAATACTTTAAATACAACCTGTACTTTTGATGCTGAATACCATTGTCAAAGATAACAGTTATATTTAAAACAACAATGGGTGCCACCTAAGCTTATTCAGAAGCAAAAATGCATTAAAATGGCTTTAATATTTATTTTTCTCTGCACAGAATTTCCTTTATTATATTTCAGTAATAATCATCATAATTGTATTAAGTATCAAACCATTTCTCTCTTAGCTTATATGTGGTGATTAATGGTTTGTAGGACCATTAGTAAATCTGGTTGCTGTATTCAAAATAGGGATTCAAATCCAAGTTAAATAAACTTGAAATTTCATTTTCAAGAGACTGAGGATTTTTCTTTCAGTTTGATTGGCCTGTAGACAAACCAGCAAACCATTCAATCATTAAAATATCATACGGCAACCATTTCCTATGCTTACACAGCAGTAGCAGACTCTACATACAATAGCATAAACCATAGTAATCCATGGTGCCAGAAGGTTTATGCATAAAATCCCTATCTAGTGCCTACTCATCCAATAACTCCAGACTAGTTTCTAACTTGTGACTTTCATCAGTGAGGAGCTTTGGACGCATCTGGTTGTAGGTGGAATGCTCTCAAATACAAAGCTCCTTACTGATGAAAGCCACAAGCTAGAAACTAGTCTGGGAATATTGGATGAGTATGTAGGTACTGGTTAGACATTTTATGGGCAAATCTTATGGGCAAATCTTCTAGCATTTGTTGATTATAATGTCTTGCACTGGGTGGCACTACTGTACAGAGAGATTACTATTGTTCAAATAATTCAATATAGATCAATAAAAGATATCTGTTCTCAGGAAAATGTAATATTTAAATATAAATATATTCTCCATATCAAATTTTATGTAATTATAAGGGACTTGTGACTTGAAGTCAACATGGGTATGACAATAATATTGTCACCAACAAGGGCTTTGAGTGTTAAATCGTCAGATTTTCAATGATATGAATGGTTGAAGGATTGGAAAGTGGAGAAGATTGAAGCTTGTCCATTAAAGTTTCAAGATTTGCTATCTTAATACAAACTGAACTGATTGTATATATGTGTGGAAGATGGTGATCTGGACCAACTGATGAGTGCTGGTTCAGCATGAAATACATCTATTGGAGATCATTTATCTTTTTCATATGTGTGTGGTCATGTAAGTAGCTTAAAAGTTTCAGTTCAAGTCAATTATAATTACATTGAATTTAGTATAGAGAATATACTTATATTTGAATATTACGTATTCTTCCTGTATTCTTCCCATTTTTCTTCTGTGTAATTAAATGGACATATAAGGTGCTGGTATGTGAGGGATCAGAGTGACTTAAAGTCAACACAGGAATGACAATAATATTGGCATCAACAGGGCTTGAGTGTTAAATCATCGGATTTTCAATGACATGGATGGCTGAAGAATGGGAAAGACTGAAGCCTGTCTATTAAAGTTTGAAGATTGGCTATCTTAATATAAGCTGAGCACTGATTGTATATATGTGTGGGATATGGTGATCTGGACTAACTGATGAGTGCTAGTTCAGCATAAAATATATATATTGGGAAATCATTTATCTTTTTCACATTGTGGCCATGTGTATCAGTTGAAGAAGATGGAGTGCATGGTCTTAGGAAAATGATAAAATGAATGCAAAAATAGGCAAATTTTCACCACTCAGCAATTGGTGTGCACCTTTTCATTTATTATTCCTCTATTGGAGAATCTTTTGCCCCAAAGTAAACTATTTAAAAATTGTTTATCTTTTGCTTACTTATATATGATGTCAATTAGCTTCTTCTTAGATGAAATAAGGAGATTCCTTAATTAGAAGGCTCATATTCTATAAACTCTATACTTTCTCTCTATTTTTTTAACACTACTATATACCATCTATTTCTTCCTATCCAATATCCTCCTCCAATATACTATTACCAAATTATTGTCAGCAGATATTATTTCATGTTTTGTCAGGTCTAATATTCTTTATTATGTTTTAGATTCTAAGATCTAGGTGCAGTGCTCTCAGATCCAAGGCTCCTCACTAACGAAGGCCACAAGCCAGAAACTAATCTGGGAATATTGGATGAATAGGCACTAGATGGGGATTTTATGCACAAGCCTTCTGGCATCCATTGATTACTCTGTCTTGCATTGAGTGGCAATACATATAGAGTTTTTCCCATTTTATTCTCATCACAATAGACTAAACAAAAAATTTAAAAATATCTCTGCCACTTTTACTCATCTTTACACTCTCCCCGCATCTTCATGCAAATTCAGTTTCTCTTTCAATATCCTAAAATTTTCTGTATTACACTATAATGGTACAAGGGAATTATGTATGTGTAGAAATTATGTATACCAGGGAATTATTTAGGTGTAGCTAATAACTATCATACCTCTTGTTGGGTGCTATCAAAAATTTAATGAATGGTTCTTCTGTTTGGCCTTCCAGTTTTATAACAATACAATAGGGATAGCTAATAATTCTGCCACTATCCAATCTCTTGCTGAGTGCCAATTTGTGTGATAGTACTCTTTTATTAATAAAATGACGATGATGATAATGTTCATCAATTGCCCTAAATTTGTACCAATTTGTGGAATAAAAAAATTTTGAAACACTGGGTTTTATTTCATAATTATTGGTTTAATTTGTTAGTTGCTACAATGGTTAATATCAGTATATTTATGATAAGACAATAACTTCCTTCCACACACACCTAATTACTATATACCAGATTATGAAAAGCGTATGACAATGTGATCATCAAGACAGCAAAGATTAGGAAAACTGGCAACAAAGAAACAGAGGCAAAACTCTCCATACAATAGTGCCACCCAGTACAAGCTAGAATAGTAATCATTCATCACCCTGGCTTGCACTGGGTGACACTACTGTATTGAGTTTTGCCTGTTTTAACAGCTTGCGTACGCATAAGAAATGGTGATCATGTGATGTTTAGTGGTTTAATACCAATCCTGCCAAATGGGATAATGGTGACTATGGTTATTATAGAACCAAAACCACCAAAATGTGTAGATGCTGAACTGGGTTCAGATCTATATGGTTACACAAATGAATAGGTTTGGATTGAAAACATTATTTAGTTTTCATTTTGAAGTCATAGTTTCACAGTTAACTAAATATGTAAAAAATGGCTGCTCTAAGATTGTATTAGATCCTAAGATCTAAGGGTAGTGCCTTTAGATCCAAAGCTCTTTGTTGATGAAAGCCACAAGCGAAAGAGCAGTCTGAAAATATTGGATGTGTAGGCACCAGATAGGGCTTTTACATACAAACCTTCATGCATCCACTGACAAAGATTATGTTGTGGAAATGGTATGGAGCAGAATATGGGGAAACTTAGATTGGGTAATGGAAAATAAAGTGGTTAACAGGTTTCTCTGGGCGTAATTGCTGAGATATTCTTGACTTCATTTAAGGGAAAGCTACAGTACATCACATCCCTTGTGTAAGCATAGGAAGTGGTGATCATATGGTTTAGAGTGTCAATAAAAAAATACCGATATTAAGTAACAAAATATGAATTTAATTAAAAAACAAAGTATACTTCAAGAAAAGAAGTTCAATAACAAAGATTTAAATATTGAAAATAAAATTCCTGTTTATACTAAACCTTCGAGTAGTAAGTTACAAATTGAGCATTACGCAAATAAGTGAAGCTCAATCTCAAGAAAATTATAAGGCTGAGCACTTTTGGAAACCTTTAGATCCCATATTCATAACCTATCTTAGGAGTGTTGGCCTGAGTTGTGATTTTTAAAAATTGGTTAGTAATTTATGCAAATTTATTCCATGTCTTCATATAGGCCACTTTCTAGAGATGGAAAAGCACAATTCTTTCCGGTTTATTGCATTGTCATTATTTGCAATGAAGCACACTTCCTTTTTTTTACACTTAGTGTCATTGCATTCTATGCACAATGCCTTTGTAACAGTAAATGGCCCATCATTCTTTGGTGTTCAAGGAATATAGACTTACTTTCAGTGTTATTTAGTACTCTCCTATATAAATAGTGATGTTGAGAGATTCTAGTTGCGATGTTGGCATGAGTCTCTCCATAATATACTGCTTTACATCTGTTGCTTGGGCATGTAATTTTATAAACTGTTTGAGCTAATTGATCAGAGGGTATTTGATCTTTGGTGTTGCTTATTAGTCTATTAGTTGAAGGTGGTATATAAATTTGCATAAATTACTACACAGTTTTTAAAAATCACAACTCAGACCAATTCTCCCATAAGCACTCACAAATTTAAATAGTAAAATTATGATAGAATGTAAAACTTGTTATGACAAATTGCTGAATAAAATAAATATTTCTCTTTGTTGGGATTATTAAAGTGATATCTCAATTATAAACACACTCTGGGTATGAAATATCTATAATGTTAACTTTTTAATATTCTCATTTCAGTCTACAGAAACAGAAATGGCTTGACTTATGGCAATGAGTCTATAATTTTAATTGTAATTTTCTCCAATTATTATTATTACTTCTATCTGCAAGCAAGTTATTATTAAATCTTCTGTATTAAAAAATAATGAAGAAAAATCAATAAAAAGGTAAATCAGAAATGGTATTGGTCGATAAATAGGTGTATAGTTAAAGATGGTTATATGATATATAAAGCATCAATAGATTAATAAACGATCAATTAAAAAATGAATGGAAAATTATATTATAGCATATATATTTTTATATAGTGTATATTTTTATACATATTTTACAATAGTTATGTGTTATAATTAGTATGTTTTACTTTTATTATATTTAATGTAATTGATGAAGATCTTTACTAATGCAGTTTCAAACTGTGGTTACAATTTTGTTATATTTGTAAGTAACCTATACTAACGAAGTGAATACAGTTAAGTAAGGATACAGTATGTCATCTATCCTTTGCAATATTTATTTAGAAAACATTGTAAATAAATATTTAGATTGTGGAGAGCAAACGGAGGTAGAATAATACAATATATAAGATTTGAACATGACATGGATCTTATAGCTAAGAATGAATGAGTCTTCAGAATACATTGAAGGAATGACACACAGAATATAGAATGAAGATTAATATTGAGAAATGGATAGGGGGTATATAAATAACTGCAAATTGAAATCCATAATAATAGTTCAACAGGTAAATGGATTTACATATTCAGGTAGTTGGTTGAGTGCGATGGAAGATGTAGTTAAAAGATGAGTAGTACTGACAAAGTAAAATTTACTTGTGGACTTTTGAAGAGAGAATTAAGGAAAAGATTAATTAAATGCTATGTATGAAGTGTACTATTGTATGGTTGTGAAATGTGGACAATGAATAAAAAACGAGAAACAGATTGGAGGCCTTTCAGATGCGATTATGAAGAAGGATGGAAAAAATTAAAATAAAGTTTTGAAAAAAAAACCCAGGAAATTAGCGATAGAAGGAGAAGCAGGATTGGACATGTATTATATAGTTTAATAAAAGAGGTTTTGGAAGGAATAATAAATGGAAACATGAAGAAAATACAGAATAGATTGATTTTGCTGAATGATATAGGAGATGACAAGAGATGTGTGGAATTTAAGAGCTAAGCAATGAAAAGAACAGGGTTCATTTACTTGAGAAAGGCATAAAACATTTATTAAAAAATCTTTTGTGTATTATTATAAATATATGGTTATTGCTATTATATAAAGAGTAAGAGCATGTTGGAGAGGCCTTTACTTTGCAGAAGGCAAGTTATTATAAAATATTTATTTTAAAATAGACTACTGAAGAAAGCAATGGATAATAGAAAATAATATCTATTAAATAAAAAGAAATATATTTATTTTAAAATACAACAATATATATATATATATTGTACGGATAGCTCACAATCCTATCAAAACCAGCCTATATTTGTCCAGCCCACCAATCAAACATAAGCTCAACTAATAGGTGATCAGATATGTGTTATTCTTTCTTTTAAGAATACATATATATATATGTTTTAAATATCAAGTTAGATAAATGTCACAATGAACAGATTTTCATTACTTAGTAAAAAATAAAAACTCATTTAAAGAAATCATTTATATATATAAGTATATGTATATACTAACAATAGACTAATGATCAATGTATTGTACATCTCAAATTGAGACAGAGACTGAGTAAGCATAGTGATGACCCAAGGTCAAGCCAATCACTAAGCAACCAAGTGTAGAAAATGAAATTAGAATTCTATTACATAATTTTATTATTTTTTTATTAACTGCAACCAAGATAAATTGTGCAACAATAGGCAGTTAACGATGATGTAAAGGAAATGGAAAAGCTAGTATAACAAACACCAGAAGTTAAGCTTAGTATAAAAGCAAACCCAGTTCATTTCCAACATCTTATTATTTTTTTAAAATAATGGATCCCGAGATTGAATGTTTGATTGCAAAGGAAAATTGATGACTCATTCAAATACTCTGAATAATCCATAAAAGTTTCTCAGCACAAAACCATAAGAAGTTAAAACCGACATTTGAATTAAAAAGAAGTATGATAAGTTTGTGCAATTTAATAAAATAAGTGAACTCTTTTTAAATTGATATTGGAGAGACTCCACTATTATTCAAACATGAGTAGACAAGGAATATAATTTTTTCCAGTACTTAAACAAAATGATGAAGTATACTGGAAAAAATATTTTTGTATGTATGAGTTGTTAAATACCAAATTGCAAATAAAGAAAATTAAATCTGTTATAAACCACTGTGCAATGTATTCTGGTTAAATCACTAGTGCCATAGGACTGAAGTGCCACTATTCCAACCCTGGAAGCACAATGACCATGTCTACTTACTCCTAGAATGCCTAAAAGAATCTCCAATTGTCCTATGTCAAATTTCTACATGGATCGAGAAGAACTACAGAGAATGGATGTAATGTTATTTCAAGCATGTGACATAAGAATTTCAATGAGTGATGGATGTGAACCGAGGAGTGATCCAAAAAGGAGATAGTCTGTATATCCATGAAAGACATTGTTCTCAAGCTCATGAACATTAAACAATTTGATGAAATTCTGATTTTATTATGTATTCTTGTTATGTTTATATTTGTAAAATTATTTTTTCTATCCACACTTGGAAGTGTAAGTATCTATGATTTAGAAGAGTCCATAATAAGTGAAAGCAAGAAAATGAGGGGGATAAATCATTAAGTTAGATAAATTTTCATTTATGTGCTTTTCCTCCATAGCGACTTGCTATTAATCATCGTGATATGGGATAAGGTAAGATCTTTAAGATTATTCCATATTAAGTACATAAACTTATTACAGGACAGAATTCATGCTATTTGTTTGTTGTTAACTAATAATCATTCGTGTTTATATTTTTTCGGTATAAATGACTAATAAATGACTAATCCTCTTGTGCAAATGTTCTTTCCTGTCAAGCTTATGAAACTATACATAGATGGGAGGTCACCAAAGACGATGGAACATCGCTAATTTGAATTGGACAATGAGGCTACCACAGATTTACCTGCATATTATAAATTAGCTAGTTAGCTTTGCAGTTGATTTAATAAATTTTTTTTAAATTTTTATTTGCTTTGTAAATAAATAGTGCCATGTCATGTGATTCTATCATTGAGTAAAGGTTTGGAGATTTGATTATATTTAATTGTTGATATGATAGAAATTCATCCTTGACACAAACTGGTTTCTAGTTTATCAAAATATCATTTGGGTACTCATTTATCAACCGTTAACTGAGGCTATACATATACACACACCTATAATAATATATAGATATTCTTGAATGATTAAATCATTTGTAATCTATATAGAGTTGCAGCAGTTGCTATTCCATATAAATTCATCCCTGAAGAGAGTCAAAGGCAGATTTTCCCCTGAATTCGAATTTCTGAGGTGTAACAGTCAGAAGGAGGGGAGAGGCATGAATAAACTAGCTCAAATTGTATCTAAATTTAATGTATAAACACAGAGCTAACCCATTGCAGGTAGATATGATCATAGGTTATAAATTTCATTGCATCATTGCCAGCACCCTACCAGAAGACCCTAGGTCTGATCATAGTGAGATGCATTCCCCCCTCTCTTGCAATAAACCCTGGCCCATCACATCTGGCTTTTAGGGGCATGAAACAGGAAGTTTCTAAGGAGGTCCAGTCATTGGACTGGTAAAAAAAATTTTTTTTTCTTGAATTTATTCTTTTATCAAACTTCAACAGTATACAACCCTGATGAATTTACTCAAATAGTGAACAATTGATACACCCTTAAAAGAGTGATCCTCCTGAACTTGATCATTTCCAAATAAACATGCCAAAAAAGAAAAACCTCATGTGAAATGTTGAATGCAAGTTATCTAATGAGAATGGAGCATAAACTGAGGCCAATAAATAAATAATTAATAAATTGAATTAAAATGTGAGTTAGGCAAATAAAAGAATAGACTAAAATGTAGGTATTAAAAAGAACAAAAAAGAGGAAAGAAAAAGAGAAGTTAAACATACACTCTAAGTGGCGAGGAGTGGCAGAAGGCCCTATTATATCTCTAAAGGAAGAAGTAACTTTATACTCAAATATTGAAAGAAAATTTAATGATAACTAGAAGTGGAAAACAGTTTTTAAACATGGATATAAAATGTTTTGAAGAATCATAAAATAATAATGATGGTGAGGTGGAAGGTGCTGCTATTAGTAGTGTGGAAGGGTTTTCCCATAGGCAAATACCTGGAGGGTCTATGATCAAGGTTAATCACTCTCCCCAGGTACACATTGCAGATCAAGCAATACCCAGACTCAAGGAACACTCAATGATGAGATGGCTCAAGGACCCAAAATTGAAGTAACACAGGCTATCAGGAGTAAGTTGGTCATAGAACAAATGCTCCAAGTCATGAAAATGAACTGTAATATGAACACTATGAAAGAAATGAACCATAATATTAGTGCTATGAAAGAAGAAATGAACCATAATAGAAGCAGAACAATATGAGCAGTATGGAAGCGAAGAAATAATAATATGAGCAGTATGGAAGTAAAGTTGGACCATAAAATGATCAGTATTGGAGGGGAACTTAAAGGCAAATATGAATAATTTAAGGGCAGATTTAAAATTGGAAATAAAGGATATAAAAACTAGACTGTCTGCTGACATGGAACAGTTGTCAATAAATCTAAGCAGTGTCCAAGCACTACACTGAACTGAAGCAAGCACTAGGTGAGATGAGAAAAGAATAGATGAGAAAGATGTATGCAATGCCAATGGCAATTTGAAGAGTTTAAGTGTAGCATTGCTATTCAATTAAACATTTAGTGCAATGAAGTGAAGCCAGGAGATTTTTAGAGATTGTGTGCATGGATCAAAAGGAGGTCCAAGTTGAGGTCCAGAGATAAATTCCAGAACATCTACTCAAAGATGGAGGTACACGACAGGATGTTAGAGACCCTGGACAATAATTATAAAATGTCTTGAGGACAAGATGACCTCTGCAGAAACTAAAATGATTTTGGACAAGCCAACTCTGGAGAAAGTGGTGGAGAATGGAAATGAGACATGCGACCATGATTGGCCAGATGGATGAAGCCATCAACCAGAGATTTAGTGTTCAAATCCCAATTATGCCAAAAGGTACAACCATTGAAATGTGGTAGGCTAAGATGGACCCAAGGTCCCAGAATAGTAAGGAGAGATGGGACAATGTGGGTAATAACCTAGAGATGAGACCTTTTTGATTTTTATGGCCTCAAATGCTTTCATGAAATGGCATGTTAAATGGCATGTTTTTAGTCTGATTACTTTATTTTCTACTTTTTAGTTGGTTTCTTAGATAAAAGCATTATTTAAAAACAATATTTTAATATTATTTTATGTTTTAGTTATAAATAAAGCATAATTTCAATGTAAATAATTTTCTTTATCAGTCTCTTCATTGTTTCTTGTTCTCTCCACAAGAGAGCACCTGCTGTCAATGACTTTGATGGACTACATGCTAAAGGGTGCATAACCATTCTAGCAATGAAAGATGTTCCTGTTAATAACCTACTGCACTGAGCATTCAACTGGAAGAATGCTGCCTATTCTGAGAACAAGAATTGCTACTGTATTTGCCACCAAGAAGTGCCAACAGACAAGTTCCTACCAAAAATTAAGGGAGATTTAGATGTAAAGGCTATAGAGTTGACAAAGACTATGTTGAGGAAATGGGATGGAGCAGGATAAAGAATATGGGAAAACTTGATAGAGAAGAATATGGAAAAACTTAGGGTTGGAAATGGAAAGGGAAGGTAAAGTGGTTGAAAGATTCCCGACTCTATATAAGAAGACACAGTGCATCATATCACAAATCTATTTCTTTGTTTTGATTTTGGAAATGAAAACATGGAATTCTCTAACCTTTTTTAACACGTTAATTTTTTTCCTAAAGTATTTATGAAATACTGAATATTTCAGAAGAATAATTCAGATTTTAGTAGAAAATATTTACTTTTAATTAAGCATGAATTAAATCAGTATGAACAAAATTTTATTCTACAAACTTACATTGACTCATTTGTTAAAGATTTTCCCTGGGAAGCGTAAGAAGGTGAGTTCGAGTTCCAAATGGAAAAAAATTTTTTTTCATTGTCAAAAATGACACCCTGACAGAAACACAAAGGGAAAGTTAATATAAAAGCACTTAATAAAACAAATTTAAATTGAAACATTCATAATGTGGTGTCAATCACAGTATTGACCTTATGCAATATCCACTCAATCCTACACCACATAAAAGTACAAAGAAACGATCTCTAATAATCCAGAATATCAATTAAATTCATCATGAGTAAACTACATCTAAAATCAAAACTCAAGCATGGGAAAATATGTTCATGGAGAGATATTCTAAATCACGATTAAAATCAAAATCATCCATGAGATTACATAGAGGTAAACAAATATATAGAATTACATATATATTCTATTTGTTTACCACAGATGCTTATGTGATATGAATAAATATCAACCTGCTTAACAATTCTAAATAAAATCAGCCAACTGAACTACATTTGTGTACAGATGCACTCTGGCTTCAGCCACAGATACCTTTACTTTTATTAATTTCTAAATACATTGTTCAAATGATTTTTGAATAGCTTCAGAGACAACTTTTGTAAAAACTATATCTTAACTAATTGAAATTAAATCTTTCTTATATTCTTTGAAAAACAAGTCAATTTTTTTTTAGGAAAAAGACATTTAATATTTACTTAATGAAATCCTGATTATTTAGAACTACCTTTGTTATTTAAAACAATTAAGAAATATTCATAAAAACAAAATTGTCTTTATCTTTTATTTAAGAATAATTTAATCCCCTCTCTCCTTATTAGTGTCACACATATAGATTTATTAATCTTAAGCTTTCAAGGTCATACATCTGGATCAACTGATAAATGCTAATTCAGCAAGAATGTATATTGGAGATCATTTATTTTTTTCATGTGCATATATTACATAAGATGGAGTAGTTAGCTGAAGGGAGCTTGAAAATCTGGGTTCAAATCTCCTCTAATTATATCTAAAGTTCAATATATACATTGTACTTGTATTCAAATATTAGATTCTGCCTGAATTTTTCCCATCACTCTTCTGTGTATTTAAATGGACATATTAAGGTCCTACATATGAAGACTCAGAATGATTTAAAGTCAACATGGGTATGACAATAATACTGGCATCAATAAGGACTTTGAGCATTCCATCATCAGATTTTCAAGAATATGGATAGCTGAAGAGTTGGAGGGTGAATAAGATTGAAACTTGTCCACTAAAGTTTGAAGATTTGCTCTTAATATAAACTGAGCACTAATTATATATGTGTGGGTGGGAGAGGATGATCTGGATCAATTGATGAGTGCTGGTTGTATATTGGAATATCATTTATCTTTTTCACATGTATGTAGTCATGTCTATCAGTTGTACAAGATGGAATGGATAGCTGAAGGAAGCTTGAAAGGCTGGGTTCAAATTCCTTCTAATTAAAAAGTATTATAAAATATAAATAAAATGCAAAAAATTAATATTTAAAAAAATACGATAAAATAAATATACAAAATGCATAAATTAAATTACACATTTGATATAGGTAAGTATTATTGGCTTGTAGTAACTAGAGTCTCTTTATGTTTATTAAATTGTTAGGTACTGTTGTATTAGCCAGTGTCATGAATTATGTTAACCCATATGATTATTATTTCACAAATAATGGGGTGGCCCAGTAACATTATATTTGTGTTTTTGCATAACAACAATACCATCAAGCGGCTGACACTGGCTAATAGAATAGTACCAATTGTTATTGTTCATAATAAATAAAATGGTTATCTTAAGTTCGAGAAGAAATTAAATATGAAACAGAAGTCAAATTTGCATATATGTTTTAACTTTGGACAAATACAGAAGAACTCTTTATGGTTCCGTAGTAAATAAAGTATATGGTCTTTTTCAAAAATTTCATCATGAACAGGTTTCAAGTTCAGGGTAAAGTCTGCATCAAACTTGATTAACTTACTGTTGTGAAGTACATTTGTTGTAACTGCGATGTTATATATGTGTAACGGGTTGGCACAAGGTTGGAATTAATTCAGCACATATATTTAGACATACTGGTTGACGGGATTCATTCTTGGAATGAAATTCTTTAGCAGATTAGCCATGCATGATGACCGATTTCAATGAAGGAAAAGATTTCATGAAATGCGTGATAATATCAACAACTATCTTGGTGAGTGGTAAGCAGAGACGGAAAGCAAAGAGCAAAGGCAAAATTTCAGAGACTGACTATTTATTTTCCTTCTTCTTTTTGCAAAGCATAATTTCTTTAATATAATTAAAACAAGTGAATAATTATTTTTAATCACCCCATATTTTCAAAATTTCTTAAGATAAAAAAAAACATATTACATCAAACAAAGGAATTAACTATACTATTGCTTAAACTATTTTATTTCAACATTTTATTAGTTTAACATTGCTTAAAATAATTTTCTTCCTATAGCATATCTTTTACAGAAATTTATTGAAGCTGAAATAAATTAGATTTAGATTCTCCTTTTTAAAAATATTAACTTAAAAAAAGCCCAACTATTTGCTATTTCTGAACACACCTTTACATGTGCGTGTGTGCCTATAATATAGTATGTGTGTGTGCTTATAATATATAGAAACCTAACTTTAATAAATTCCAAATTTGATTTGCAAAATCTGAATTTCAACTCATAATTGCCAACTACCTTTACTTTCACATAACTATTCTTTATGCTTACATAAGCTGTTTACACAGAATGTGATGTGATGCACTGTGACTTTCTCCTTAAACGGAGTCAGAAATCTCTCAGCAGCTATGCCCAGAAAAACCTGTTAGCCACTTTACTTTCCCTTTCCATTCTCCACCGTAAGTTTTCCCACAATCTGCTCCATCCCATTTTCACAAATAATCTTTGGCAACGCCATGACCTTCATATCTAAATCCCCCTTATCTTTTCCCAAACCTAGCATAAAAACCAATAACTCACTTTCTGTATAATCACTTTGTTCATATTTAATCTTCCATAACTTCATTATTTGCACCCTTTCTGCTTCCAAGCATTTACATTGAAGTAACAGATGCCTAATATTTTCTATGCCTTCCTTACACAACTTGCAGACTAAATCATCCATATTTTTCCATTTACGTGTATATTCCCTTGTTGCTAAAGATCCCGTTCGAGCCTTAGACAATAAACTACTTTCCTTACTATTATCATAAATTACCTCACAACCAATGTTCCATTTACTTCTATATATATATTTAAACTCGTTTTACTCTGAAGCAAATTCTCCATACAGTAGCGCCACTCAGTGTAAGCCACCCTAATTAATCTGGAAGGTTTATGCATAAAATATCTTTACTTCCTTAGATATAAATTGAGGTAGGCAATCGATCTCAGTATATTTTTAAATGCATATAATGAAACAAGTTGAATTAAAAAATGAAAAAAAAAAATCTATTAATAATTTTTATTAGACATTCATTAGACTAGAGATTATCTTTTTCAATACAATTGCTCTCACAAAAGTTAGAAATTGGTTTCTATCCACTTTTAATATTTTGTGGAAGAATGTAATTATAAACATATGATCAACGATATGTGAAAAGGATGTATGATCCCCAAAATACACATTTCATGTTGAACCAGCATTTATCAGTTGGTCCAGATCACAATCGCACATGCTTGTTATTGTTCAGTATATATATAAGACACAAAATGAGTAACTTGCTTTTAAGTTTGTATTAAAATGTTCACTAGATGGAGCTTACCAATAGCTCCAATCAGGCTTTAATTTATGAGTGCCGATAGAGAAAGAATTTAAAATCTCTTATTGGAAAGTCCTCATCCCCAGACCAATTGGTTTCGAGCTTATGGCTCATCTCAGTGAGAAATTAGAACTCCAGGCACTAGATCTAAAATATCAACTCAAAAGTCAGATAAGTGCTGACTTTTGGGTTGGTGTTTTAGATCTAGTATCTGGAGTCCTAACTCCTCACTAGGGTGAGCCATAAGCTCGAAACCAATTGGTCTGGGAATGAGGACTTTCCGATAGAGATTTTGAATTGTTTCTCTTTTGGCACTTATAAATTAAAGTTTGATTGGAGCTATTGGTAAGCTCCCTCTAGTGAATATATATATATATATAGTTAGTTACTACAGTTTAATTGATAAGTATTAAACTTACTGCCCTCACAACTTTGACACAAACCACTTCATGAAAATAATACATTTTGATAGTCATTCATTAGATTAGAGATTACCCACTTAATGAATAATATTTCTGTAATGTAATTTTCACTACACCACTCTCACATAAGATAGATACTGTTTTCCATCTGCTTTTAACATTGTGTGTGTGTGTGTGTGGGGGGTATGATCATAAACATATGACATATATGATCCCCAAGATGCACATTTTATGCTGAAGCAGCACTCATCAGTTGGCCCAGATCATAACCTTTTACATACATCTTTATTATTGTTCAGTATATTTGTAGGTGGTCAAGTACTGCAGCTTAATTGATGTGCTAAACTTGCTGCCCTCACAATTTTGACACTAACCAAATTGATATTAATAATTTTTATTAGTTTGGCACATCAATTAAACTGCAGTACTTGACTAGCTATAAATATACTGAACAATAATAAAGATGTGTATAAGAGGTTGTGATCTATATCAACTGATGATGAGTGCTGGTTCAGCATGAAATGTGCATCTTGGGGGTGGTGCATCTTTGGTTATTTGTTTACGATTACACTCCTCCACAAGATGGAAACCAGTCCTACCTTGTGCGAGAGTGGGGTAATGGAAATTGCGCTACAGAAACATATAATGTATTAAATCATTTCATGGACTTTAGCAATAGCAAATAGCTTAATAAAATTTATCATTTTATGTAGTCTTTTGTATGTAAATAATTAATTGATTTGGGGACGTTGTTAAATGATTTTTTAATCAGAAAAATTGCTTTTGATTGCTCTAATACTTATAAGTTGATTAGTAGACATATTTGGATTACAACTATAATTAAATATCTGGAATTCTATAAAATAGTAGGAGAAAGTGCTAATAATAAGAAAATATAACTTTGAATTAACAATGAAGAAAATAAAGACCTCAAAAGTGTAAAACAATATTTTGATACTGATAAGCAAAGTTATTTCGGCAATAAGAAAATAAGATAGAGCTATTACTACAAAGATGGCTGTCACTGTGAAATGTATGGAAGAATTCTAATGAAGTATCACTTACAGTTATTATATTTTCTGAATTAGCAAGCATTTTAAATAAAGAGACATGCAATTAAATGTAGAAATGAAAAATTTCTAAGAAGTGATTGGAATTATTATTGATATAAAGCAGATGAAGAAATGAAAAGATGTAACATATGATTGGATGAAAGGCGATAAGACCTAGTAACATATTATTAAATAAAAGAAAAAATAATCAATAAAAAATATTTCCATTTATTCTTGAATTCCTAGATATAAATATATATTAATATTTACTAAAGTTATGAACTTTAAGAGTGTGCGCATGAAAATGCGAAGATAGGGACCTCTACAGGTCTTAACCACAAGCTTACGTTTTTGAAGAAAAGAGGGGAACCTTCTTTACTTCAACCTACTTTCTATATAAATAGGTTAAGCAGAAGCGATTAGATCTGAGAGTGTAAACCTATTCAATACTTCACTGATTAAGCCCACAATTCCTATTACACATTAGAACTCGCGAAATCTTTCGATTTGCAATGAGTCAATGGAAAGATCTTATAGTTAGAAATCTATTACGATAATTTAAAGTTGTAATTATAAATTTATTTCAATGCACATTGATTACATAAGTAATATTTACTAAGGCTATGAACCTCAAGAGTGTGCGTGTGAAAATGAGAAGGTAGGGACCCCTACAGATCTCAACCACAAGCTGGAAACAATACATTTTGTAATAAAAGAAAGCAAAAAGTAGACCAGGGAAAAAACGTATATGAAATAATAAAAGGTTAAAATTTAATAAACTTTAACAATAATTGTGAACATTTTATTTTTATCAACTCCAGTTTCACAGTACTGAGTTACAATATCAGGGATTAATTTTTTTGCATACTGAAAGATAATTCAATTTAATGCTATTATTTGATAAGCTGCTATGAATACTTTGTTTTTGGAACTTCCTTTGGCCTCACCCCTCCTGCATTTAATCTGCTATTATTTTGATTAAAATATTGCTATAGACTAGGGTTTGTTTTTTTTTTGCTTTCTTTTATTTAATATCCATTTTATGCATGGATTACCTTTTGCTTATTTTTATTCCATTCATACAAGACTATATTTAAAAAAGCATTAAATTACATTTCGCAAGCAAAAATTAATAATCATGGAATTGGAATTTACCACTGAAAAAATGGAAGTCAATAAAAAAACAAAATGTTAGCATTTGTTGAATTTATGGCTACAAAAACTTATTAAATATTAACCTTTTGTTATTTGTATTTCATGCATTTTGTGCATGGAACACCTTTTGTTTTATTTAATATGCATTTTTAAATACATGTATTTCATTGGTACTTATGTGAACTTGCCGGGCACGTTAGGGGGGGTTTCAAATAAATCTTGCAAGCAATATGGCTGACTACAAGTTATCCAACGTAGTTTAATTCCTCAATTTTATAGCTTTTCCAACAATCTGAATAAATATTAGATCCCTCAGTGAAATTTTCTTTGATCGTGTTCATAAGAATTGGCGCTGTTCTATGTGCAATAGATATAATAAACCACCTGCCAGTCTTTCTGCAAAAAAGCTATCAAAGGGTCCCCCATTTGTTTTTTTCCTGCTGAAAAGACTTTCAGTAAAGGTAAAAAAAATGTGATTATGTTCAGCAATGTGTTAATGTTGTTTGTAACATTTATAGTATACATATAAAAAATTAATGAAATCTTATGAACGGAATTTATAAGAGATCACTCTTGTTCGGGAAAATAATTTTGAGGAAAAAAACCCATAAACAAGCACTTCAACACCATGAAAATGAATAATTAAAACAAAAACCCTCTGGTTTATGGACACTACAAAAGTAATTTCATTTTTCACTCTATTTTATTTAATACGCATTTTTATTGCAATTTATAACTTTCATTTTTCACTGTAAATTCAAAAACAAATGCAGATATTTTATTTTTTAACAATTAATTTTTCTTCTGCTTCATGAGATCAATCAAGTGATCAGACCAGGGTTCCCAACTTTTTTAGTCGCATACCCTTTGGCTTTCAGTAAATTATCTGGTACCCTTATTCAGTATAAGAAATAAGCAGTTGGAGTGTGCTGCTCAATATTTCATGCCAATGTGAAGATGCCACAGATGTGGTGAGCCTTGAGGGTGTGCCAATATGGCAATTTTACTAGCTACCTTGAATTTTAATTGGGCATTTTGAGTTATCGGACCCTGCAGTAAGAAAAAGGGCTATGCAACTTTACTGTGTCAAAATGAGACCTGAAATGTTGCTGCTGTGGCTGATGGACAATACCAACATGGAATACAGCCCTGAAGTGTTGATAACTATTTTGAAAATATATTAGTAGCATAATACACCTATTTATCTGCTATTCAATGTATCCCCTGAACAGCTTCCCATACCCCTGGGGGTTCAGGTACCCCAGGTTGGTAATCCCTGGAATAGACTGTATACTACGGATTTTCTCAGAAGAAAATAGATTGATAATCGTGAATCAGAAGAAATTAATAGCTACAAGTCCCTTGGTTAGATTTTTCATATAGATGAATAAATAATGAATGAAAGTAATCATAACATTAAACTTAGATCAAATGCTTTTGATGGATATAACTAGGATATTAAAAGGGAATCATGACTGTGTGTTTGAAAAGTTATTAGATGTTTTATCAATTCCAGCATATGGATTGGAGACTTGGACACTTTATAAGTGATTAATATTGAAACTTCAAATCACTCAAAGAGATATGAAGAAATGCTTATTAAAAAAGACTGAAAGTGAAATACAAATATCAATATCATTGCAAAAAATAAAGAGATTGAAAGAGAATTGGGCATATTTCTAGAATGGTAATAGATGATGGGTGGTTGAAATCTTAAACAGGATCCCAAGTGATGGTAAAAAATACTTAAAGAGATCACATGTGAAATGAATTAAATAAGGATGTTCTGCTGCTGTGATGTGGATAAGAGATTATTGACCAGAAACATTGGATTAAACTGAAGAGACCTCAATCTTCAATGGATCGATGATAGATTAATATGATAATCACCAACATCATTTTTATATTTTATAGATTGACACTATTTAATTTTTATTTTATATAATATTAATTTTACTATCGCAAATAAAATTCTAGAAAATATTTATTTTAAATCATTTTAAAGATTCATCTGCATATATACTTACCTCGAAAAAAAAAATCAGAAATATAAAACAGTACGAATCTAAATTTTCTTCCAAAAAAAAGAGAAAAGATTTCAAGTCCACGGGCACACTCAGCAAACACACACACACATTCAATGGATTTTTAAAGCCTGTCCAAACTAAATTATTGCTTTACTTTCGTTTTTTAAAAAGGAAGGCAAATCATTATTGATTTTTGTTGTTGCTGTTGTATTAAACGCAGAACGTATTCTGAAACACAAAATCACTGGAGAATTTCTGCTTTCGATGTTTAAAAGGAAACACATCTCATTTTTTATTACATTATACTTTCAGTCCCAGTTAAGTTTTCCTGTCTTTTTTACTTTCTGTTAACATTACTTGTTATATTCGTTAAAGTATTAAGAAAATGGTATATATTATTTTCTTAACATTTGGTGTTGGATTCTAAAACTAGGGTCTTGGGTTCGATAACAGTTCTGTTACATCCGGTTCTCGAATTTCTTACGAACTCCCGAGCACAATCATTCGATTATTATTATTTTTTAAGTATTAAGAAAATTTAAAGTGATTGGGGGGGTGCGATTAGAGAGAGGCAGGGGAGGGGGTATTTTTTCCATCAAATGTTTTTAAAATTATTTAGGCATTTTTCTGCAACTAAAATTAATTTTTCAAATATTATGACTTATTTCGTGGCTTCAACCAAATTCAATAACGTGAGGTAGCCGCCTTACATATCGAACTGACTACTTATACTTGGACAGGTGCATCCTTGCATTTTAAAAATTTACGGCAATTGTTATATTTCACCTTACCTTCAAATAATGGACTAGTCTAGATTCCATCTTATCTAGATCGGATTCAGCATCATCGCCTATTGGCCCGTTCTTATCATTGGACATCTGGTATCTATTTATACATCCAATGGTCTGTAACGATGAATGTCCAATCCGATCAAGGTAAGACAGAATCTAGACCAGTCCATTATTTAGAGTCAAGGTGAGATATAATAGTAATGAAGTCCAATCTTTTGTTCCGATAAAAGAAAAACACGCCGAGATCTTTTATATACTGTATATTTTAAAAAATAATAATTTATTACAAACAAAATAAACGCTGCGAACGAACCTCTTCAATTGTCTCTACATTTATACTGTATTGACATAAATTTTTAGCAGTTATGTTATAAAATAAATCATTCCACGTGATATAAATCACAACATTAAGGTATTTAAATTAACACACTGTACAGGCTTACACACACCTGCACATATATAATGTAATATAAGGGATTCGAACTCAGACTTTCCCACAACCCTGAACTCTCCATGCCATCTCATATTGCTGACCCACCTGATTAGCATCATCAACCATTATCAATCCACTGCAGGATGAAGGTCTCTCCAAGTTCATTCCATATTTTCCGATCTTTAGCTTCTCTTCTCCAAATCACCCCTGCACACTTTCTTATTTCATCCATCCATCTCACATGTGGCCTCTTTCTGGGTCTTTTACAATCTCTTGGAATCCAGTTTAAAATTTCAATTGTCCATCTATTATCATCTCTTCTAGCAATATGTCCAGCCCAACTCCACTTCAGTCTTTTAATTTTTTCAAGATCAGTAACACCTGTTTGTTCTCTTACCCATACATTGCGTTTTCGATCTCTTCTTGTTACTCCCAACATGCATCTCTCCACACTTCTTTCAGAGGTTTGAAGTCTCTGTATTGCTCTTCTATTAAGTGTCCAAATCTCAGATCCATAAGTAAGAACTGGCAAAACACATTTATTAAAAACATTCCTTTTCAAACACATAAGCATATTTCCTTTTAGTATCAAGTTATTTCTACCAAAAGCACTCCAACCAAGTTTAATTCTATGATTAATTTCATCCATTATGTTTCCATCTGTATTAATAATCTGACCAAGGTATTTGTAACTGTTAACTTCTTCTAATTCATCATAATCAATCTTTATTTTCATATTTTGAGAAAATCTATTAAACATTACTTTAGTCTTTTTAACATTTATCTTTAGTCCTACTTTCATATGATAACTCCTGCAACATTTCCTGTAACTCTAAAGCATTATTTGCAAAAACTACTACATCATCTGCAAAATCTAAATGACTTAAATAGATCTCCATTTACTTTCACTCCTTTAGCTTCCCATTTTAATCCACAAAATACTTCTTGCAGCACTGCTGTAAAAAGTTTTGGAGATATGGAGTAACCCTGTCTTACACCCTTCTCAATGTTCACTTTCCTACTATCATTATGTAATCTAATTGTTGCTGTTGCATTTTTATAAATATTCTTTAAAATATGACAATATCCTGGATCTATACCTTGATGATCCAATGTTTTAATCACTGAAGAAATGTTTGTAGAATCAAATGCCTTTTCATAATCTACAAATCCTAAGCATAATGGCAACTCATATTCATTTGTCCTTTCTATAACTTCTCTCAATACCTGGATATGATCTACTGTACTAAAACACTTTTAAATCCAGCTTGTTCTCTTGGTTGGTGAAAGTCCAGTGTTCTCTGTAGACGAGTTGTAATTATCTTAGTAAAAATTTTGTATAAAACTGATAAAAGACTGATAGGTCTGTAATTTCTAATATCTTCTTTATCACCTTTTTTAAATATTAATATTAATACTGCATTCTTCCAGTCATCTGGTACATCTTTATCATTTAGACATTTGGTATATAACTTTGCTAAAAAAAAATTCTATTTCTTCACCTGCTTCTTTTAATATATCAATTATAATTCCATTATTACCTGGAGCCTTCCCTTTCTTCATAAATTTAATTGCATGTCTCACTTCCTCATTCAAAATTCTGGGCAATTCAGAAGATATAATAGGTATAGGAGGTACTTGTTCTTTATTACTATATAATTCTTGATAGAAGTATTCTACACATTTCATGATGTCATCTCTCTTTTTAGTAATAATGCCATCTTTTTTTCTTATTGCAGATATAAATTTCCTACCAATACCAAAATGTTGTTTTACACTCTTTAGACTTTTATTCTCTTCTACAGCTTTCCTTGCTAGTTCACAATTATACTTTCTTATATCATTTCCAACTCTTTTCCGAACCATTTTACAAAATTCGAGATATTCAATCCTTTTTAATGCATCATTTTTGTATATCTTCATATTCCTTCTTTTCTTCATAAATTCTCTAGTCTCAGTAGAAATTTTATTGGTCAATTGCTGCTTTTTTCTACCAGCTATTTTTGTTGCAGTTTTTAAAAAGTGTATCAGTTATTTTCCTATTAATTACATACAAATCTGAATCATGTTCAAAATCTACTAATACTTGAAAACGATTTGTAAGTTCTAATTTAAATTCATTAGAATGTTTCTGAAGAATATCAACTGTAAATATTGTTTTTCTTAATAATTTTTGTCTCTCTAGTTTTGCATTAACATGTATCTTACATCTTATTAATCGATGATCACTTCCTGTGCTAAATTTATTAAGAACATTACAATCTTGAAATATGTATTTTCTGTTAGTCAAAATATAATTCAATTCTGCTGTACCTTCATTTGGATGCTTACATGTCCATTTCCTTTTAACTTTTTTCTCAAAAAAAGAATTCATAATATAAAGTTTTTCTTTTTCTGCAAACTCCACAAGTCTATGTTCTCTCTCATTTCTATTAACATAACCAAAATTACATACAGCATTTTCATCTTTCATTTGTTTACCAATTCTAGCATTAAAGTCTCCCATAACAATTTTAAAATGTTGTTTACTCATTTACTCTGATCAAAAAGCCTTTTGTACATCCATATAAAAATCTACTACTTCATCACTATAAGAACTTGTTGGGGCATAAACTTGAATTATCAGCTTTTGGTATCTGCTATTAAGTTGTAAAATTAATCTTGCCACCCTGTCCGATACACCATCAATCTCCACAATGTTATTCTTCCATTTTTTATTTATAATGAATCCTACTCCACTTGTATTTCCAATATTTGTGCCTTTATAATAGAGTATATTTCCACTTTTTAAATCAATTGCTTCTTCACCTTTTCTTCTAACTACACATGTTGAAAAGATAAATAATCACCAATATGTGTATTTCATGCTAAACCAGCAATCATCAGTTGGTCCAGATTACTATCCTCACACATATCTACAATCAGTGCTCAGCTTTATATTAAGGTAGCCAATCTTCATACTTTAATGGACAGGCTTCAAACTACTCCAACCCACAACTCTTCAACCTTGGCACTAATGTGGGCTTTGAACATTCCATCATCAGATTTTCAATGAAATGGATGGCTGAAGAGTTGGGGTTGGAGTAGTTTGAAGCCTGGCCATTAAAGTATGAAGATTGGCTATCATAATATAAAGCTGAGCACTGATTGTATATATGTGTGGAGATAGTAATCTGGACCCACTGATGACTGCTGGTTTAACATGAAATACATATATTTGTGATGATTTATATTTTCAACATGTGTATAATCAGGTGGGTCACAATATGAGATGGCATGGAGAGTTGACGGTTGTGTGAACATCTGAGTTTGAATCCCTTATATCATATTAAGGTATTGTTTATGTACTGGATTAGATTTTTTCTACATGATTCATGCTACTTTATTGCACCATTTGTGAAGTGGTTAAATATTTATATAATAGCATTTATAAACATATGGAGAATATTACCATAGGAAAACTCATATATAAACGAAAAATAGTCTTTGTGGTACTAAAATGAGCATATAAATCTTCATATAAATTTCATGCTAGCTTCTAGGATTCTTAATGATGATTAAACCACATATCATGAGGAGTAAAGATCCCTGAAAATACCTGAACTAAGGGCCTAGCTTTGTAGTTATTGATCATCCCCGATATTGAAATCTTCTTGTTGTGGTGGACTTGAAGATCATCTTAAATTTAATAATAGTATTTCTAAAAGCTACAAATAGAATATTTTGAGAGCTCTCCTTCACCTAAATGAAAACTACTGTTACCGGTGACATCTTCATTAATATAATCCTAATTATACTCAGTAATATCCCAAACAATACCTGTTATGAGCATGGGCACTAATCTTCTATAATCTTGAATGAACCTTAAGAATAAGACGGACAGAGAATGAAACACGGATCAAGCTTTAAATTATTTTAAATAACAATAATTCTTTTAATTTCCATTAAAAACTACTGTACATGATTAAATACATAAATAGAGATATGTAATAGGAAGATACAATGTTATACACATATGATATTGGCAAAATCTTTTTCATCAGTTAACTTACATTTAGGTATAGGTATACAATCTCTAACCGAGGCAAAACTCTCCATACAGTAGCGTCACTCAGTGTAAGCCAGAGTAATCAATGGATGCAAGGTTTGTGCATAAAATCCCTACCTAATGTCTACTTATCCCATACCCCCAGTCTAGTTTCTTGTTTGTGCCTTTCATCAGTGAGGAGTGGAAATTGTGATTATGTGATGTTTAGTAGTTATATAATCTCTAGTTGGTAGAGCAGCCATGTAGGTAAGAAGCATCCTTGTGCAGGTAAAATTCCAGGACCTAGTCCCTCCAATCCCATGAAATCAAATCTGGAAATTAAAACTATATGAATTTTATAAAAGTTTATTTAATAAATGATACAGAAACAGTTAAACATTAAAAATATATAATTATTTACACTTTTACCTTTTTATTTACATATTAACTTTCCTGGCTTTGGCTGCAACAAGATATAGAAATTTTCTTTCCATGCCATAATAATAATGATTCTGAAAATTTGCGACCAGATTTGATACAATTTTAAACTAATTTTTACATTTACAATTTTGACTGAATGTCTGGATTGTTAACATTAAAATTTAATGTAAAATCAGAAGTTTCGGGTTTTTAACTCTCAGCATCACAATTTTCTTCAATTTCTCTGTTTTGACTTCCAGAAAATTTATTTTATATTTTCTCTGTCTTGCGTCCTTGATTGGGGAGACCAGAGCAACCAATATACATCTTTTGCAAGTAATATACAAAATATACATAGAACACAAGGACTCAACAACAAGAGTAATAGCTTAACATTAATTTAATGCAAACAAATAGTTATATATACAACGAACTTAATAAATATAAACACGACACACATCCGGCAAATCTGATATATAATTATAATATACAATTCTATTTTTAAACAAGACATTTATTTTTTATATAGCGCAATGTTTTTATAATCTATAATATCAATAAGCCAATAAGCTAATACACATGCGCTTTGCAGATGTCACTATATAAATCAATACTCCCACTTTTTCAAAGCACATGTGTATTAGCTTATTGATATTATAGATTATAAAAACATCGCGCTATATAAAAAATAAATGTCTTGTTTACATATGTTTAATTATAAGAATGACGTATCGTAAATTCTAGAAATTTCATTGGCATCATTCATTTACTTAGTAAAAAAGTAATTTAAAGTGATCAATTAATAACTTCACACTCTTCATTTCAAACACTTCAGATTTGCCCATACATATACGGTTGGTCGAAAATATAGGTGGATTCATTCTATATTTTCTTAAAGACTTTATCTTGTGTTTGAAAAAGTGGGAGTATTCATTTATATAGTGACATCTGCAAAGTGCATGTGTATTAGCTTATTGATATTATCAATTCTATTTTTAGATTACTTAGCTTTACAATCTACATAGATCTATGGAAACCCTATATGGCTTATTATCTACAGCTGGGGTAGGATTCTCTGGGATACAATGCCCAATGGTGTCATCTGCTACATAGCCTCCAAAATCTGGACAATCTTGTAGCTCTGTACCCCATTGTGAAGAGAAAAATAATTCATTTTCTTTATTCCTTACATAATGATTTGCCTCCATTATCTTTTTTGAAGAACATTAGTTATAACAAAACTGATGTATCTTTTAGATTTCTTCTCCAATAATTAGGACAACATTAATCAGAATGTCAACTACTTTGTTAAAAATAGTTTGTGTTTGTTTCAAAATATATTAGTTACTTTTAATTCAAAATCTCTAACATATAACTTGTTTATGGTTTTCTTTTAACATTATTTTTTTTTTTTATGTGCTTGTTATTCTACTATTAATAACTTAAATCA
The DNA here is from genome assembly GCA_028023455.1 of Epiperipatus broadwayi. NCBI lineage: Eukaryota > Metazoa > Onychophora > Udeonychophora > Euonychophora > Peripatidae > Epiperipatus > Epiperipatus broadwayi. The sequence continues at coordinate 2,390,148 of JAQFVV010000172.1, forward strand.
TATTGTATATACTATAATTTATTACATACATATTATATAGTCCAACATTTAAAATTTTCATACCTACATTGTTTATTCAATAGACTTCCAGAAGCCATTAACACACATTTGCACTTTAATCTTAGGTTACATTGGATAAGTATACAAAAGTCAAACAATTGATTTGTTCCAATAAATAACAAATGTTTTAGGCACTTTCCCAACAGAGCAACCATTTAGAAAAGTTTCAAATGATGTTATATGGTTGTTCATTCAACAGAGTGGCATTAAAATATTGACATAATCAAATTGAAGAATTAAATATTTTGGGGCACAATAACTTTTTTAAAAATTGTTTTTTTACTAATTATTTTCCTTGAATATGAATTGTCATGTACCTCAAGCAAGCCGATAGGTCCACAATTAAAAACAATTTTTGGATATATTTGCACAATATTATGGATCCATTACCAGTTTTAGCTGGGTAATAAACACCACAACATTCCGTTTCCAAGGAAAAGCAGATTAGTAAAATGTAAAAAAAAAATATCGTTATTAAAAAAAAAAATTCAATAAAGTACCAAATTGATCGCAGGGTTCTGTATTTTAAATTTTGATGCTTTATTGCTGTGCTTTGCTAAACATGTGACACTTCAACTTATATGATTTGACTGACAGTAATTATCTATGATACAACTGTTGTTCAATATATGGTAGAAATACTGCAATTATTATGAGGCACTATTTTTAAATAAATTTATTTGTAAATAAATTATTAATAGTAATGTATTATTTTTTATATAAATGAGAATATTTACATAAAAGTGATTCTAATTATTGGGGATTTGAATATAGAATTTCAAACTTCCTACAGCTATTCATTCGATCTCATACCACTGATACACATGCCCACACACATGTGAAAAAGATAAATGATCACCAATACATGTATTTCATAACTGAGCCAGCACTCATCAGTTGGAACAGAATATCATCTCCCATATATATATAATCAGCACTTGGTTTATATTAACATAGCAAATCTTCAAACTTTAATGGACAGTCTACAATCTACTCCACCCTCAAACTTTTTAGCCATCCATACCATTGAAAATATGATGATGGAACACCCAAATCCCATGTTCATGCCAATATTATTGCCATGCCCATGTTGACTTTAAGTCACACTGACTCTTCACGTATAGGACCTCCGATAATTATAATCAAACTCCGAGTATATGAAGTGTGCCTGCACTTCAAATATAAAAGTGATTCTGAAATCTGAACATTTTCATTCACATATAAATTTTGTTAATTCTTGCAGTCACATGGTGTCGGTCGTTCAGTTTAGCACAATAATAGAGTATATAATATTTATTGTAGTATATTTACAGCAATTATCACAACACCTGTATACATACAACAGAGCTCAGAAGAACAACAATACATCCTCTGTATTTTTGGAGCATGCTAAATAATCCGGACATAACTTCACAACTGCCAATCCCATAATCTTACGCTCAGAATCAAACAATCATAAAAGAATAATAAAAGCATTCTACATTAATGGAAACATTCATGCTATCAACAGAAAATATACTTGCTTCGAAATCTTGAAGAAATACATAACACTAGCTTATTTAAATATTTGCATCTATTTTATTATACATTTTATGATGGCTATCAATATGAGGCATGGATCCTCGAAAACGTTGAGTCTATAGATTTTAATATTTAATTTATATCTTCTTCTCCACTCCACTAAAACTTACTTATAAATAAGTGTTTTTTGTTTATATAATATTCAGAAGTAAAACTATATTTATTACACAGACTTAAGTAAAAAATAATAATTCTCTTATATTTAAATAAAAAATACAATCAGAATATATTTCTAACAATAGAGATTGGAAAATCTAGACATTTTCATTTGTATGGAAATTTTATTAATTATCACAGCAACATGTCAAACAATCTATTCGGTTTAGCACACAATAAGAGAGTACATAATGTTTTGAAAATACACCTATGTGTTTGAAAAGAAAGGTTTTTAATAAATATATTTTACCAGTTCTTACTTATGGATCTGAGACTTGGACACTTAATAGAAAAGTAATACAGAGACTTTAGCCCACTTAAAGAAGTATGGAGAGATGCATGTTAGGAGTAACAAGAAGAGATCAAAAACACAATATATGAGTAAGAGAACAAACTGGGGTTACTGATATTGTTGAAAGAATTAAAAGACAGAAGTGGAGTTGGGCTGGACATATATTGTAACAGTATGGAAAATAAGGTTTTATAAGTGGTAACAAGAGAGAATCTGGGATTACAAGATCCCACAACTGGATAGCCATTTGTAACAGTACACCACATTAGCGCTGAATTATGAGATGGGAAATCATCATCATCTTAAAATAAAGCAAATATAAAATTTATATAAAAGAATGAGCATGAGAGATCAACACAGATCTAATTATAAGTTCACCAGCCTTAAACAGAAGTAATAATCATTTATCATCATGAATTATTAATATTAAAAATAATTCAACAGTCAATCTTGTGACTGGATTTGAAAGTGGTCCACTACAGACCAGGCTAATTATTTCGCCACTGCCAAACCTAGGGCAGGAATACAAACAATAATTATCTGGATGTATATACTTAGAGGCTACTCCATCATAATTCAAACATAAATAATGTTGGGATACTAAAGACATCCTGACCATCATCAATGCTCTGGCCATTTAGCACCATTAATGTAATGGCCAACTATAATCTAAATATCTAAAGAAATAATAAATTAAATTAAATGTAGTGCATGGACTCTAAAGGATATCTCTTTGCACCAATCGAGAATTAGGAAATAATGAAATCATCATCAACTGGATGTCCATAACACTAAACATAAACCCCTATGCACAAATGTAGCTCAGGAAGGAAGAATTCTATACACTATTCTGTGAATAAGAGATAAATAAACAAAGCAGTTTACTATAAATCATTTAAAATAATTCCTAGGTTTATCCTCGTATAAGTAAATAGTTATATTGGGATCATTTAAAAAAATCCTAGAACCTTACGCTGCCAATTCATGTAACAAGAATTGAAAGGACTAAGGATAAAAAATATTTGTGAAACAAATATTTAATAATTAATTAATTAACAATATACAAAAGAAAATGACATAAGTATTCAGCAAAAAAATATACTTTCATAAAAATTATAGTCAATCAGTTGATTTCTATTCATAAATTAACTTTTAATTCATTAAGTTACTTCTTTAAAATAACTAAGAGTTGGAAAACAATATTTTCAAAATCAAAGGAAACAATCTTTGATTTAGTTTAATTAAATTTTTGTTAAATTTTTAGGAGGGAAAATGAATGAAAAGAGAAAAACATATCTTTTTTAAAAAAAATTACTTTTGTTAAATTTTTAGGAGGGAAAATGAATGAAAAGAGAAAAGCATATTTAAAAAAAATATTTTAATTTACAAAAAAAATGTTTTCTTAAAAAACTATTTCATAATTTTGAAAAGAAAATGACTGGATTTAAAAAAAAGTTACACAATTTAAAAACATTAACTTAATGAAAATATTTAAAACTATCAATTCTTACAGCAGCACAAAAAAATCTCTTTTACTATAAATGAAAATTTAGTGTGCACACACAAAACATACCTTTAACTATGGTTTTATTTTCTGTGGTCTTTTCTAGTTACAATTTCCAGTTTTTTCAATTGAACTTCTCCTTGAAGACTTCTAGACAAGTACATGGTTAATTGTTCCTTTCTTGGTTTGCAGTAATTTCAGGTTAAAAAATAGCAAATGTCATCTATTCCTTTCCATTAAAATTTTCAGGTGAGACTAACACAGATAGTGACTGATGCTCATTTGAAAAAGAAGATTGCAGATTACTTTAAGAGATAACTTCCCTACATTTTTATTCCAATGAAGTCACGTTACTTGGAGAAAGATGATGTCTAGCCTTTAGCTTAATTTAGCATTGGTTTTCAATGTAGAAACAAATTTTATGACTAAACTTATAATATGCTAAAAGCTTGATTAAAACTTCTGATATTTGATGCAATAGCTTGGTTAAAATTACTGCACTATATAACAGCTTGGGAAAGATTTCCTTCTTCATCACCTGGATTAAAACTTGATTGCTCTCTTCAACAGCTAAATCAGAAATATATCTTCTTACCAAATACTTTGGCCTTCTAACTTATTCACACCCCTATTTTTTTCTAGAATAATCTTGTCTATAAGCCAATCACCATGTATCTCCAACAGGACAGTTTTTATAACAGCCAATTAGATAAATTTTTATAAATAAAATTATTCAACTATTTATCTCATTAAACAGACATTGAAAAACAAGTCAAGATTTATATTAGTATAAAATTCTTGGCATTTCTTTCTAATTAAAACAAATTTCTTGCAAAAAAACAACAAGATAATCAGTTAATTACACTTATTTGATATTTTGTAATGAAGAGAGATAAAAAGAAAAGAAAAACAACTCTAATTAAAAATAAAATTCACCAAAAATATTAAAATCTTATTTTGTTTTTAAAAATACTCTTAAACATAAACGTTATCTCTCTTAAAAGGTAAAAAGTAAATATTAAAGAATTTATACTACAAGGAGAAAGATTTTTTTCTCTTGGTACATTTTTTTAAAAATTAAAACTAACTGGTAATTAAATAAAATTATTGAAGAGAGAAATTATTTATATGCTTTTATACTTTTTTCTTTTCTATCAACATTTACAATACACATTAAAATATGCATATTATAATTGAAAAAAAGGTTTGACAGTTATTTTAAAAAATTATTTAGTGTTCCTACTATCATGTGGAAAGGGAAATCAAATGTTTAACTAATTTCAGACCCATTACTAGTGTGCATATAACTTGGTTATGCATATACTGATTGAAATATTTTCATCTTTCATGACTGTTCAACTAAACTGTAAGCTTTAAATTTTTTATAAGCCTGTCAAGGTATTTTTGTGGCCTTTTCTATTTCTAATTTATGTAGAATGTGATATGTCTGTGTTGGTGAGAATGCTCAATATGGTTTCAGTCAGTTAAATTTTCCACTAAGTGATAGAAAAAGTTGTAAACCTTCAATTACATTCTGGGCTTTCCTTATCTGTATTATGATTTATCAGTCTTTTACATTTATTACAGATATTTAAGCTGCTTTTAAATGAAATATTTCTCATTTTTCGAACATTCTTGTAGTTCATCAAATCAATTAACCTTATCTGTTCAAAACAATAACAATAATTTATTGTACCTAGATTAGAAAGTCTTAATGACCAAGTCAGTTTATATTATATTTTGAGTTTTATCAATTCTTATTGTGTATGACTAAAACGTCTTGTATAAATTTCTGAAAGCCATTTTTTAAAATTTCTATCCCTTTTCTTTCATATTTCCTACAGTATTCAAATTTTTATTTTTTTCTTAATAAAAAATTCTTATAATGTATTTATTTTTCTAAGGCCATTACTTCCATCAACCACTATAGATCTCCTTTTATATAGTAATAAAAACAGTGATGCAAGTTATTATTCAGTTTTACTATTTGAACTTTTTCTTCTTTATTCTTGTCTAAAAATAATAGTGGAGCTGCGAACTGTACCGTATCTAACTGTACTACTTCAATTATATGCTATCCAAAGAAAAATGTAAAAAAACGAAAATGTAAATAAGCAAATAAAAAAAAAACCTTTAAAATTGTAAATTTTATGATTTTCAAGCAGACTTTTTTATTTCTCTGAGCACTGTATGCAATCAAGTTTTAAAAAAAACGTAAAACTTGTAAAACAAGTATTACAATATATTAGTGACACTTTTTCATCTCCGAGCATTATACATGATTATATATAATAAAATTTCTTTTTATTTTAAAAGCACATGTATTTTATTCTTCCTTTACTATCTTTTCCAAATTTGTTGCATAGTATTTTTGCATAATATTTTCTGAACGTAATACTAAAAATTTTACAAAATTTTATATACATTTAAAATATTGAACTAATTAGACATTCTAATTTCTTGATAACAAGGCCATTATTTTGTTTCTATAAGAGAAAAAAGATATTTTTTTTTTAAAAAAAAGAATATCATCTAGAGCATATTTAATAGCAAAGAAAGTTGAAACATTTTGCTACTTATTTTATTTTAAAAATAAAGATACGATAGTTTTTATCTTACTACTTCAATAAATACATGAGTGAACATGCAGTAAAATATATATAAATGTATAATTTCAATATATTAGTAATATTCATATTATTAGTTTTTTAAATTTTGTTTATACATCTGGGTCTCGTTTTACGCGATAGATAGGTTCCTCAGAAAACACGCGCAAACGAAATTGTGCAAAAATAGACGTAACTTACCTTGAAAAAGGAGGGATATGGACTGTGATTTTTCAAAACTCACGTAAAAGCAAAGCACCAACGTAAAATTTACTTTAAAATTCATGCAAAAAAAAATAAGGAAATAAAATATGACTAATAAAAAATTTCAAATTTGAAAAAAAATTGATACAAGACAAACTTTTTTTAACTATAATATTTAATTTTATTCAAAACAATATATTTTTATGCATAATTTACAGTAATTTATATTTTTTTATACCCGTTTTAATTAATATCGCTATTTGCCAGTAAACAAGTTTGTTTGCAAACTGATAAAAAAATCAGATTCTTCACAAGATGAAATACAACTAGCGCCAATGTCATTCTTATGTTGTGTTAATTAATGGTTTTCTGGTGACAACGTAATTAGTAATTAATCTAACAACTAAAAATTAAATTCTTATTTTTGTCTTTAATTTTCAATTTTAATTGTGCCCACTGCTATTACGTTCTTTTTTAAAAAGCAAAAACAGAATGTGATTTAAAATGCAAAATTAACACGCACAATGTTTGAACAAATTTACATTATAATCTTGTAAAATTTAATGTGTGTATACATAAAATGTGGAAATCATGATTTTAATTTCATTATTGCATAAAATCTTACTATTATAAAGCACTGAAAATATTGAAATTACTAAGTTGAAAGTCGAATTTCAATAATGTGCTATTACTTTCAATTTAACGTAAGTGCGCGAAATTTATTATTTAAAGTAATAGTGCAATATCGGAGTTCGACATCCGGTGAAACACGAATCGCGTAACTTCAAAATCGTGTTAAATAAGTCCGCGTAAAAAGAGACCCAGGTGTACTATAATTTTGATTTATATATGTACACTATACATATAAAAACTTCTGTGTTAAATATACGTCTGTGTTGAAAAGTACTTTATACTTGCAGTTCAATAAACAATATGTGAGCTATTAAACACTATATACATGTGTATGCAAAGAGAGCTCAAAATATATTGAAGCATGGTTCACAGATCCACTATATATTATTGTTTTCATTTGATTTATCCAATTCAATCCTTCAAATACTAATTTACAACTTTCATATTTTCTGAAAACATTTCTTTTTAACTATCTTACATTTCTTAAAACCAGTATCCTTTAATGACTGCAATCCCCATAAACACAGCCCGATCAGGCATTTTTGATTATTTTTTCTATTCTTTTCATTTGTTTTAATCCATCCTTAAGTTTCTCATTCATATGACTTACTTCATAGGTTAATTTGGATTCCAAGTATATCAGAGTTTGGGCGACTTAATATATATCTTACTTCAATTTCACTCCATCTATCTTTTTATTTATTTAAGCCATGTTTTAGTTGGCTAATTCATTCGCTTTTATTATATCTTCTTTCGTATTGGTTGTATTTTCAACAATTTTATCCAGTATTTGACTTATTTGTTTTTTCTGGTTCTCTTTTTATCACTTTTCTATCTATTCTATCCTACATTATATTTATTTTAATTAATCTTTTGCGATATAATTTCAATGAATTTATTATTCATCAGAACTTCATTTTCTCAAACGTTTCCTACTGCCATCATTTCTATTTTCTGTATCATTCACCATTAAATTCAGAAAAAAAAAAATTATTCCTACAAAATATTTAATAATAAAAATGTTCCTATCGTTTCTGTCGAATATTAATATCATTATTTTGAAACTGTCAGAAAACATTCTCAGTATTGTCCTAAGGCTACAATAAAGAGTTTGACTGTTTTGTTCCACATCATCTATCTTGTCTTTAATCCTTAATTATGTTTCTGTAATCTTTACTTACAAACTTTCCAATTTTGCTTTCCATGTTTTGATGTACTCATTTCCTTTCTCATATGGTTAATTTTCAAAGCCCAAGCTGGGAAGTGTAGCTTGCCAATGTGTACAAAATGGATCATTTCAGGGGATTGACTTTTGGAGCCCCCACATTGTTAGCACCGTTTTCCAAATGCAGGGCTATTGTTATGGCTATATTTCATGACTGTAGTATCTCCTTTTACTCATTAGCTTCAAAATTCAGTTCATTAATTGCCTTAGCTGATTTTAATTGCTTTGGCACTTTATTTTAACTTTTCTCTAACTATTCATAATAAAATATTCTCACAATTGTTTCAGTATATGAATTAAATTATAGAACAAATAAAATAAATTATCTCAACCAATTATTAGCAATCACTGCAGAATGTAGGTCTACAAGTTTAATTCAAATTTTTTGATCCACAGCTTTCCTTCCCCACATCAATTGAACAACCTTCGTTATCCATTCAACTCTCACATGGTCTCTGTCTACATCCTTACACTATCTTGAGATTTAGTTCAAGATTTTAATCGTCCATTTATTGCCATCTTTTCTAAAAATATATCCAGCCCAATTCCATTTCAGCATCTTGTTTCTAGAATGTCGGTGATAATTGTTCATCTTTGACTCACATAACCCCTCTTTGCTACTTCCAAAATACATCTCAACTGTTTCAGTCTAAAGTTTTTGTATTTCATTTTAATTAAGTCTCCAACTCTCAGATCCTGATGTGAGCATTGGTAAAATACATTCCTTTTCAATGCACACAGGCATACTTCCTTTTAACAATAAATTTTTTCTACCAAAAGCAATCTATCCAAGTTTATTCCCATGATTATTTTCAACTACTATATTTTCCATCTTGAATTTTAAATTTTTATAGCATTTCTTGCAATAATCTTCTAACCTTTTGCAATATTTCATGAAGTTCAGAAAGTGTTATTTGTGAAAAGATCCATCTTGTTATTTTGGCTAGTTTCAGTTCTAAGTTCTCTGAAGATGAATTGGAATTATCTTGTACAGAGCTGACAAAATATTGTTAAGTGTGTAATTCCTTTGCACATTTCTTAAATAACAGTATTATTATTGTATTCTTCTAATTATGTGACATGTTATTGTTTTCCGTAAATTTGATTATATATCTCATTTTTTCATTTAAAATACCTGGAATTTCAAAAGATAGTAATTGTAGGTTTTATTTTGTTCTGTTTTTTTTTTTTAATAATACAGTATATACTTTTATTGAATTCTTCCCTTTTTTTACCATCATTTTTCCTTAATGCCAAAATCTTTTTTTTTTTCAATATCAAAATATTGTATATACTTTTGCTCTCTTTTATAGATTTCCTCACCATTTTGCTATTATATTTCCCTGTAGTCATTATTAATTTTTTTTGATAATTCAATTTTGTGTCATTTAAAATAGTTTCATATTCGTATTTCATAAATTGCTTTATTTCAGTTGAAAATTTATTGAACTACTATGTTTTTGTACCAGTTATCTTTGTAACAATTCTTAATAAAATATAAAAAACAACTACATCTTTATTATAAAGAATAAATTTAAATCTATATTAAAAGAACATATATATGTTAATAACTCTGTAATAAATATATAAGCCAATAAACATCACATGACTACCACCTCTTATGCTTGTGCATAACTGTTGCCGAAACAGGCAAAACTCACTATATGTATGCCACACACAGCAAGCTAGAGTAATCAATGGATGCCAGAAGACTTGTGAATAAAATCCCATCTAGGTGCAGTGCTCTCAGATCCAAGGCTCCTTACTGATGAAGGCCACAAGCCAGAAACTAGTCTGGGGATATTGGATGAGTAGGTCCTAGATGGGGATTTTATGCACAAGCCTTCTGGCATCCATTGATTACTCTAGCTTGCTGTGTGTGGCATACGTATAGTGAGTTTTGCCTGTTTTGGCAACAGTTATGCACAAGCATAAGAGGTGATAGTCATGTGATGTTTATTGGCTTAAAACCAATCCTGCCTAATAGGATAGTGGTGGCTATGGTTATTAAAGAACCAAAGACACCAAAATGTATGGGTACTGAACTGAGTTCAGACCCATATGACTATATAGGCTAATGGGCTTGGATTGAAAACATTAAGGTGTTTTCAGTTTAAGACTAATAGTTTTGTAGTTAAGTGGAGATAAAAGGTGGCTGCTGGAGGGTTGCATTAGATCCTAAGATCTAGGTGCAGTGCTCTCAGATCCAAGGCTCCTCACTGACGAAGGCCACAAGCCAGAAACTAGTCTGGGGATATTGGATGAGTAGGTACTAGATGGGGATTTTATGCACAAGCCTTCTGGCATCCATTGATTACTCTAGCTTGCTGTGTGTGGCAATATGTATAGTGAGTTTTGCCTGTTTTAACAACAGTTCATCATGTGATGTTTATTTACATATTATTGAAATTAATAATAGAAACAAAATAAAACATAATTATAAAGACTGAGAATATACAATCATTTTTAATATAAAAAAAGAAGCTCTTTACACTGAAATAAATCAATCTGCCCTAATAAAAATGAGGGGAAAAATTAGAATTTCTTTTATTAATGAAAAAAAAAATCAGACTATTTAAAAGATTGAAATTAATTAAGATAAAATTAAAAAGATAATCAAAATTGAGGATATAAATAGATGGTAAAATCTAGAATGTCTGCAGTTTATATATAAAAATTAAAAAGAAATAGTAAGAAATAAGTTTTCTAAAATAAAAAGGGTAGTCGTAACTTACGGCCCATGTGGCCGAAAGAGGCGCTGTTTCCATGTCAACCACAAAAATATTCAGAGTAGAGGGCCAAAAGCAGCGATGCAAGTTCCAGCCGCTAGGTAGTTCTGTTCACCATGTGTACACACAGGAACCTTATGCCAAGTAGCTGACAGCACTACTTTGGCCCCCTACTCTGAATATTTCTGTGGTTGACACAGAAACAGCGCCTCTTGCGGCCACATGGGGCATACGTTACAACTACCAAAATATATTACTAATTAAATATTAAAATGAATACATAATTTTGACTTAACATGTATTACTTTTACAATTTTTGAACTGTGAGTGAACCTGCATTACGTAAATAAAGAAAAACATTAAAATTCATAAATTTAATAAATTTTACAATACAGCAGCAGACATTTTTTCTTCTCGGATAGCTATACCTATCATGTTTATTAATATTTCTTCAGGTTAGGTTGAAAGCTCATACATTCTATTCTTCACATTTTCTTTTCAAATTTTGTTGTAATACAGTATTTTACATAATGTTTTCTAAGAATAAAAGTTCATAAAATATTTTTTTAAGAAATAAAATGAAAGTTATTGATTTAGTAGTGGCAAAAAATGTTCCTGTATTGAACCAGAAAGCTTAATGTTTAGCCAAAAATCTGAAATCGATGATGGGCAAATAGGACGATTGTATAGGTTCCAAGACTTAAAAATATCAAAATAACTAGAAAGGCCATCTTACAAGAAAGGTAAAACAATTTTATCAGAAGTTACACACCAACCCTCCTAAGGATGATAAACCATGGCTTCTTCTTCCATACATTCATTCCTCACTAAAAGCTTTATCAAAACCTATCATTCTTTCAAGTTAAGTTTTCACACATCTCCTTCAACTAATAGACTAATCATTAATTCAAAAGACTGCTTACTTTCCGATCAAATGCCCACAGTGTAGAAAATCACATGCCTTCAAACTGGCTGCAGTGCCATATATTAAGGCAAATCTCCACCTCACTCTCCACTCACATCTCTCAGCACTGTTACTTTTATAAAAAAGCTCTGAACCAACCTGAATATAATTCTAGCTTTTTGGAACACCAAAGATCCACTGGCCATATATTCAAACCATATTCTCCCATCATTGCTTGTATAGAGCGCCATGATTCTAAACGTAAAGTTAAAGAAACATGGCTCATAACTAACAACACCCATCCTATAAACTGAAAGGAAGCATGCTTCTCTCTCTCCAAAATGTGGGCTCTCTAACCACACCCATTTGCCATTGTACTCATTCAACTCACTGGTTATGATTATGAGAAGACAAAACTTCTCAAAAGCGCTCAGCCATTAATTCCATTATTTGTAATTAACTTCACCAATACCTGCATTTTAACGATTTAGGCATATTACGTTTGCAAAGAAAAAACTTATTTTTAAAAAGGGATATTATCCAAAATATGTTTAATTATGAATGATATTTTACTATTCATTTTATTTATAAGAAATAAATATAGTATAGTAAGTTTTCCTTTTTATTATTTTTTTAAGCAAATGGAAATAAGTGAACGCATACACAATAAATATATATGTGAAGGTGTTTCTCATTTTATTATTAATAATTACAGTGTTATATTTTTTAAAATTTTGTTTATATTTCAATCTTGAATTGCATATGTACACTATAAAAATAATAGTGTCTGTGTTATATATAAGTGTGGATACGAAAGTATTGTACACTTACAGATCGATAAATAACATGTATTGGAGAGGGAGGGAGGATGGAATAAAATAAATAGCTAATCACCCATATCAATGCAATGATGTAATATTTTTTCTAGTCTAGCTGTTAAGAATTTAATAAGCACATTAGTAAAAAACATGTCCAAAGAATAATTTATTCTTAAATATTATAGAAAGTGGTCAAAATATCAGAATAATATGATATTCATATATTTTACAAGTAATTCAAAGGATTAAATAAGATTATATTTAACAAAAATGCTTTGTGAAAATTATATATATTGCAATAAGAAAAAATTGGGGTTGGTCCAGGTAATGACATTTGGCTTTTTGTCATATGAATTTATTTAATATAATTAACTCAACCACAAAATTATGATAAAATTTAAATCAGAACTAATTTCGGTAATCATCTGAAATCTGGGAATGGCCGCTCGATGGCGTTGTTTATGTGTAAAAACATATAAAAATGCCATTCTGCGGCCGGCCTTATGGCTAATACAACATTTATATTGTATTACCCATTGCAGGCCGCTTTACATGACATTCCACAAAAATATTACAGACTGTTTGTGCTTCGAAACTATTTATGCATATTTGTTCTATTCATAGCTGATTACCGTATTGCTTGAGGGTGTTTCAATTGCAAGTCGGTACAACTTTTCAAATCTCCATAATAGAGTAATGTCATTTATATTTAAATAATGTTGTTAATTACTAATAATTTTCATATGGTCCCCAACCTTCCCTAAAAAAATGTTAATATGTAAAAAATTGGCAAAGAGTATGTTCGAACACACTTTGGCAAAGCTCTCGCGCTAAGTCATGTTTCAGCACGGAAAATATACAAGACCAATAAAATGTCTGAGAAGAACGTGCAATTTTTAAACTTTTCAGAATTGCCAAGTACAGAAAGTGAGACTGTGTCCTTTTTTCAGGCACATAATGTCCTCCCAAATACCAGACTGTTTTTATTACAGCAATAAAATAATAAATAAAAATAAGCTCAAAAAGTCCAAAGTTTGTGTATTTTTTTTTTATTTCATTAGAAATTGACAAGTATTTGGGTTATCTTTTTTCAGCGGGGTTAAAATAAATTACTATTTTTGTTTACTTTTTGTTAATAATAACAAAGTATGAAACCCCCCCCCCAAAAAAGCAGTTTATTGTAGAAGCCTAAAAAAAAAAAAGTAATTCAAACGAAATATAAATAAAAATAAAAAGTGAGAAAAAGTTGTTTAAACAAAAAAATTATTGACTTTTTGTTACAATTATTTATCCGAGGAGGGTTGGGGTTTCAAAACAATTTTTACCCCCCCCCCCCAACATAAAAGTTACTTTTGATTTAATAAGAAGAAAAACAATTTCGTCAAACAAAAAAAAAAAAAAGGTAGAAAAAATTCAAAACAATTTCCAAATGAGTTAAAACAAGTGGGGTTAAAATAAATTACTATTTTTGTTCACTTTTTTGTTAATAATAACAAAGTATGAAACCCCCCAAAAAAGCTGTTTATTGTAGAAGCCAAAAAAAAAAAGGTTAATTCAAACGAAATATAAATAAAAGTAAAAAGTGAAAAAAAAAGTTTTTTTTTTTTTAAAAAAATTGAGTTTTTGTTACAATTATTTATCTGAGGATAGGGGTGGGGGTTTCAAAACAATTTTTTAACCCCCAAAAACACAAAATTACTTTTGACTTAATAAGAAGAAAAACAATTTAGTCAACCAAAAAAAAAAAAAAAAAGATAGAAGAAAGTCGAAACAAGTCCCAAATAATTGTATTATATTTTTTCAGCAGGGTTAAAACAAGTTTTTTCATTGTGAAACAGTCAAAAATTTTAAATCAGAAAAATAAACACAAAGTTAAATTACCAAAATTTGTTGAATAAAGAAAAATGACAGGTTAAAAAATCAACGAAAATGAATATAAAAATTTGTTTAATAAAAAATAAATCATGTTATAAATGAAATAAGAATTTGTTTAATCAAAAAAAAAAATCATGTTATAAAAAAAAGTTGTGGCCCGGTAACGTTATATTTGATTGATTTTGTATAGCATCAACGCCATCAAGCGGCCGTGCCTGGATTTCAGATGATTACCAAAGGGTATTTAGTAAAGACAGCTTTATTTGCAGAATAAGACATTTCAAACAGTGCCATTTTTAGGTTGGAAGACTATCATTATAGACATTTTAATCCTTCTACATTATACACTTCTTAACTGTTAAATTTTTGCATTATTTTTTAGTCTTCACAGCAACATAGACTGTTTTCTTACTCTAACTGATGAATATCCAGACATCCCTCTTCATCCCTGCAAGATAGCTTTTTTATTTTCTGATGAAGGACCTAAAGACAATTTATTTACAACTACCTGGACATTATTCTAAACTTGCTGATAAATTTCACTGAGCTGATAAAAAAAAGCACCTCTATTTTCTGTCACATAAAAACCATTTGTATTAAAACATATCAGTGTATAAATGGTGTCACAAAAATTAGTAATTAAAGTATATTAGAGAAAAATTCAAATAGTAACAAATGAAAGCAACAATGTAATCAACGAAGTTTAGATTTTATGAATTAATAATTTTGTAAGGCTCCATATCCATGGAATTTTACAAAACTAGTTTATGAAGGCACAAAATATGTTGAAAATGGATGAGAGGTAATGAGTCCTTCTTCTAGCTTGACTCCTCTGTCCAATCCAGAAGTCTTTATACCATATTGCATAAGTAGGCAAAGAGTAGTGGTCCTAATGAATTTGTGCTTTATTTCATCAGGACCCTGCTGGGCCCAAAATGACTTGTTCCCTCCCTCCCACTATCAAATAATTAGTTAACTGCCCTTCATTATCCAAAATTTTATAGGTACATAATTACATCCTACATTTAAAGTAATATTTATTAAGGCTATAACCTTAAGACTATGATGTGATGATGATGTGATGTTCTGTAGCTTCTTCTTAAACGAAGTCAAGAATCTCTCAGCAATTGTGCCCAGAGAAACCTGTTAGCTATTTAATTTTACATTCCCCCGTCTTAAATTTTCCCATATTCTGCTCCATCCCATTTCCACAACATAACCTTGGTCGACTCTACAGCCTTTATATCTAAATCCCCCTTATCTTGATGTGATGATGTAAAAAAACGACAGTAGGGATCTCTGCAAATCTTTAACACAAGATTTATTTAAAAGACAAAAGATTTTCAGAGGTCCCTACTGTCGTTTTTTCAGGTGCATAGTCTTAAGGTTATAGCCTTAATAAATATTACTTTAAATAATGAGTATGCACTTTATAAATATAATTATCCTACATTTAATTATGGTATATAAACAATCTACATATCACATCATTTCCAATCTTCTTATATATTTAACAATACTATTTTTTACACCAAACCTTTACTCTTACAATTTCGACTGTCCTGCAGTCATCATCAGAGCTACATTATCCAAATATATAATCATACCATTAATACATTAAACTGTTCTGCACAGTCGAAACTATGAGTAAACTTTTGGTGTAAAAAATAGTATTGTTAAGTGTATAAGAAGATTGGAAATGATATATGTAAATATAAAAATCAATACATAAGGAAAGGAGAAGAAAATTGTATATAAACAATCTATAATGAATTAATGTTTATGGTGAAAATAACACTATAAAAAATTTAAAAATGCCCCAATGTGAGACAATCTATTTGAAATTAAAGCAGCACTTAATTACAGTTTTTATAAGTATAATCTCACCCAAATTCTTACATACACACACGCGCGCGCGCACACAACAGCAAGGAAAGAATTCATAAAAAAACACAATTTTCGAATTGTTGAAATAAGTGGAAGAAAAAATAAACTGCGCATGAAAAAAGTCCTTTAAAGTAATTAATAAAATAAAACATTGAACTATCTATTATTAATTATCTATAAATTACTAAAATATTATCTACATCAACATACTCTGTTACATTGAATTTAATACAGAGATGAAAAAAACGTTATTCGGCTTACATTAATTTGTTTACAGGTTTCCACGGTAATTACGGTAGTACGATTTTCCATTGGCAAAAGATGACATGTCTTATTGAATAAAATATTTTATATATACTGTTTTAAAAATAATTATCAATAATATTATTTACATTTCTTATAATTAATTTATATTTACGAGGTTTTCCCCCTGATAATACATTCAATAGTAAGCAATTTTTGCAGCGCCATCTTTTTTTTTTTTTTTTTTAACGCTGTACCGCGAGATGATGTTAACCTCGTAGTATAATAAATCTTTATGCGTAATTCATTTTAAAAAATCCCCGTAATATGCAAGCTTCTATTAATAATTAGGTATGTATGCGAAATTATTTTGACTTATTCGTTTCATTTTGATTTTTGAGGGGTTTCTATTTTATACAGACTGATTAAACAAGTTTGATAAGCGATTGTAAATTTGGGAAGTCTTAAATTTACGCTGTGTATTTTGAAAGAAAACATGTTTAATCCATATAAATTGAATAGCAAAAATTTTAATATATTACCTTCCGATTTATAGATTTGTTATAGCTTTACTATAAATATGGTTGTGAATTTTACTTATTTAACGTTTGCTGTCCTCCCCCCCCCCCTCTTTTTTTCCTATTTCTTTAATCCTTTGTTTACGCACGCAAGTTAAAATTTCTAAATGAAAGCTGGTTATAATTACTAGGAGAAAAGATATTACTTGACCATCACTGGTGTAGTTTGTCATTGCTTGGCATCTCTAGCTTCATTTGTTTAAGCATATTTCACTGCTATATTAAAAACTATAACGATCATCGTGTTATGTTTAAATTGGGTTTTAATTAAGAATATATGCCAAGTGTCTACGGAAAAATAAACCCGAGGAAAAGTACAGTGTAGGCCCACTACCATCAAAAATTTTTTTTTTAATTTCATGTTTGCATTGTATATTCAAGATATAAAAATACATTAATTAAAAACACGTTTCATTAGCATACGTTTTAAATAACTGCTGTCACTGAAATGTGTTAAAGGCATTAGTAATACCGAATGTTTTGAATGTAACTGTAGCCTTTGATAATGTACCAACACCGAAAATGCATTAAGGTTGAATTTAATAATTTTCAGTGTTTTCTCAGAGAACTTTCAGAGAAAACGTAGATTTTAAATTCAATTGTAATGCACTTTCGTTGTGAGCACTTGTCAGACAACTGTTATCGACAAAACAACCCACCACCGAAAATGCATTGATATTTTTTCAAGTTTTTTTTCCAAGTATATATAGTATTAGTACTACCTTTAATTTATGATTTCTGCTTTATTACATTACTATTTTTATTTATCGCTTGTCAATATATATCTCCATGATGACATGCATACATATTTACAAATGACATCGACTTAAATTACTATGATCATTTGTAATGACGGCCCACTGAGAAAAAGCTTGGTATCTCTGAGGCTGTAGACCAGTTCAATAGTTAATAGTGAAATAAGTTAATTATGAGGTCAGTAAAAATTCCAAAAGAAATATATCAAATTTACAAAAAATTAAAAAGATCATATGTAATAATTGAAATTTTAAACAAAATTTACCAAATAGGTAAAAAGATGGCTGCTGGAGGATTGCATTAGATCCTAAGATCTAGGTGCAGTGCTCTCAAATCCAAGACTTCTCACTGATGAAAACCACAAGTTAGAAACTAGTCTGGGGATGTTGGATGAGTAGACATTAGATAGGGATTTTATGTACAAATCTTTCTGCATCCATTGATTACGAAAGCTTGCACTGTACTCTTTTTAATTGAAATTTTAGTTACTATTTCTAAGGCAGGAACAAGCTTTTGTGCCCAGAGCTGATAATTTTTTGACACAATCTTTTCTCAAAAAAAAAAAAAATTAATTATATAAATAATACACTGGCTAAACTCTTCATACAGTAGCGCCACTAAGTGCAAGCCAGAGTAATCATTGGATGCAATGAGTGGCGCTACTGCATGGAGAGTTTAGCCTCTGTGTAAACAGCTTGTGTAAGCATAAAGAATTGTGATCATGTGATGTTTAGTGATTTAATATATTAATAATAATTTTTCTTCAATTTGTTTTTTAAACTGTAACATTAAATGAAAGCCTTATTTTTTTATAAACGAGAAAAATATATACAGTAATTTTTTTTGAATTTCAGATATACAATTTAATTTTACATTTTATCTAATTCTCCAAAATTTGTGACAAGTTCTTTTGTTGCTGCAAAAGGCTCTGTTCAATAGGCAAAATAAGTCAATACTTTCAAGCGTATCTTGTTTTTGGTCCTGTTAACCAATTTTCATATTGTTTTGCTGTTGTTGTTTGCTGTTTTGTTCTAAGGGAATCTTTTTTTTTCCTAATTTACAAAACCTAAATGTTTTTCGGTCGGAAATGCATTCATCTTTTATTGACTGAACATTGCATAAAATTCTCCCTTTTTTAAGGAGGGCGGCAATTA
This sequence comes from Epiperipatus broadwayi, assembly GCA_028023455.1. Classification (NCBI taxonomy): domain Eukaryota; kingdom Metazoa; phylum Onychophora; class Udeonychophora; order Euonychophora; family Peripatidae; genus Epiperipatus; species Epiperipatus broadwayi. Next base: position 2,409,353 of record JAQFVV010000172.1, read on the forward strand.
GTCTTCTTATTTTCCAGATGACTTTTAATATTGCTAGCAATTTTATTTTTTATGGAAATATTAACAAAAATATTTTGATTAATTGAAATTTTTTTAAGATTATTTTCCTGTTGGTTTAGAGCTAGATTAATTACCCCTTTTTGTTATATAATAACTAAAAACTATATACTATTAATGTATAAAAATAAATAAAGTTGCATAAGTGTGTGTGAATAAATTTAGTCAATAATAAAAGGTATTAAAAATTCACTCTAGAAAAATGTAGTATGCTTAATAAGTAGTTATGCAAAATCGAAAAAAATATAGATATGCTAATGTGCATAGATGTAATAAATAAAGTAAAACTGCCAATATAGATGTGTGTGTGTGAGCAGTGGCGTACACAGTGCAATGTGAGCAGTACTATGCAGTATAGCAAAGCATGAAAGTTTAGTATGCCAAGGAGTGCATTAACAGTGAAGAATTAACAGTACATAGAAAATGCAACATTATCGTTCGACACTGTCATAAATAAGAAAAGTACATATTAGTACAATTGTAGGTGAATAGCAAGATTCCCTAATTGTATATGCAAGTGAATTTACTGCAAAACAACCAGTAAGCTGCTAATTGAAATATGTATTCGGAGTAATAAACTCTTTAAGTTTGGGTGTGTATTTATTTTCCCAAATTTTATTACAGTAATGAATGTACAGCTGGCTTAGGTAAATCTAGCCATACACATCAGTTGGTGCAGTCTCGAGAACTTGTATACAGAATTTGTTTAGTACATCGTTTGATGTAACATCGACATACAACATGGCAATGCAGAACAGCACAATAATGCTGTTCGATGTCAACAACCCAGAGTGATAGAAAGCATCTGTAGCTCATGTTGAAAAGTGCACGATAATAACATTGTGGACAATAAGCTGAAAGTTGTTATCCTAATGTGAATATTGGGAAAGTGTGTTCTTCAAATAGCTGCATATTTCACTTCTTGTATCGTATTACTTTATTATTATTTTTATTATCAATGAAATATAAACCTATTTCACAGAACAAACAAGTCCAAATACGTTAGTAAGACAGTTGATGAGCAAAATCCCCAAAGAAATAAACCTGTAACTAGTGTCCAACTTTTGTTATAACAATTCCAATCTATTTTGTCAGAAAACTGGATTGGCATTGATATAACCAAGGATGGGGTCTCTTTACAGGTTTATTTAAATAATGCTTTGAGGATCTTTCTCGGAAAATATTAATTTATTTGACTTGTTTGGTCTGTGAATAGATTTATATTCTTAGCGTTTTAAGCCATAAAATTATTTACATAATCATTAAAACTAATAAAATGTATACATACAATAATTATGTGCTAATTTGCGTGTTTTATTTTAATTATGACCTCTTTCTGCGTTTCATTTATTAAGATGATAATGAGCAATAATGACGATGATGATCAAGTCCGGGCTTTGTTACGAAGCCATCTTAACAAAGATGGAATTAAATTATGGCTTCCCCCTTATACCCTGGAAGATGGTCAATCTGCAGATATTCCAGAGGTAAAAACTGCTTTTTATTTATTTATTATTGATTTAAATACTTTTATGCATGAAATAAATAAAATATATAGATAAAATGCTAAAAAGATACATAACAAATATTGCATTATTTAATATGAAAAAGCTTATTTTAACAGCATTTTATTAGCCTTTCCAGTGAAACGTATATTATTATGGACGTTTATGGAGCATTAGACACAGTGTGTCCCAGTGAAAATGTGACTGATTAGTTCTCTCTCTAAGCTGCAAATTCTGACATGAAATGTGATGTGTTTCATATTTATGTAAATCGTCTTCGACGCTATCACGAAATCTTGTCAATCACTTGAAAACGGTTAGCAACTTATAGCTTCATTGCCCACACAGTCTGAATCATTTCAAGTGTTCCAGTAAGAATTTTGCCCAATTTAAAGCAAAATTTAATGTTAGTGCATTATCCCACGTCATAACTCGTGATCCAAACATACTAACACCTTAAAATATTTGTGTGTTGAATAGCTAAACTAGTTGCTATGCAATATGTGTCAATTCAGACGTGGCTAAGGATAGAATGTTCAATTAGAACAGTGTGGAAGTATTTCAGAAAGAAAAGCTTATTGAGGGAAAAGTTAAAAGGCAGCATCATAAAACATCAGATAAACGAAAAATGAATCAACATATTGTATATGTGGACGTTTTTGTATTCTATGGATTGATTTGTATAGTCATCACAAATTCATATCGACTATATTAATGTTTTTTTTCTGTTGGAGTTGAGCTGGTCATACTCATTCGGCAAATGGCTGCTATTGTGCTGCTGATATGACTCTTTACTTTAGAGCTAGCACAGGAAACTTTTAAGTAGTAGGCCATAAGGGGCATTCGTCATCATACATAGATTGCCACCATTAAAAAAAAAAATTTCAATACATACCATATTATTTCAAAGTTTACCAAAACAAAATTATTTTTAAAGAAAGTTTATATAACTTTTATATAAGAGAAAAATGAAATTATTGGTATGTATTATACCGATAATTTTGAACGTTGCATATTTTTAGGCAATCTCATAATCTGGATGCATATTCCGATGTCTTGTGATTGACCGATGTGGGGGAAGAGGGGCAGAATGATTAATGTCATTTGTTCCGAATTGATTTTGCCAAACTTTTAATATTCATTTTAGCAGTAGCAAAGTCTCCATACAGTAGTGCCATCCCGTGCAAGCCTTAGTAATGAATGGATGTGGAAAAGTTTGTGCATAAATATCCCCTCCAGTGCCTACTCATCCATTTTCTCCAAACTAGTTTCTAGCTTGGTTTTCATCAATGAAGAGCTTTGTATCTGTGAGCACTGCACCTAGATCTAAGGATCTAATGCAACCCTCTAGCAGCCATCTTTTCCATTAATGTTTTCAATCCAAGCTCATTAACCTGTATAGTCACATAGATCCGAACCCAGTTCAGCACCTCACTGATGAAAGCCACAAGCTAGAAACTAGTCTGGGGATGTTGGGCGAGTAGGCACTGGATGAGGCTTTTATGCATAAACCTTGCTGCATTCATTAGTTACTAAGGCTTGCACTAGGTGGCACTACTGTATGGAGAGTTTGCTACTGCTAATAATAGTTTGTATAAGCATAGGAAAATATTGATAGTTGACATGGGATTTTAAATTAAGATTATTTAACTCTGCAGAGATCATTGCTGATCTGAGAAATGCAAACAAGCTCATTTTTTAAATAATGTGATGTATTTTTGATGCATAGATACAAGGTCATGGCTAGTTGTGCATTTATAAGTGACTAATGTTATTTCATCCGTTTGTTATAATATGTTACGTAAGCTGAGAGATACTGCAAATTCTAAAGTTAGTGTTGATATAGTTGTGAAAAGTATTTATGTTTAATTGAAAATTAAGAAATAATCACGTATTTTTTTATATAAATATAATAAATGCAAATTTGCGGTGTTTTTAATTTTTTTTTCAGATTTCAGCACATACTAGTAATGAATGCATCTCTCGGGTATATAATGATCTTTATAATTTTGTATTTTTTCATTTAACCGAAAATAAATTAATAAAGTCATGTATTTTATTATATAAATGTAATAAATGCAAATTTGCAAGGTTTTTGCATTTTTTTTCGCATTTTAGCAAATATTAGTAAAGAATGTATCTCTCAGATATACACAATCTTTATATTTTTATATTCCTTTAATTTAATAATTTCTAGACTACAGCTGAAAATAAATAAAAATTTATGAACATAATTTCAGAATACAGTTGGAATGAATGTATTTCTCGGATGTATGTGGCCTATGCTGTAATTTTTATTGAGTGTGACTTTTACAGGGTTAAATGGGTAATTATATCTATAAGAAATTTAATCATTAATCAGTTTATTATTTTTGTGCAGTTTTTCCGTGCATAGCGTGGAGAAACAGCGCCACCTAGTGGGCTAGATACCCCAAAAAGTTATTTATTTTTTCTCCGAATCTATAAAAATAATGGAAGTATTTCTCCTTTGTTTAATTACCAACTACACAATAGAATCCAGATTTCTATACTTAGATTCTAATTTTAAAAATTCTTTAAACTGATGGTGTTTATATGCTCAGATTTTATAATTGATTGGTGAAATAATAACTTGTTTAAAATTTCTGTATTTGTCGCTTGACAGGCGTAACATTTTCAAGTTTTATCAACTATGTAGCATAATTTTTTTTTTTTATGATAGTAGTAATGAAATGTTGCAAAGTAGTTGAAAGTTGACTTATTAGGAAATATAAAAAATTGCAATTTTTTATGCACTTTCACTTTTAGAGAATAAGATAAACTACCATCTAACCCTGTCTATTAATGTACACATGAATATTCTTAATAGCTTCTCAAACTTGTGGCAACAAGAATTATAATGTACTGAATAGAAAGAAAACATTTTAACATTTGAAGTTTTAATTTTCATTGATTGATAATTTGGGAAATCACTCATTTACACCAGATCTCAAGAGAAAGCGCAAGAGAATAGATGAAATTAACAGAACATACAAAATTTAAATAAAAGTTATTATCCTGATATAACTATGAAGACAGAAATCAAGCATTGTTAGCTGAGAGGTCATCGCAGCTGCCTTGCAAGCAAGTAGTTGGTTGCAGACGGTTGTGGGTTCGCCTCCCGGCCGATGCTATGACATATGGAAAAAAAAACTATGAAGACAATTAAAAAAATCACGAAGGGTCACTTGTTCTTGACAGCTAGAGAGAAACATCATTTTAGTGATTCTTAAGATAATCATTACCTGCTCTAAATTTATTTCTAATCACTTAAAACCAAATGTGGACATTTGTCGTGATGCATTAAATGATAACTACCTATAATTTTTGTTATAGTGTAAGTCTAGTACCCACTCACTAACTTTTGATTGTTTTTATATTTTTACTTATTGCTATTTGTATTTTTATGTGTTAAATTTTATATTTATTCATTAGTTTTTTTTTTTTTTGGTATGTAAGGAGTTGATTCAGAAATATAGTGCACTTACGAATTTATCAAGAGAATTGGTTGCTTCAACACTGGAAAATCTGCGAAATCATGCAAATCAAAAGTTAGCTTCGCGAAACAAGTTTTTGAAAACAGGCGTTGCAAACATAAAAGTCAAATTGGCTGGGAATATTTCAACTCAGGTATATATATTCATTTGTTCATGCACTTGCTGACATGCACAGATATTTAAGAAATTTTTAATGAGCACGTAAATAATTCTGCGGCTTGTCAAATATATAACACTGAGAATATAAATCTATTCGCAGAACAAAGTCCAAATATGTTATTAAGATAATTCACAAGGTAGACTAACAAAGAATCATTTTAACAAAGATAGACATTATTTACAAGTTAATTTAAATGATTCCTGGGAATAGGTTTTGAATTATCTTAGATTATCTTAGTAACATATTTGGACTTGATTGTTTTATAAATAGGTTTACACACATTTATATGTTTTATTATAAATAGATCATTTTAAACACATTGTATACAATTCAGGTCTATATATTGTAACTATTGTATTGACAATGCCAAAGTTTTATAGAGATACTTTAGAAAACCAAAGTGTGTGTATTCATTTGTGCATATATATATACACATGTTCACTAGATGGAGCTTACCACTAGTTCCAAACAAGCTTTAATTATAAGTGCCGAAAGAGAAAGAATTCAAAATCTCTATCGGAAAATCCTCATCTCCAGACCACATGTACATACATGTAGGATTGAAATAAAGAAGGGAGAAATGAATTATGCACAGGTTGGATATTTATTTAGTTAATTTTTTCTTTGTTTCAAAACAGATAATCTTTAAATTCGTTACGGAGATGACCCTAAAAATTTATAAAGACAGCAAAAGTTTTTATATGTAAATGAGGTTGAAAATATTGAAATGAGATTTTTTTTTCGCTTGCTGGTTTTTACTTGAAACAGGGGGGAGTAAAACAAATTATCTATTAAATTAAAACTATTCAAGAAGTGTAAATTTATAAATACTTTATTTTATTAAAACTGACGAAAATACTTTGGATATTCAAACTTTTATGTAAGATGGCTTGCTAGATTAAAGCAAATAGCCCATCATTTCTTATACCCCATATAATTTTCAGTATCTCCCCTATCAACTAGTAAAATCTGTTAGAGATAAATGAACTTCGCAAATGAATGGTCAAGAAGATCTTTTTAAGAAGAAATAAAATATCAACACTACTTGTAATTGCATTTAATATTTTGCTTAAGGATACTTAAAGGAAGAAGAAGGACTTTTAAAGAAACAGTAAGATAACCTAAAGCTTTCACGTTTTTATCTTGTTATCTTTTGAATATTCAAATAAATTAATGAAGAAATATTGATCTTTCAAAAAACTGAACTTTGAAACTGTCAAAAATAACATCTTTTATTCATGAATGAAATATAAGAATAAAATATTTAAAATTTAAATGATTCATGGAATGAATTATATGGTTATTCATAAAGAATAATGCGAATTAAGTTATTTCCAGGAAAACAGTACAGAGATAAGTAATTTTTTTTTTCTTTTTGCATATAACTATTTAAAAAGTTATTATATAAAATCATAGAAAAGAAAAGACTTGAACTTTTATTATAATTTTCGATTTGAAAAGTATTCAAGAAAAAAATCTCTAAAGAAGATACTATCAATTTATTTTATTATTACTAAGTTGTTTATTGTTATTTTAGGCCTATATTGAAACAAATATAGAATAAAATATTTTGCTATTTCATAAAACATGAATTAATTATATTGAAATATCGCATTGCCATAATACTTTTATTTTATACATAACATTTGTTGATAAAATATATGTAATTAATGCCACACACAAAATCCATAGAGGAAAACCTCCAATAGCTCTGAGAACATGCTCTCCTATGTGTGATGTTTGGAATATCTGGTACTAGAGGCACATGAGTACTTATATATAGAGTAAGTCTCGTATCATTTTACTTCTGCTTCTATTGCTAATAGTTACCATTACAATATATATATTTATTCATGCACTTGCAGACATATATGTTTTATTATAAATAAGTTATTTTAAACACAATGTACACAAATGTATATTTATTATTTAACTTAGCTGTAATTGACTTTATTTTTTTTTTTGTATTTCTTACAGAATATGTATAAAATTTCAATCTAATTTTCTTCCAGCAATAAGACACATGAATGAAGATGATTTGTATAAGTTGGCATGAGGTTCTTTGAAATGAGAAGTGTCGCTTTTTTTAATATTTACACCTTTACGTATTTATAACATTTTCACATTTATAATATTTTTAAAGTTTTTTTATCTCCCCCCCCCCAACCATAAAAAAACTAACTGTTTACATATTAACTTTTTTTTCACATAAATGAGATTTCAAGTATATGTTTATTGTAGCTGGTTGTTGAACATCAGTAATGCTGCCGCTTTCAGAAAGTTTTTCCACTTAAGCACGAGCGAAAATATTTTTTGAATCGAATTCATATAGTCTTACGAAATTACGTTGTCGTTTGTGAATTAACTTAGTTCAAAGATATTGATAATAGCCTATACATTTTTTTTTTACGTTCACAATTTTTAAATTAAATGTACACAGTAATAGGGTATAAAGTAATGCCCGCCATGGTATGACTAATAGTTAGAGATATTCGAAATAATCAATATTATATTTTGTCGACCTGTATGAATTGTTCAGTATTGTAAATTTTCTATTGTCATTCAAATATTATTAAAGTCATCATATTTCAGTAAGGTAAAAATAATGTTTTGATCCGATCTTTGCTTCATATTGGGTATAATTTAGAACCAGTAAAATTTTGAAATGAATAAATCTATCCAGAAATGTCGCATAATTGAATAGCGAAAAGATCGTTTGTATCTCCCGAGTATTATTGATAAAAGATAGAAAAACCAAAATTTGAAACATCAAATTTAAATTTGAAAAATTAAAATCTGTATTCAGCTTTTCAATATTAGCTATTATGGCACAATATCTTGGTTAACATGATAAAAAAGAAACAAACAGATTTTGTTTGCTATGCTTTCATTTTTATTAAAAAAACAAACAAACACAAAACTTGGAATTCAGTTGGTTTTAATAATTTAAATAATTTGTTTAAAGTGCACAAGAAATCCGAATCCCATTAAATCGTCTAAAGGTAATACTGCCATTTAAAACATTTAGTCCTGTTTGTATTTTGATTTACAATGAAAAATGGAATTGTTTCTTCTTTCTAATTTCACCACATGTTGTTGATTTATATGTACAGTATATACATGTGTATATGCCTATTCTGTATTCATTAAATGATAATATAAATTATCATCTGTTTTCACTGATGTAAAGTATATCAACTTAGTAATAACCGATGATGATTATTTTTGAAGAAATCATCTTAAAAGATCAATCAATTTTTGATATTTTTATGTGTAATTGTGACTACAAGTATATCAGAAAATATTTTTGAGATATCAAAATTTAAGGAGTTCATTTTATTAAAAAATGTTCTATAAATCCGTTTTTTTCTCTTGAGCATGTTTGGTAAGAACAATTTATGGGCTAATGGCAAATTTTTAAATGGTTTTATTTAATATAAGATTTATGTTTTTTAGATCAAATCTTTGATGTTTAACTTTTGCTGAATAAATTCTCTTCAAATTGTGCACACATATTTGATTTTGATGGCAGTGCAATCTTTCAGGGTTGTCCACCGTAACAGTATTGGCAAGCTGCACTTCAAATGTACTCAGATCTGTTTGATAATTTTTTTGTCATAATGCAATAAATGACTCTTTATTTTTTAAGAAAACATTTTTGTTTAATTTCAGGAAGAAATTTTAGGAGTATTTACAGTTAATTAAAATAGAAAGAAAACAAAGGAAGGATGAAATTTTAATTTCTCTTTGGATTCTTTACATAAAATTTCCTTTTTTGAATCACTGCCTTTATAAAGATAAAAATGATCTGATTTTAATCTATTTTTACCAAATAGACTTTTTTTTTCCAAATTTTGTAAACATGGTCATTATAAATGACAATGCAAGATTTCAGGGGTTAGAATGAACAGATTTTCTTCAAATTTTGTACACACTTGATATAACAATGAAATCTTTCAAAATTGTCTAAGCTAATAGTATTGGAAGTCTATTGATTTGAAAAGGTTTTAGTCTTGTGCAATAGATGGCATTATATTCTTTAAGAAAACGTTCATTTAGTTCGAGGAAGATATTTTGGGGTTTTTACGCTTAATTAAAAAAATAAATGAATGATGAAATATTAATTTTTCTTTGGATTGTTTATGTAAAACTTGCTATTTTAAACCCCTGCCTTCATAAAAACAAAAATCTTGAAACCGAGTTTATATATTAGATATATTTTATTTAACTTCTCTCTTCAATTTGTTTGTGTGAGTCAAATCTTATAACTGATTTTTGCTTTTACAAATGGATCTTCTTAAAATTTTGTGCACATTATTTTTGAAACAAGAATCATAAATAATATAAAATAATATATTGTAATGGGATGGGGTGATAGGAAGAAAGGAGTGAAACTGGGTTGATGGAATATCATCATCAAAATATAAAATATAAAATTAATAATTTACAAAAGTATATATAAGTAAGATATATTTAAAGGGAGCATGAGATTAGAGAATCTCTCAGAGATCAGAAGAGCAATTAAAAGCATAATTAGCTCAGCATCATAAAGTAAAAGTAATTATAAATAATACTCAAAATAAACCATTCATCATCACGAATGATCAACAATTAAAATAAATCAACAGTCAATCTTGTGGCTGGATTTGAACAATAAAAAATATAAATGAACAGTGAACCTGTGTGACTGGATCAAAAATGGGTCTTCTGTAGACCAGGCTAACTATTGAGCCTTTGCCAGCTTGGGCAATTATTTAAACATAACTTGGATGCACCACTTAAGTGCTAATCCATTAGAATAAATGCTGGGATATTAAAAACATGCTGATCATCATCATTGCTCCGGCCACTTGTACTGGCCAATGATAAACTTAACTTCTAATAAGACTAAATTAAAATAAAAGGTAATGCACGGGCTTTAAAGAGTATTCTCTTTTGCGCCAACCAGGATGATGATGATGCCCCAAAAGCACTAATATGCATCCCCATTTATATATTCAACCCGTGCTCGAATCTAGCTCAGAGAACATAAGCTCGTTACTTTTATGTGACTAAGAAATGACGATTTAATACAATTTTAACAATTAAATACAAGTTTATTAATAACAAAAAAATAAATAAATATTAAAATCTACAGAATCAGGCTTCTGATCTTGAATAGTATACAAAATTATACACCCAACTAAAGTTATTATATTGATTTATAATATTTCTTAATAACCTTCCAAAAACGCATATATGTGATTAATACAAAATTCAAGTTATTACATAGTGGTTTATATATATATGCACACAGACGCACGATTTATAATATACATTTAATATATTTCAATTGATATTCAATAATGACAAAAAATGATTAAATTTTACATATATGTCCTATTTGAATTTGTTACAATAATATTATATTTTCCTAATTGATTCCATTTGGAAAACATACAGAAATTTTCACACATATACACGTGTATAAACAAAATATAGATATAATTTAAAATCAGTTATCAAATTCTATTACAGCTTTCTTTTATTCTTATAAAATAAAAGTATAGTCAATTTTTGAGAGGTTGGAAAACTTTTATCAGGTTACCCCTTAACTAATTATAAATGTCTTTAAATTTAAACATAGATTTAAAATATCTATCAAATGAATTATTTAAAAACCACTCATTTTTGTATACACGTTTATCTGTGCTTCTCTGCATATAGACACAACAGCATACATATAACTACTTCTTTATTCAGCTAATGCTTCTCTTGGGCAAGCTGGTTTTTTGGTCAATCCAGGCAATTGCCATCATCAGGTAAAAGTATATAATTTAGGTATGTTTGCCTTTCTCCTTTCTGCAATTGGTTCCACTTAGACTTAGATTTGATAAGCTTCAGGTCTGCAAGCTGCTTTCCAGAACACTTTTAAGGTTATGAATTTCAACACAAAGAAGTGGATCATTTGACCTCCATGTGAATTCAAACTCCACTATTGAACTGAAAAGCAGCTACTTCCTTGCATTCTTACACCCTCATAGCAGTTCTCTATATAATTCTGCTAGCCATCTCTACAGCTAGCTTTACTATTACCATTCTCTGCTACAGTTGCCAACTCTTCACAAAATACTTTAGCCAACTTTACAGCTAGCTCTTCTGCTAACCGCTTCTCAAAAATATTGAAGCCAAACTGACTGATATTTTTTATCAGTCCTTTTTATAATCTTGGTTGTGTCATGTGATAAAAACATAGTGTCTGTTTTCAATCTGTCTAATCCTTTGAAAATAAGCTTGAATTTTTTATCAAAGTATGATTGGAAAAAGTTGATTTCAATTAACTTTAATCCTTTGGAATCTACATACATGTTTTTACTCAGATAATAGAAATTTTCAAATTAATTAAAAGATGTCAAAAATAGACATTTTTACAATTATCAGAAAACATGCTTATTTGTAAATTTCAAAATCAGAGTAATAAATAATAATATTTAATAGACCGTTTTAAAATATTTATTTCATAATGAAATTTTATTTTAAACCCAGAGTTATTTAACCTTTTATTTATTATTTTTATTCCCAGTAAATGTAGAAAATATCTACAAAAATTTATGTCTGTGTTTATTTCTACTTTTCCTTTCCTTTATATATATATGTATATGTGAACACACACTATATTGTGTGCTATATAACCCAACTGGTTACAATATATTGTAACGGTATGCATATGCCTATACATTATTTTAAAAATTACAATTAAAACAAGATCATAAATAAAAATTGATTTATTAAAAAAACATAAAAACTGAAAATTAAAAGTTGTGTTTAACATATATAGATCGCACAGATGGAAAACTTTAAAAAACTATTTTAAGAAAAAAAAAGTATTTAAAAGTACTTTTTGAAAAAAAAAAATAAAGATCTAAAGATAAAGATTAATATTTTTGAAAATAGAAATAAATGTTAATTTCTATCATGTTTAATCTTAGTAAATCGAAATGATTGTTTTAAAGCAAACTAGCCCTTGGGGCACTTAAATAATTAAAATGTCAGATAGAAGATATAGATAAAAATTAAAGATTGTTTCCCGCTCTGAAGCAGCAACAAGCATATGGACCAAAATGGAAGACATCCGGTGACATCATGTTACATCGATCCATAGGATTTTTCATAAGCAGCTATAAAAAGTATAAAAGGCAAAATAATAGCAGTTGTTGGAGAATAATCTGATTATTAATCTACATACGAACTGTAGCTGTATTGCAGACTCCACGATGTAGGAGTCTGCAATAGATTTAATTTCCTGTGATATACCAGCTGAGGTAGCCGCCAAACTTATGAGTACTGAATGGCAGCAAACAACGGACTGGTCTTCCCAGAAATATTAAAGGGGCTTCGATTGGATGAGTGCGACACATCATGGACAAGACAGACTTCAGACTTCTCATGGAAAGTATGAACTCTTTCGTTTATTCAATATGAACTTTAGCAAACTTTCAGTTGGTAATATAAAATATGAACTCTTATCTGACTTAAAGATTTCTAAATCAATTAAGTTTTCTAATCATTTCCATTCTTCATTTTTATTTATTTTGTAGTTATTAACTAAATTTTTTAAAATATATTAAATTTAAGTTGGGTGTAGATGGCTGCATAGATTCATTAACGTTTATGTTAGTTATTTCTTGAGATTTTCATATCCGTGAAATATATGTATATCGGTGAATATGACACCTCATGCTGAGTTTCTAAACGTATTTACTGGTATATCTTTTAAGTTGTTGTTAATGTGGCACCTTAGGAAGACTGTCGTTGGGTTTACTTTATTGTAAATTTCCCCTAGCAATTTGCAATTAATAACTTTATATTTAAATTCATTTATGTTTATTTTATAGGGGTTTAATTTCAGGCTATTTGTTTTGTAGTTGGGTCGATGCTGCTGGAGGGATATATGGGTATTTATATCAAGGTAGTGTGAAGCATGTTTAGCATACAGGGCAAAGCCCATAAATGGTGTAGTCGACGCATTACAATGGATGTGGACATATTTTCCCACACCATTGTTTTCCTTTTCACTCTGGGTGTTAATAGTAAGACGGCCAAAACCGCAATTCACCATTACAGAGAATTTTCAATATATATTTTCCAAATGATTTCCTTTGCCAGACAGATGCACATTCCTGTTCTGGGCGAGGATCATTTCTCTTTAAATAATACCACGCTGCAGATGCATATTCCTATCAGTGTGGTTTATCCTAGCATCTTCATATCGCATTGGTTGCATCCGTATATCAGGAAGCAAGCATTGGTTTGGCTATGAACTTTTAGTCTGAGGTTGAATTATTGTTTTTGAAAAGCTTTTAACTGAATAATCTATGTAGCTTATCTATACTCAACATTCTAAAACAAACTTCTATCAACTATCCATTTGTGCGGACTTATAACTAAAGTATAAAATAATAATTTAAATTTAAAATCTAAACAAGATCAATTATTCCTCAATTTTAAATATACATATATGGGTGTCAATAAATGTTTTTTGTGTGTTATTACTGGTAATGGCTTATTTTATTTATTTTTGATATTAAAAATACATATTTAAGAATGTAAATCTTTTTCTTTATATCTCAGCTATTCCTAGAGCTAGTGGCATAGTCTAACAATCATATATAATTATAATAAAATAAAGTTGGATCATACTAACATACATATCTGCCTACTATATAAATATTCCAGGTTCAAATGGACTGATGGTACCCTGTATGGCAGATGCAGTAAGACTCCAAATCATCCCCGACCATTATAATATTTAAAGTATTTTTTTAAGAAATGTTTTTATTTAATTTGAGGACTAATGCACTAAAAAGCAAAAAAAGTGATATATTTTGTGGGGCTATAATTTTGGTTATTATATGTAATTTTAAATAAAAATGAAGGGTTTCCATAAATTAATTAATTCAAGCAATAATAGCATATTTGTTTTGATGTCGAACTGTGTTGCTTGAATTTATTTATGGATTCCCCATGCTTTTTTAAAGTTACATATAACTACCAAAGCTGTGATTCAAGAAAAAAATTTTTTTTTGCTTTTTGGTACATTAGTCCTCAAATTAAATAATGTTTCTTAAAAAATATATTTTTTATATAAATTATTTAAACTCATAAGTACAGTTTCTGGAATTCATTGGCCAACTTGGCTGACTTATAGTACACCTGGGTCTCGTTTTATGCGGATTATTTTAATGCGATTTTGAAGTTATGCGATTCATGTTTCTTCTTAATATCTTTCATATTTCATTATATTTATTAGATATCAAGAAATTTAAATTATTAATAACTTATTTTCATTTGAAATACTTTTTTTTTTTTTCAAAAATATAACGTTATATTAGCAGCTAACGTGAATATGGCCTGAAGCAGTATTTAGATTTTTAGTTTCTATAACCTATTTATACTAATGAGTAAATAATAATAATAGATTTATACTTACGTATAAAAATATCGCAATAAATATTCAAAAAATTTAAACTTTTAAAATGTACTTTATTATATATAACAGAAATAAATAATCTTTTAGATTTTTAAAATAAAAAACGAAGATCTTATAAACTGAAAATAATTTTTCTAATGATAATGTATAATCTTTTTGTTTTGATTGCGATTTCATTTTTTTAATATAGAAACAGAAAACCATTAACACAGCATAAGACAGAAAGTGGCTAACAGGTTTCTCTGGGCATAATTGCTGAGAGATTCTTGACTTCGTTTAAGGAGAAGCTACAATACGTCACATCACATCGAGTCTGATTTCTTAACAGTTTACAAACGAACGCTAGCGGTAATGATTAAAATGTGTATGAAAAATGTAAAATTAAATACTGTAGTAATAAAAAAAGTAAAAAAAAGCTTGCCTTGTATTAATTTTTTTCAAATATTTGAAATTTTTTATTAGTCATACTTTAATTGCTTATTTTTTTAATGCGAATTTTAAAGTAATTCTTCCTTGTTGCTTTGCTTTTATGCGAATTCTGAAAATTACAGCACCTATCTCCCATTTTTCAAGGTAAGTCAAGTCTATTTTTGTGCTATTTTTTTTAATGCGGGTTTTCTGTGGAACCTATCTACTGCATAAAACAAGACCTAGGTGTACATGAAATGAATAAAGGAACTGTAAAAAATAAAACAATGAATGACAATAACTGTGAAGTAATCAAAATCTGAATGTGTTTAGAAAGAAAATCATTGATAAGATTAAATGTGATTGGAATGATAAAAAGAGTAAAAAAAAAATCCACAGTTAATGTTAAAAAATACCACACTTCAGATTCTAACATAGTATTGGATGTAAAATGGTACTTAGTGCTATGATGAAATAGCAGACTCGAGAACTAAAGGTTCATAGATCACGGCTCACCTTTGTCACTTCCAATATTCAAATTTCACATGACCTGAGCAAAATATAATTAATTTTTAATGAAAAACATATTAGTGAAACCAAAAAGAAATATCAGAAGATGTTAGTAATATTCTGGATTTTTTTTTTTCTAAATATGTGTCCCAAGGATAGATTATAAGCTTGTGACAGTATCTTTGGATTTGGATATGCAATTACTTGAATTCAGTCTCGCAAAGTTTCTTGTAACTAAAAATAGCAGCAGTAAGTATTAGCTGCAGAAGTAGGTCATTGGATTTTATAGACTTCAAATATTGATAGTTGTATATCCAAAACTGCTAAATCCTTTAATGGTTTAGGATCAGTAGTCATATGGCGAATACTGCTAGAGCCATCTATGATCAGAAATTAGTCTACTTAAAAAAAACTAACATACATGACTGTTGTAATCAGTAAACACAAAACTATATTCAGAGACTTAAGCAGTTTCAAATTATTTATCACCTATTGTTAATATGGCATAAATATTGGAGATTTGTTATTAGTTTTTAATGATGTAAAAGATATTTATATATATTGAAGAAACAATATAATCCAAAGGCGTTTATTTTATCATGAATATGTTTGTGTATATATATATTGTAACAGACCACGGTCTGGATCAAGAAATAGTACCAAATTATTCACACACAAACCAAAGTTAATCTTCAAACAGCTTTCATATTGGAAATCAAAGTTTATGCACCTGCACAAGCTGAGAAGTTATGACATGGTGCATATATAAAACAGTAGCAAACCCCATCCAATGTAGGCCTTAGTAATCATGCATGCAAGAAGGTTAATGCATAAAATCCATATCTAGTGCCTACTCATCCAATATACCCAGACTAGTTTCTAGCTTGTGGCTTTCATCAGTGAGAAGCCTTGACTGAGAGCACTGCTACTAGATTTTAGGATCTAATGCAACTCTCCTGCAGCCATCTTTTACTTTTCTAATTAACCATAAAGATATGAGCCCAAGATGAAAACACAATAATGTTTTCATTCCAAGCTCATTCACTTATATAGTCATTTAGATCTGAACCCAGTTTAGTAACTATACATTTTGGTGTCTTTGGGTTTTTTAAAAACCAGTCACCATAATCCTATGGGCAGAATTGGTATAAAATCATTAAAACATTACGTGATCATGAGATGTGGTGTGTGTATGTATATATAACCACAAATACCTTGGTCAGATTATTAATACAGATGGAAACCTAATGGATGAAATTAATCATAGAATTAAAACTTGTTTGGTGTCCTTTTGGTAGAAATAACTTGATACTAAAAGAAAGGTTTTTAATAAATGTGTTTTACCAGTTTTTACTTATGGATCTGAAACTTGGACACAATAGAAGAGCAATACAGAGACTTCAGAACACTCAAAGAAGTATGGAAAGATGCATGTTGGGAGTAACAAGAAGAGATCAAAAAACGCAATATCTGAGTAAGAGAACAAACAGGTGTTACTAACTTCATTGAAAAAATTAAAAGTCTGAAGTGGTGTTGGGCTGGACATATTGCTAGAAGAGATGATAATAGATGGACAATAGAAATCTTAAACGGGATTCCAAGAGATTATAAAAGACCCAGAAAGAGACCACATGTGAGATGGATGGATGAAATAAGAAAGTGTGCAGGGGTGATGTGGAGAAGAGAAGCTAAAGATCGGAGATGGATTGAACTTGGAGAGACCTTTATCCTACAGTGGTTTGATAATGATTGATGATGATGAAATAACCACACATAGATGCAACAAATTTATATAAAAGAAATATGTGTGCAACGGTAGAGTGACGGATTTTTGAGCTCAATATCCATGGATTGCTGTCCAGTTTTGTCACTTTTACCTGCTCTAACTTTTTATCTACTCCTGAGTATACACTTATATGGACTAAATATTATATAATAGCTTGTTATAAGTTTTGTCGACTACGTACCGGTTATAAGTTTTGTCGACTACGTACCGGCTTCAGATATTGCTTCATTTGGATTAATACATATAAGAGATCTAGAAGTTGAAGTCAAGAAAATTGCTTAACTAAAATGATATCATATATTCTGAATTTGATTTGTACAATCAAAATTTTGTAATACCTTTTTTGCAATAATATGTAAAATTATCTTTTTTTTTTATTTCAGAATGACAGAAATTGATTCTAGATTGTGCTATAATCAAAACTTTTAGATTGATTAATCTTTGCTTCAATAAAAGTATCCCTAGCTATATTCTTCCATATGCATTTACCCCAAGTCACTACTATTAGTTCTTGAGCATGGATTATGGGTTGAGAGGATCATATATTCACTCAAACGTTATATATCATATGTAAAGTGAAAAATATATGACGGAGGAAATGCATATGATTGATACAAAAATCATTTTAATTCTCAAAAACATATAATTTAATATAAATAATACATACAACATACATACTAAGAAAAGCTTGTTTAATACTTTAAAATAAATATAGTATGCTGAGCATGCGTTCGACTAATTAGTACTCGTAATCATAACTGTTATTATCCAAGAGGATTGCGAGATTTATCATCATCATCAACCATGATCAATCCATTGCAGGTCTCTCCAACTTCAGTCCATTTTCTCCAATCTTTAATTTATCTTCTCCACATCATCCCTGCACACTTTCTTATTTCATTTATCCATCTCACATGTGGTCTCTTTCTGGGTCTTTTACAATCTCTTGGAATCCGGTTTAAGATTTCAATTGTCCATCAATTATCATCTCTTCTAGCAATATGTCCAGCCCAACTCTACTTCAGTCTTTATTTTTTCAATGAGGTCAGTAACATCTGTTTGTTCTCTTATCCATATATTGCAACATGCATCTCTCCATACTTCTTTGAGTGGTCTGAAATCTCTGTATTGCTCTTCTATTAAGTGTCCAAGTCTCAGATCCATAAGTAAGAACTGGTAAAGCAAATGTATTAAAAACCCTCATTTTCAAACACATAAGCATATTTCCTATTAGTATCAAGTTATTTTTACCAAAAGCTCTCCAACCAAGTGTAATTCTATGATTAATTTTATCCATTGTGTTTCCATCTGTATTAATAACCTGACCAATGTATTTGTAACTGTTAACTTCTTCTAACTCATTATAATCAATTTTTGTTTTCATATTTTGAGAAAATCCATTAAACATTACTTTATTCTTTTTAACATTTATCTTTAGTCCTTTCTGATGAAAACCAGTCTGCTGGTTGAAATATAAAAGCTTTTTTATAGAAATAATTCTGTGTTTTTATTGTTTATATTTTTCCTCTAGTAAGTTTGTATATTTATTATTTTCATATATATATATTTAAAATAATAGAAGCATATAATGTAGTCACTGTAAACTTTCAAGCATATTGTTTCACTTTTCTTTACAATAAAAGTTTGTTAACGAGCAATCTAATTTTCATTGAGCTACTGTAAGATTGCGTAATGAAGATTGATCGGTATATAGTATAGATTAATTAACAATCTGAAATAGTGATAAATTAACTAATGTATAAGGATTTCTTTGGGTATAAATTACTAGAATAATTATATTATTGGATAATAATTTAAAAGTTTTTGATTGCCTATGTATGAAGTGCCAATCAGCTATATATTTGACGTATCTTTTATTTTTAATATTTGAACTTGAAATGATTACGAGGCTCCATTTGCTCAATGCAATATTCTGTGTTGAGAATTCCTCTGGGTTTTTCTATAACTTTCAGAATTTCGTTCTTTTTTCAGATTTTTTTTAATGGTATATTATTATCATTTCCAGGATGGTTATCTTATTCTTCCATATAAGTAATTCTAGTCGTTAACTT
This sequence comes from Epiperipatus broadwayi, assembly GCA_028023455.1. Taxonomy (NCBI): domain Eukaryota; kingdom Metazoa; phylum Onychophora; class Udeonychophora; order Euonychophora; family Peripatidae; genus Epiperipatus; species Epiperipatus broadwayi. The sequence goes on from JAQFVV010000172.1 coordinate 2,428,835, forward strand.
TTTCTATAGTTCCATACAGCCATGATTTTCCCCTGTCGATAGGCAATTTTAATGGGCTTTTTTATACTGTACTCAGTATTATACAATTGTTAGTTGTCTGTAGGAAGATTGGAGAAATGAATAATCTTTAGGAAGAAATTTTAGTAGCACATATTGATTGAAATACCAACAAAAATACTGAATTCCATATTGTTAAGACATAGAAAGGTCATAATAAAGCTTACAATTTCTTTTGTGGTTGATTCTACAATATTTTCCAATAAATTCTTTGATAATCGGTGTTTTTTTTTGATCAGTATAGGTCTTTTCAGCTCTGATACAAACATTCACAATGGCTTTCTCTAAAAACTGAACTACAGAAATTCAATCGCAAACTTAAAACTGAGCAACAACTAATTAAAAATGGTGATTTTTTTTTTTGTACTTGTCTGTCTGTTATACCAAAGTCATATTTCCAAAATTAATTAAATGTTTTCTTTTGTTAATTATCTTACTATAACTATCCCTTTTTATGTTATATGATTACCATTTTCTATGCTTACACAAGCTGTTAAAACAGGGCAAAATGCCATACAGTAGTGCCACCTAGTGCAAGCCAATGCAAGAAGGTTTGTGCTTAAAAATCCCTATTTAGTGCTTACTTATCCATTATTCCCAGACTAGTTTCTAGCTTGTGGTTTTAACCAGTGAGGAGTCATGGTTCTGAGAGTATGGCACCTAGGTCTTAGGATCTAATGCAACCCTCTAGCAGCCACCTTTTAACTTTTTTTAGTTAACTAGAGTTATGAGTCCAGAATAAAAATTGTTTTCAATCAAGCTCATAATCATATAGATCTGAACCCAGTTCAATATCTATACATTTTGGGGTATTTGGTTCTTTAATAACCATTGTCACCATCATTCCATTGGGCAGGATTGGTATTAAAGCACTAAACATTATTTGATCACCATTACCTGTGCTTACACAAACTTAAAACAAGACACAAAACTCTCCATACAGTAATGCCATCCAGTGCAAGCCAGAATAATCAATGGTTGCAAGAAGGTTTGTGCATAAAATCCTTATCTAGTGCATACTTATCCATTATCCCCGGACTAGTTTCTAGCTTATGGCTTTCATCAGTCACTAAAATATATAGATACTGAATTGAATTGAGATCTATATAACTATACAAACAAATGAGCTTGGATTGAAAACGTTAGTGTGTTTTCATTTTGGTCTCATAGCTTTTTAGTTAAATAAATAGGTAAAAGATACTGCTAGAGGTTTGCATTAGATCCTAAAATATAAGTGCAATGCTCTCAAAACGAAGGCTCCTCATTGAAGAATAGGCACTAGATCGGGATTTTATGCACAAACCCTCATTCACCCATTGATTACTAAGGCTTGCACTGGGTGGCATTACTGCATGGAGAGTTTTGTCTCCATTTTATATTGTTTGATAAGCAATTTAATTATTCTCAACATATCAACTACTTGTCTTTTAAAATAATTGCTGATTTATCAAGATAATTGCTTGTTTGCTGAAATGTTTTGACTCTAACTGATTTTTTGAAAATAATTACATGCTTTTTATGTGTTTATATTTGATTATGTAAGTAATATTTACTAAGGCAATAAATCTAAAGCATGTGCGGTTGAAAATGCAAAGGTAGGGACCTCTACAGGTCTTAACCACAAGCTTACGCATTAAATATTTTATACAAATTTATTTTATTAAGGAAAATAAATACTTTTTTTATTTCCTTATCTCTTACAGATGTAATATTGAATATTACAAATTCATTCACAAATTTTTTAAAATATAATAAATTTTATCTAATATCTTTGATATTTCAGAATTTTAAATTAAATCTAATAATTATACCATTGGAATCTGTGACTACATAAAACAGTACAAAAAGATCAATATATCTTAATGGGTACTATAACACGAAATAAATTGGAAATGATATATCTTCAGTATGTTTTCTACTTTATCGTATATTTTATTCAACATATTGCTGAATTATAAAAAAATAACCAATCTCCAGAAAGCGATCGTCGGCCTACAGCAGGGTCCTGCAGGTAATGGTTATTTTTTCATAATGTGGTAACATATAGTAGGTGGTTCTTTGAAGATATGATCATTATCAAATCGTTATATGTAGGTCTTTGAATTGAGTTCAGTTTTTCAATCTATAATATTCTTTAAATTAATAAAGAACGTGTACTTGATGACTCTTTATATACATATTGTATATGTAAAAATAATAACGATAACAGATGGCTTATTGGTCGAGAGTTTACAAGAAGTTCGAACACCGAAAGTATCAGCAGTGGAATTCATCTGAGAACTTCACACTCCAAAGTATGACCTGCTACTAAACCACACAGAGCATATCGTATACGTAATAAAGCAAAATAGCCCACCTTAGAATAAAATTTCGACTGACTTCTAATGAGAAAAAGTGAACGAGAAAGCATTACCAGGCTAGTCGCTTGCGGTTGATGACATTTTAAGATATTCGGTTCATGTTTTTTCCTTCTAAATAAGAATATGTAGATATCTATTTAAGGACTAATAATTTAATGCCTTGCTGAGCTGGCTGTCTGAAGGAAAAATTCCAAGTGTGCTTGAACTAGAAAAAACAATTACAAACTGTATCCCGTATTCAAATCCAGGTCCTGCTATCTGAAGTCATTTAATTATGAATTATTTTTAAAATTTACGAAAAAAAAAAAAAATTGACAATCCTAAATCAAGAGCGGCATTATATAAGATAGTGTTAATATTTAGTTTTTAATATTCTGTCAATTTGTAAGATGAATTTTTTTGTATGCTTTTTTAGATGCCAAATAATGTGTTTACTTTAGAATTTGAACTACATGTATCTGTCGGTGAATTTCGTAAAAAGATAGCACAACATTGTAACATCGAAGCTAGCAAATTAAAGCTCATAGCTTGTGGACACGTTTTAGAAATGAACAAATCCCTGTCTGAACAGAATGTTAAAGTAAGTATCTATTTTATTATTATTTTGCATAATGTTTTTTAATTATTTCATTTTATATTGATACAACACAAAAGATCTCATTTCTCAGAGAAATAATATGGCATGTGTTCATAAAACGACTTTTATTTTCAAGCCATATCAGAATACATTGGCTATTAGAATATGCTATTGAATTTTGTGTGAGTCACATTGTTCTGATAAACAAATATCATTGCAATTAGTGACTGATTCCGAAGTTGGTTTCTGGCTAATTGATTTTAGTTTTAGAGGTAGCTATGATAAAATCTGAATATATGCAGTGCTTTTTTCTATTTAAACGATTATGTAGTTAATACTTTACAGGTGTATGTTTTATAATATGAATGCGTGAATTTAAACATCCTCTATTAGCTTATTCATTAATTGAGATATAAGATGTTATAATTTCTCTCTGCCCTGATTATAATTATATGTGTGCTTGTTAACTATAAAGAGCATCAAATTTAATAATTATGCATACTTCATCTTTCACATATCAAAATAAAGCAAGCGAAGCCGGATTAATATGTGTCAGCTCCAAGCCTATTCTGATTTTAGGCTTCTCACATTTGATGAAAGGTTCACTTGAAACCTTATCTGTGAGCCTTAATACAGTTCTTAATTGGGCTGATACATAATGTCCTGTCTTAGTTGAATAATGAGAGAATAGAAGTTACTTAAATTCACGCATAATTTATTGAGCATTTCAGCCTAGCAGTCAAAAAATTTTAACACTATGCTTTAATCAACTCTATCTATCTGATGCTGTTTTAATATAGATAGCACTACGGTATTGTGGAAAAAGATGATTACGTACATATTTGGATGGAGAATTAACTTAGTGATTGGATTCATCATTATCAGCGGCAGCTGATGTTGATCATTCTAAGTCCAGAATTAAAAAAAAAAAAAGAGTAAAGAGTTAGAAAATAAAAGAAAAAATTGAAGTTAGAAATTCTACTTTTGAAGTCACTGGCATAGAAGGTTAACAAAAATGGATCCTGTAATGACACAAATGTTTGAAAATAATAAATAAAGTAGAGAGAGAATGAGCGAAAGAACAATGATTTATTTAGTTGTAAAAGTTAGTCATAATAATTAATGAATTTAATTCAGAAATTGATCATTTTTAATCATCTGTGGGCTTTAGATCTTGTATCCAGAACAATAATCTTTCTTATTGCGTTGCCAAATCCATATAATATTAATACCATTTACTTTCTTTATTGCTTTTACAATGCTTCATATAATTACAACTCTCTATTGACGATTTCGATTGCCCTAGCAATCATCTTCAGAACTATAACAAATACATGAATACAAATGTACATGAACATATAATTTTTTACATTATATACATATATTCTCTTTTATAGTCATTATTTATATACTCACATATATCTTAATATATCTCTCTTTATAATTATTACCTTTTTATATATAATACATTTTAATCTTTTTTATATTTATTAATCAATACTTCCTAGAATCATATATATATTTCATTTTTTTATTTTATTTTATTCTTATTAATTTTTTTTTAAATATTTAATTCTAGCATTATATATTCATATTTTTATATTTTATATTATTATTATTATTATTCATTATGTTAACATTCAATATGTATAATTTTCTTTAATTTATAATATTTCTTTTTATTTTTTATTACTAATTATTTGAAGCTACTTTTTATTATTTTTAACATATTGTATACCTACCTTCTATTTATATTTTCAAATCATAACTACTAACTATTCAAACTTTTAAATTTTACAGTTATACTTAGTAGCTCCCTCTTTTAATTTTTTGTATAATTAAATCTGTACTTATTTTTAATCCTTACTAATACATCTGGGTCTCATTTTATTGCGATTTTGAAGTTATGCGATTCATGTTTCTTCTTAATATCTTTCATATTTCACTATATTAATTAGATATCAAGAAATTAAAATTATTAATAACTTATTTTGACTTGAAATACTTTTTTTTCTTTCAAAAATATAACGTTATATTAGCAGCTAACATGAATATGTCCTGAAGCTGTATTTAGAATCTTAGCTTCTATGTAAATAATCTACTTATACTAATGAGTAAATAATAATAATAGATTTATACTTACATATGCAATAAATATTTAAAAATTTTAAACTTTTAAAATGTATTTTGTTAGATATAACAGAAATAAATTATTTTTTAGATTGTTAAAGTAAATAACGAAGATTTTATTAATTTTGTAAACTGAAAATAATCTTTCTAATGGTAATGTATAATCTTTTTGTTTTGATTGCGATCTCATTTTTTTAATATAGAAACAGAAAACCATTAACACAGCACAAGACTGAAAGTGGTGTTAGTTGTACATCACATCACGAATCTGATTTCTTACCAGTTCACAAACGAACTCATATTGTCAAATAACGGTAATGATTAAAATATGTATGAAAAAATGTAAAATTAAATACTGTAGTTAATAAAAAAAGTTTGTCTTGTATTAATTTTTTTCAAATATTTGAAATTTTTTATTAGTCATACTTTATTTCCTTATTTTTTTAATACAAATTTTAAAGTAATTTTTCCTTGTTGCTTTGCTTTTATGTGATTTCTAAAAATTATAGAACCTATTCCCCATTTTTCAAGATAAGTTAAGTCTATTTTTATGAGATTTTTTTAATGCGGGTTTTCTGTGGAACCTATCTACCGCATAAAATGAGACCCAGGTGTACTGTATTATCATTTTTACTTTATACCTAGTAGTTCCCTCTTTCTATTTTTTATCTAATCAAATCTATTCTTATTTTTAATACATAATAATATTATTATTATTGTTATTTTTTTATGTCAAATTTTTTTTCAGGCCCAAATCTCTATTTAATTCTGACTTAATATTATTAACATAAATAGCTTTTATTTTTTTTATCCCTTTTATTATTTGTAAATTGTATCATTTTTATACAATCCTTTCAAAACTCATGCCCTTCTTCTAATGCATGTAAATATATCGGCGAATTTCTCTCATATTTACGTTGTAATAGTCTTCTATATATTGAATTTTTTATTTCTCTTACATAATTTATTTTTATATTTTTAATTTGACACTTTACAATTAATTTCATATACACCTGGGTCTCGTTTTATGCAGTAGATAGGTTCCACAGAAAACCCGCATTAAAAAAAATCGCACAAGAATAGATTTAACTTACCTTGAAAAATGGGGTACAGGTTCTGTATTTTTCAGAATTCGCATAAAAGCAAAGCAACAAGGAAAAATTATTTTAAAATTCGCATTAAAAAATAAGCAAATAAAGTATGACTAACAAAAAATTTCAAATATTTGAAAAAAATTAATACAAGTCAAACTTTTTTTTTACATTTTTCATACATATTTTAATCATTACCGCTAGCGTTCGTTTGTAAACTGGTAAGAAATCAGATTGGATGTGATGTGATGTATTGTGGCTTCTTAAACGAAGTCAAGAATCACTCAGCAATTATGCCCAGAAAAACCTGTTAGCCACTTTATTTTTATTCGTGACGTGATGTACAAGTAGTGCCACTTTTAGTTTTGTGCTGTGTTAATGGTTTTCTGTTTCTATATTAAAAAAATGAGATTGTAATCAAAACAAAAAGATTATACATTATCATTAGAAAGATTATTTTCAGTTTATAAAATCTTCGTTTTTTATTTTAAAAATCTAAAAGATTATTTATTTCTGTTATATATAACAAAATACGGTTTAAAAGTTTAAATTTTTTGAATATTTATTGCGATATTTTTATATGTAAGTATAAATCTATTATTATTATTTACTCATTAGTATAAATAGGTTATTTACATAGAAGTTAAAATTCTAAATACAGCTTCAGGCCATATTCACGTTAGCTGCTAATATAACGTTATATTTTTTGGGGAAAAAAAGTATTTAAATTTTTTGATATCTAATAAATATAGTGAAATATGAAAGATATTAAGAAGAAACATGAATCGCATAACTTCAAAATCGCATTAAAATAATCCGCATAAAACGAGACCCAGGTGTATTCCATTTATTTCATTGTCTGAATTTTTATTATAGTTACTAATATACTTATTTTCTAATGTATTAATCTTTTTTTTTTTTACTTTTCTAACATTTATTATATTATTAAATTTTTTATTAATTTTACCTATAACATTTATTTAAATTTTTAACTACATAGTTATTTCCCGTATTTATATCTATGTAATTAATTTTATCTATATTACTATTATTACTACTTTTTCTTCTTTATTATTATTTTTATAATCTATCTTATTTTCTATTAACCTAATATCATTTATAAATTTATTTGGATAATCATTATTTATAATTTCTTCTTTTATTAAATTTATTTAACATATCTTCTTTGCATGAACAATAATTTACTGCTCTATGAATTCTAGAATGTATTGTATTTATTTTATATTTGAGTGCCAATTAGTTATATTATTATCTATATTACTTTTCTTATGAATTGATGTTTCAACTCTACATTTTCCTTTTTCATTTGGCTTAATCAACTTTTAATCTAAATATGTCAATATATTATTCTCTTTTTCTACAGTAAATTTAATATTTTTATCCTTTCTATTAATATTCTGTATAAATAAATCTGTCGGTCTTTGTGTTTTATTAAATGTCAGTAAATAATCATCTACATATCTTTTAATAATGATTGGAGCATTATTATTCACTAACATTATCTTCTCCAATTCTTCCATATAAATATTACTCAATACTCCACTTAATGCCCCTCCGATTAGTAAACCTTTTTGTTTATAAAACCTATCATTAAATTGAAACGTTATTCCTTTACAACATATTTCTACAATCTCCTTTAATTGTTTTATGGGTATATTTCTTTTTTTATTATTATCCTTTTTATATTTATTAATTATTATATCTATTGCTTTTCCCACATTAATATTTGTATACATTGATACATTCATTTTCAACATTGTTAAATTATAATTACTATATTTATTTATTACATTTTTAATTTCACTTATTGTAATTTTATTATTTTTTATATATGATTTACAGGTTGTATTAATATATTTCTTTAACACCTTATTTGCCAAACATTTAGATACTTTCACATAATATGAACTATTATTATTAATAACTGGTCTTAACAGTACACCTTCTTTAAAAATTTTAGGTCGCTCCGTAAATTTTAGCTGCTCTACAATCTTTAACCCGTAAATAATCAAATGTATTGTAATCAATTATAATACTCTTACATTCTGCAATTTAGGTTCTTTTTTAATTCTTCCAAATATATTATCTTTCAACATATTCATTTTATCTATATAATCCTCTTTATTTATCATTACCAACCTATTTCCTTTATGTGATTTTTTAAAAACTATTGTATCCTTATATTTATTCTTTCTTTATTTAACACTCTTTATTTTAACAATGTCATCATCCTTATTTATTCCTTTATTTTTATCTTTCTTCTTTATTCTATAAATCATATTGTCTACTTCATTATTAAATTCTTCCATCCATACTTTATTACTATCTGTATTCTGATAATAATAGATTTTGTAATTTTCTTCTACATACTTCGATGCTATTTTCTCTTTTAACGTTCTCAATTCTATTATGTCATTATTACCATTATTTCCATGTGATACGTATTTAATCCCTTTACTTGTATAATTTCCTTTTTTTTTTTCTGTTAATTCTATGTCTGTTATATTATGCATTTTATCTTTATAATTAGTTCTTTTCTTCTCATATTTTTTTTAGTCCTTTCTATGTCTATTATCTGTATTTATTTATTAAAACCTTTTTTAACCTGCATAATTTCTCTAAAATAAAATTCTTCTTTCTTAGTTATTTTTCTTGTTCGTATTGATTCAATATTTAAAATATCTCTTTATAACCTGTATTTTATACTACAACTATCATTAATAAATATTTTTAATATCCTCTTTTCTAATTCTTCTATAAACTTGATTTTGTTTTTTATAATTTTCCTATAACTTAATCCTTATAAATTTTGGTATTATATCCAATCTTCTACATTCTTTTGAAAATTTTATACTATTATTAATATTATTTAATTTAATAACCAATTTTCATCTTTCATTTAAATAATCCGCTGTTTCTTTGCTTTCCTTCTCTTTAACATAGTCTATTAAATTCTTGATGTTCCTTATATGCTTCATGTATCCGCTCATATATATTGAACCGTGTTCGAATATGTGTATTCGAAATACCGGCCTCTTAGGCAGAGAAGAACATACTCGGAGAGTATGTATGCCCAAACGATAGCTATAAAGTATATAACTAGCGTTACATTTCCAGGACATAGCTTCTTCTCGGCTGTTGAGTTCAACACCAAGTTCAAAGCACTTTTTTGTTTGTGTATAAACACGGGCGCCAGCTGCTTATTCTAAAAGAATACTAAAAGAATAGACAACGCACTTTGAATAGTGGCCACTAACTCAACGCCTAAATCCACGACTAGCTCAGTTGTTTGTAATCACTAATAGATTATACTTAATTAGTGATTAAAAGAATTAATAAAAGAATTTGATAAAAAGAATTGACCGACAGATATAGTTTAATTTTAAAGATAATTTATTAACTAACATTTATTTACTAAATTTAAACATTTTATAATTCTAATAAAACACACGCATATTTTAAATTAACATTTCTAAATAGTTTAAACATTCCTATAGATTTAATAACAAAACACTCTAATTTAACTAATAAATATTGATATAATGACCATGCACATATTAACTCATGTACACACATAATAATGATAATAAAGGACGACATAGCATTTGAAATTTAATCACACACATCAATAGTTCATTTATGTATGATATAGAGTTCATATAATTAGACTCTTGAAAGATTCATACGAATTAATGCAATGCAATGGCTATTACAGTATAGAACGAAATAAGCAAATGTTTTTACCTAGGCTGTTTTGAATGTTGACGTAGAATTTTGTTCTTTGGAGGCTGCTTTCGGTGAGGATATTTCCATTATAAATGCTTACCAGCCGGCTGGGACGTTTCCTTGCTGAGTTTCCTGATTTTCATGATTATTGCTATCGGAGACAAATAGATACTGACGGAGATTTTCTAAGATGTTAAGCTGACATTATTTCACGGGCAGATCTGCTGTTTTCTCGGACATCTGGGCTGGAGGTGAACGTGCGTTCCAAAATATTCTCAGCACTGCATTTTGTTTCTTAACTGACTCAATTAATTTCCGAACTGCACTCTCTCAATAACTTTGTGAACTGATTGTCTCAACTCAATTAATTTGTGGAATCAATTGTCCGATAAAAAAAAGGTCTATTTATACCTGCGCCTTGTTGTCTTTCTAATATCTCCGGCAAAAATCGTTGTCAAATTCCAATGGTAATCATTTGATAAACGTGTTTTGGAAGATTGCTTAATTAGTAATAGCCATGCAATAAAACGTGTTGTTTTATTTTATTAATAGCCATTGCCGTGGTTTTTAATGATAATCTTCTTTTATTTCGCATACATTTTATTTATTTACAAATCGCACATATATACGCACATATATTTTTAATACAATTTACTATTAAGTTTTAACATTATTTTTTCTTTAATTAAACTTGAATGAAAAGAGATTTGTATGTTTTAACTTTTTAAATTATATTTTTACGAATACTAATAAAACTATTTATTTCCTTTTTGTAAACCTTTAGTTTCATTTCTCAAACCAAGACTCCCCCTCCCCCCTTTTGATTAATTAATTGTAGCTTTTTATTTCAAAACTAACGCTAGAAAACTATTTGATTTTTATCCTTTTCTAAAACAAACTGTAATAAACTCTTCAACGTTTAATTTTATGTTTTTCTTTTATGAACGATTATTTTAATAATATAATTTTAGATAAAATTATATGTGCCTATATCAATATAGGTATAATATATATATCAATGTTTCTGCTTTTTCTTATCAGACTATTTCCAGTATTCATTTTCTTTACGAAGCAATATAACTATCTTTCATATTGCATTGCCAAATCCATATAATATTAATATCATTTACTTTCTTTATTACTTTTACAATGCTTCATGTAATTACAACTCACTATTGATGGTTTCAATTGCCCCAGCAATCTTCTTCAGAACTATAAATATATGAATATTGAATTTGTATCAATGTGTACAAATATTAATGTGGTGAAAGTAATAGATATAAAAAGGATAATAAAGAAATAAATATACTTATAAACAATTAAAAGAGATTATAGAAATATGTTGTACATAGATAATATTTCAATTTAATGAGAGGTTTTATAAACAAAAAGGTTTACTAATAGGAGAGGCATTAAGTGGAGTATTGAGTAATATTTATATGGATGAATTGGAGAAGATAATGTTAGTGAATAATAATGCTCCAATCTTTATTAAAAGATATTTGATGATTATTTATTAATATTTAATAAAACATAAAGACAGATATATTTATTTATAGAAGATATTAATAGGATGAATAAAAATATTAAATTTACTGTAGAAAAAGAGAATAATATACTGACATATTTAGATATAAAGTTGATTAAGTCAAATGAAGAAGGGAAATGTAGGATTGAAACATCAATTCATAAGAAAAATAATATAGATAATAATATAACTACTTGGCACTCAAATACAAATACAATACATACTAGAATTCATAGAGCAGTAAATTATTGTTCAAGTAAAGAAGATTATGTTAAACAAATAAATTTAATAAAAGAAGAATTTATAAATAATGATTATCCAAATAAATTTATTATAAATGATAATATTACGTAAAAAAGAAAAAAGTAGTAATAATAATAATATAGATAAAATTAATTATATAAGTATAAAGACAGAAAATAACTATGTAGTTAAAAATTTAAGTGAAGTTATAGATAAAATTAATAAAAAAATTAATAATATAATAAATGTTAAAATAGTTAATAAAAAAATAAAAAATATGATTAATATTTTAGAAAATGAGTATATTGGTAATTAAAATAAAAATTCAGATAATGAAATAAATGGACTATATGAAATTTATTGCAAAAAGTGTCAAACTAATAATATAAAAGGAAATTATGTAGGCAAAACAAAAAATTCAATATATAGAATACTATTAGAACATAAATATGATAAAAATTCATTGATATATTTATATACATTAGAAACAAATCATGAATTTGGAAAGAATTATATAAAAATGATACAATTTACAAATAATAAAAGGGATAATATTAAGCTAGTATTAAATAGAAATTTCGTCCTGAAAATTTTTTTGACATAAATAATAATAATAATATTAGTAGGGATTAAAAATAAAAATAGAGTTAATTATATAAAGATTAATATTTTTATAAAACGCAGACGGTATTGAAAATTAAATTGAGAGAGTGCAAACTTCTCAAGCGCTTGACTATTATTAACCAATCAGATCTTAAGCACTGGGACAGAGAATTTAACAAGAAAAGAGTGGTTCCCACTCTCTTCTTTACTTGTCTTTCTATATATCCAAGCCAGTCCAAAGTACTTATATCTGAGAGCGTGAATCTTAAATATCATCACACTTAATTGACTGAGTTCAAATTATAAACACACAGAAATTTGCACTCTCTCAATTTAATTTTCAATACCGTCTGCGCTTTATAAAAATATTATTTACATATATTGCTGCAAAGTTATAACATCGGAAAACTACTGCGTAGTAAATCGAAAGATTTCACGCTGTATGTTTATAATTTGAACTCACTCAATTAATTGTGAAGATATTTAAGATTCATGCTCTCAGATATAAGTACTTTGGACTGGCTTGGATATATAGAAAGACTCTTTTCTTGTTAAATTCTCTGTCCCAGTGCTTGAGATCTGATTGGTTACTAATAGTCACAAGCGCTTGAGAAGTTTGCACTCTCTCAATTTAATAAAGATTAAAAAGAGGGCGCTACTAAGTATAACTAAAATTTAAAAGTTTGAATAGTTTGCAGTTAAGATTTGAAAATATAAGTAGAAGATAGTTATAAAATATGTTAAAAAATAATATAAAGTAGGTTAAAATAATTAGTAATAAAAGATAAAAAGAAATAATATTATAGGTTAATAAACTAAAGGTCAGCTTTTCAAGCTAATTCATTCATTATTAAGAATTCTTAAAGCGCATGTAAATTAGTTTGAAAAGCTGATCTTTAGTTTATTACAATTCATAAACATTGCACTATATAAAATAAATGTCTCTTTATAGATTAATGAAAATTATACATAGTGAATGTTATATAATGAATAATAATGTAAAATATAAAAATATGAATATATAACATTAGAGTTTAATATTAAAAAAAAAATTAATAAGAATAAAATAATAAAAAAGAAATGAAATAAAAATAATGTGTATATATATGATTATAAGAAGTATTGATTGATAAATATAAAATATAAAAAAGGTTAAAATGTTTTGTATATAAAAAGGTAATAATTATATAGAGATATATAAAGATATAGGTGGGTATATGAATAATGATTATAAGATAGAATATATATATATAATGTAAAATTATATGTTCATATATATTTGTATTCATTAAAAGCATAAAGCTAAACTAGTCAATAATAATCAAAATTATCCCAAATTCACAATTCAACCAGACTAGTCAAAAAATACTACCAATGGTTTCATTGCTTCATTGGTAGTGTTTAAAGTTTATTTTTTGTCTAGTCTGTTGTGAATTTGGGGTAATTTTGATTATTTGTATTCGTGTATTTGTATTTTGTTTGTTAGTTCTGAAGAAGATTGCTGGGGCAATCGAAACCATCAATAGTGGGTTTAATTATATGAAGCTTTGTAAATGATATTATAATATCCAGAACAACACATATGTCATGAATTGGTGAAAATTTTCACAGGCTTATGAGGCAGAAATTTTAGGGTCTCCATGCTCAGGAACCCCCAAATGCATATCATAGCGGCTAAGCTGATCATTAGTTCAAATACTAATGGCAGTTGTTCTAACAAAAGTGGCCACTGTGGTAATTTAAAACAAAGCATTGCTGTTGGACGGGGGAGGTGGTGAGAAATGGTGATTGGGAGACCATTTTTGATTCTACAAGTATAATTTATTTTCGAAAAATGTAAATAAATTTTAAAGTTTAATTTAACAAATAAGATTTTTATATTCATCACATGACCACCATTTCTTATGCTTGCTCATAACATTAAAACAGACAAAACTCTTTGTACAGTAGTGCCACTCAGGGCAAGCCAGAGTAATCAATAGATGCCAGAGGGTTTGTGCATAAAATCCTTATCTAGTGCCTACTCATCCAATATCCTCAGACTAGTTTCTAGCTTATAGCTTTCATCAGTGAGGAACTTTGGATCTGAGAGCGCTGCACTTGGATCTTAGGATCTAATGCAACTCTCCTGCAGCCACCTTTTATCTCTACTTAACCTCAAAACTAGGAGTCTAAAATTTGAAAACAATAATATTTTCAATTCAAGCTCATTAGCTTATATAGTCATATAGGTCTGAACTCAGTTCAGTACCCATACATTTTTTAACGATACAGTGGTGGCTATGGTTATTAAAAATATAGGTCTGAACTCAGTTCAGTACCCATACATTTTTTAACGGTACAGTGGTGGCTATGGTTATTAAAAAACCAAAGACACCAAAATGTATGGGTACTGAATTAAGTTCAGACCTATATGATTATATAAGCTAATGAGCTTGGATTGATAATATTTCATTATGTTTTCAATTCTAGACTCATAGTTTTGTAGTTAAGTAGAGATAAAAGATGGCTGCTGGAGGGTTGTATTAGATTCTAAGATCTAGGTGCAGTGCTCTCAGATCCAAGGCTCCTCACTGATGAAAGTCACAAGCTAGAAACTAGTCTAGGATATTGGATAAGTAGGCACTAGATAGGGATTTTATGAACTAAACCCTTTTCCATTCATTGATTACACTGAGTGGCATTACTGTATGGAGAGTTTTGCCTGTTTAAGATTTTTATATTGTGAAGTAAAATCTTAGATGTAAAAAAAAAGAAAGGCATTTATCGGCAACAAAATCATAAAAAATGATTTTAGAAAATTATAACCTTATTTTAAATTAGTCTTAAAAATGTTCATTTAATGGACTTTTTTTTTCTTTCATAATGATGTCAGCATAATTCCCAAATTATGGCGATCTTATTAACGAAAACTGAGGCTGAGGCACAGGCATATCAAGAACAACTGAAGCTTCTGGAAGCAACACGGCAAGCTGCAGAAATATTGTCAACTACTAGCGGTAATTAATTCATATTTCTTTTTTATTTCTATAGAATTGCGATATAAGTAATGCATGAAGTTTGTGCTGATTATTACTTCATTGCATTTATTTATTTTAATTCAAGATTCAAGTTTTTCAAACCATGGTGAATCTTATAGTTTGTTAGTATATGCTTTTAAAAATTTAAATATGATTATACGAGAGATAATAGCACAGATACATAAAAAGGGGGGGGACGACGATTGGAGTGGAAAGAAAAGAATGTATGATAGAATAATTACTTAGAAACAGGCAAAACTCTCCATGCAGTAGTGACTCTTAGTGCAAGCCAGAGTAATCAATGGATGCAAGAAGGTTTAGTGCATAAAATTCCTATCTAGTGTGTACTTTTCCCAATATCTAGTTTGTAGCTTTCATCAATGAGGAGCCTTGGATCTAGATATCTAGTTTGTAGCTCTCTAGCAGTCACCTTTTATCTGTAATTAACTACAAAACTATGAGTCTAAAATTGGAAAATATAATAATAATATTTTCAGTCCAAGCTCATTAGCTCATATAGGTCTGAACTCAGTTCAATATCCATACATTTTGGTGTCTTTGGTTCTTTAATAACAATAGCCACCACTATCCTATTAGGCAGGATTGGTATTAAACCACTAACCATCACATGATTACCAATTATTATGTTTGCTCATAACTAATTATTAAAACAGGCAAAACTCTCCATACAGTAGTGCCACTCAGTGTAATCAATGAATGGAAAAGGGTTTAGTTCATAAAATCCCTATCTAGTGCCTACTTATCCAATATCCTAGACTAGTTTCTAGTTTGTGGCTTTCATCAGTGAGTAAAAGCCTTGGATTTGAGAGCACTGCACCTAGATCTTAGGATCTAATGCAACCTTCCAGCAGCCACCTTTTATCTCTACTTAACTACAAAACTATGAGTCTAAAAAAAGTTGCATTAGATCCTAAGATCTAGATGCAGTGCACTTATATCCAAGGCCCCTCACTGATGAAAGCCATAAGCTAGAAACTAGTCGGGGGATATTGGATGAGTAGGCACTAGATAGGAATTTTATACCTAAACCTTCTTGCATCCATTGATTACTTTGGCTTGCACTGAGAGGCACTATTGTATGGAGAGTTTTGCTTGTTTTAACAGCTTGAGCAAGCATAAGAAATGGTGATCATGTGATATTTGATAATCACTTAGTATATGTTTTTAAAAAGTTAATTGGTTATTTGACAGATAACAGCACAGATATATCAAAAAAGGGGGAAGATTGGAATTAGAGACCAAATGCACTGCAGGTTTGAAAGAGTATAGAGCTTTAAGTCATTGCATTCAGAGAAGAATGTAAGGCATCAGTCAAATGATGATAAATGATTTGGGTAGAGATATTAAGGAGATACGAATCAAAGTCGCAAAGATATTAAATGATAATTTTGAGTTTGAGGAAACACGAGATGAGAGGGATAGTGATAGGTCTTCTCCAAATGGTGATCCTGCCATATTTGGTTCGTATTTACAAAATTAATGGCTTTTTTATAGACAAGAATTTTAGAGACTCAATTGGTTTTATTACTGTGAAATGCATGGCTATGAATATAGGGACTTCAGTAATAGAGAAATGTTTAAGGCAATTGAAGACCCAAGATTACTATCTGATGTTAAGTTTCATGAGAAAATATAGACTAATTTTATTATGATGAGACTGCTGTGTCGAATTCAAAATATCTTGACATGTTTTATTTATACAATAGTAATGGAATGTAATAATCTTAATTTTGATAGAAGAAATTATAAGCCTGAAAGAAATGCATGGCTGCTGCATGAAGTAGGTTTTTATAAGAAGTTTACAAATAGGGTGTATATATGTGACTTAAATGCGAGGGATTTTTATCTGAGTATATGTAATTGTAATAAAGCATTTGAAAGGCAAAACATTAAGAATATAATAGAGTAAGCTCTTGTCATTTTGTAGTCAACAATGGTCATTTTGTAGTCCGCGATAGTAGAGCATTAGGATATATTGTCTGAATGTAATAAAAGATATGAACTATGAGTGTTTACTTCATAAAGAAAAGGGCAGTTATAGTTTCACATGGTGTGTGGAATCTATACTTTTAGCTGAATTAAAAGAGTAAATATTATGTAGAAATTGATCCCCATTGGTGCGATGGTTATGACCTATTCTATAAATACCCTACAAAGAGGAAATTGAAGGAAAAAACGATAATAGGGTATAAAGAAAATAAAGAATTAGAGGCCATTATTCATAATAAAAATTTTATTATGTAGAATCCATATTTTTGCATATTTTGAAAGTTAATTATTTTGTTCACCAGTTATCTATAGGATGTAGTGTTTTTGACTTGATTTTTCAAATATCCATTCAGAATCAAATTTGGGATTATAAGCCTCATATTAATAATCTTGTCTAAATTATCCATATATTCAAGTTCTATATTATTATGAAGGAATGTTGCTATACTATAAATCTTTATTGAATTGTTGTAGTTAAAACCATTTATGATTCTTTTTGTATACATTTGAGAGAATAAAATGTCCATCGGTTTAAATTATTAAATAAATTAGTGGTTTTAAATTATTAAATAAATTAGTGATTACCGCCAAGTCAACAGGCAATTTGGTAATTAATAAGTTAGTTCTTAATTGAAATTGAATTGAACCCCATGTTAGTCACCCACAGGAACATCAATATAAAAAGTTTTTTGATATCTGAGGGACCCTACAAGATTGAAAAAAGGATTGGGGTGAATTCCTATATGATTGATACATTAGATGGGCTAAAAAGGACCTAACAATTCCCAGAGCCTTGGGCCAATGTATCACAAATCACCAGCATTTCTGTGATTCAAATCTGTCCCCATCAATCTTCATATCCTCACGAATTCTATTTTGACATTATCAAGGGACTTGAAGGATACTAATATAATTTTAATGATGCTTAAACATTGCCCTATGATAGTTGATTTTTCCCTCACGAGAGGATTGCACACTGTGTATGTCATTTAGCAAAAAAAAATTTTTGTTTTGTTGCTATTGTTGTTGAAATGAATTTAGTTAAATTGGGAAGGTTGCCCATAATAAGTTGAATATGAATATGTATATTTGACTTAGGAGATTCCTCTTCGTATTATATTGGGGAGTTGTGTTGTGACCTGGAAGTGTTACTAAAATATATACATCTTTTTTGTTAGAGATATGAATTTGTAAAGGTTGGAAGGATTTATCCTTAACATCGATTATAGTATTATGATTTTTTTTCAAAAAAAGAGGTATATGTTTATTTATATATATTGTAACGATCCGGAGAAAAGGAGACTTCACGTAAACTGCACTACAGGGCGCCATCTAGGCATTTGAACCTAGAAAAAATTATATAGTAGGCAGATACGTCAGTCAAAAAAAAAAATTTTTTTTTTTTTTTTAAATTTGATTCCGGTCGTTAGCCCACGTCACTAGCTCAGTGGAATAGCAGAGATTTAATAAGATAATCTAAGAGTATATATTAAAAAAAAGAATAAAATAAGCCACTGCCAGTAACTAACATACAAACATTTATTTATGCACATATATATATATATAAGATTTAAAACTATTTTAGTATTACTTTTACATTTTAACATTTAACATTATTTTTTAACTTTGATTTTTGACTTTAATTTGCATTTAATTACTATTATATTCTAATTTTACATTTTAATTAAGTTCGCACAGATGGGATTATAAAAGCTTGTTTTAATATGTTGCTATAGATCGGTTACATAGATTACACGGTTAAAACATTTCAAAGTAAACATAAACGATCAAAAGATAAAATCATTGATACTGGCAATTGCAGAGGGAAATTTATAAGTAACCCAGTAGTATTCACCATAAGATACTTGCATTGTCACCAATGATTTAAAAGACATCCGAATAAATACATTTTAGATACTCACTGTAAGGTATCATTATTTATCGAATGTCTATATATTTTGATCAAATATGAAAACCCAAAACATACTTAACCGATAACCAATCCATGCAAGCGTCTATAAACAACTTAAGTTTAATGCATTTTTATTTAGGGTCAAGTATGAATAGACCACATAGATTTGCTTTTGAAAATAAACATTCTATCCCTATTTAACCTTAGGTTAAAATTCGTAGTCAAACCGGCATCAATTCATCTGATATATCGATGTATTCAATGTAATAAATTACGGCAGCACAAAAAGATTAAGAAAAGACATTGACTCTCAATCAGATAGGAATATTACATCTATCTAACGAGAAGAACAATAAAAAAAAAAACTCCATAGAAAGGAACTGCGTTCTCCGTCTTATAATTCCTTCCATAGGCAAACGGAAGTGTGCGGCGTATGAAGCGATTCTGCCCGTAGCGAATCAATATTACATCTACTAATCACACCAATATATCCAATCCATTGATCCAATCTAACAACGACACAATAACCTAAGATTACCCTTCCCTAATATAACTTTACAAATCTATACAGCCATTCACACCCGACTTAAGTTTAACATTGATATATTTTAATTTATCGGAAAACAGAAATCATAAATAAACTTAAAGAACAAAATTAAATAAATGGAAATGATTTTACACAAATAAATAAAAAATACATCAAATAACATTTTAACTACTTTAGTCAGATAGGAAACTAATGCAATTATTTTAAATATGAAAAGTTTTTAATTTAATGTTCATTAATTGTAAAGTTCTTACGGTTTTAAACAGTTCATCTTTATCAGTCGTTTGTAAGTTTGAACGGGAATTCCCACGCCGTCCTAAGATTGGTATCCATTTAGCCGTTGTTTTATTTATTTATTCGAAGGTTTTTTAGTTCAATTGGTCCTCAATGTAGGAAACGATAGTTCATTTCTCTTTTCTTTAACAGCTGAAAGAATTGACCGTGCGTCTGTCAATTCCTTCACCTCCAACTCCGTACTAATACCTATAGTCACATCGTAATAATCATAATCAATAATCACTAACTAATAATTTCCAAACTTGTCCTTTTATATTACTTTGAAAGATTGACTTAACATTACGTCATCGATGTGATGATCCTTTTCGTTGAGGTCCGATTTCCCAATGGATTTATTTCATTTGCTAAAAGTTTCTATTGTTTTCCTATCTGACCGAATGTTTTTACATTTAAATGCCCAAGGCTGGTTTACATTTAACTAATTAACAATCATTTCCATTTCTGATTAATTAACCTGTTTTCCAAATCAAATATATATTTTTATCTCTAAATCTTTTTAAGTTTTTGTTTTTAAAATACCTTTTCTATTTTTAATACAGTTTTATTTTAATAATTTTTTTTTTTATCTGTGCGATTTAATATATACGAGTTTAAGATGATATTTAATTTCAATTTTTAATTCTTAAAGAAAATTTTTAAATGCGAACTTTTTAATTTACTTTCATGTTTAATAAATATAAAAAAAAACAATGTAACGAACGTCTGTGCTCGTTACAATATAGAGAGAAAAATTCCTTTCTATTGCATAAGATTTGAATTGTTTATAAGCAGTGGATAACAGATGTTTTGTTATTTTGAGGCATATATATATATTACTTACAGATTTAAACCATTAAGCATCACATCTCCTATACTAGCACATTAATTGTTGATAAACAGAGCAAAACTCTCCATAGAGTAGTGGCACAAGCCAGAGTAATCAATGGATGCCAGAAGGCTTGTGCATAAAATCCCTATCTAATGCCTACTCGTCCAATATCCCCGGACTAGTTTCTGGCTTGTGGCAATACTGTATGGAGAGTTTTGCTCTGTTTATCAACTTATAGATTTGACAATTTATAAAACATTACAATTTTTTTTTAATGCTTGTAGCAAGAAAATGTTGCAATTCTACCACCCCCCCCCCCCCCTGTTGTTATATTCATTTGATTGTAATGTATTTTTTTTGTTATTGTTTTTTTTTTTTTGGAGAGAGGAGGTTACTCACCTTTTTTTTTGTGGTATATGTATGCTATTCATGATAATTGTGGTGATAATATATAAAGTGAATAAAGAAACTATGAATCATTTTGAAAATATTAATGATTATAACATATAAAAACATGTAAAAAAATAATTTGTTTGCTAAAAAAGGATTTGTGACTTACAAATGTATTTGTTTATTTTGTTATGTGTACATAGAACATATGTGTATTTAATCGTAAAATACTGATTTTTTTTGGAAGTTTGATAGTTATGCTAACAATAGAGTTTTAGATGGTGTCTCATGAAAGTGTAGGCTAGATGCCACAGTAGTAACAAGGGATTATTATTGACATTCACCATTAGAAAAACATTTTATTATCATCAATTCTTTCATTTTTTTGACATAATTGCAAAACTTTATCTGGACTAGATCGTATTAAAGAATGACTGAGTAGAGAAAAAAGTTGCTATCTCAGAGATTTAATTCCTCCTGCTTAAACTTTTTCAATAATTACTATCTGTAGGAAGAAAAGGAAATTGTTAACAGGCATGCCTTTGAAGAGAAGTCACTGTGAAAATAAAATAGCTATTTTTATCTTGGAAATCAATTTAAGAATTATCTAAAAACATCTGAAATAATTGTGTCATCATCCATTGATTCATCTTCGCTTAATCAGGGTAAAAAGATAGTACAAAAAAATTAACTTTGAATGGTTTACCATTAGAGGTTGTCTGACATGTTAATGAAATTTATGCAAGAATGAATATTGATGCTTCAGACAACTCGATTTTCGAAAGAAAGTATATTACTAAATGGTAATCGATCAGATTATAATTTTTTTATTTTATTTATTAAAGTGCACAAATTTTATTTTAATTTTGATTTATCATGATAAAACAATACTATATTAGATATCATTTATTAATTTTCCTTTTTTTTTTTTTAACAAATACATTTAATGTATGTCTGGTATACCTATAGTATTTAATAAATTCTAAGCATTAATTTGTTAACGTCTATCTTTGTGAGGATTACTTATATACTTAAATAGCTGTATTATCGTTGAAGTTCAATTGATTTCTTTTGATAAATAACTTATAATTTAAATGTGGGATATTTTTATTTAATCTAAAGATATATTTGAAAGGGTGAATTATGCCATTAATACTTTTCACATGATGTGTGCATACATATAACTCGGAATCCTTTAGTATTCATGAGGTCTTTCTTTAAAATATTAGGATAACTGTAGTTTGATGTTGACCTATCAATAGACTCTCAGAATTAAATGTAGTTGAATATATTAATCTCTTAGACCATAACTGCTGATCTTATAAGGGATTAATTTGAGAAGTTCGTACTTAACATTTCAAAAGGGAGTGTAATTTAGAATACCTATATTTATATTTAAAAAAAAAAAAAGGAAATGTGGCTTGCATAGTTTGAGGAGAATGTCAATACTTATTTAATTTTTTTTTTTGGTTATAAGATAAATGTGACCTTGCCCTTGAAAATGTATCGGTGATTTTAAATTATCTGATTTCAATAGAAAACTATTATTAATATTTTTATTATATTATCGCATTTTACTTAATTTTAAAGAACAAGAGGTTTTCTTGCAGACATGAATGTGTCCCAATAGATCTGGTTAACTAATGTTAGGAAAATCAATGACTTTGAAATCAAGGGGGGGGGGGGAATTTATAAAGAAACAGATGTTGTATTTGTTGTTTTATTATTATTGCCATTCAAAAAACAGGGAGGTGAATATTTAATCATGAATAAAAGATACATCACTTGTTTGATTTAAAATAACTTTGCAATTCATTTTCTTTTTAATCACTTATGAGTGCACGGGGTCATTGTATCATTGGGCATTGTTAACTTAATCATAACATCTGAATGCTAACGATTGCCTGCACAGATATTAGTAAGTAGCTACATTGTCTCACATCATTAAATTTAGACTTGCTACCTTAATTATCTACAGTTAGTTGTTATATAGATTCAATAAAATATTCCCTTTGTTTTTATTTTATATTTAGCAGGCAAAACATGTCGCATGAGTTATTTTGCATGAATCTCTGAGAGTAGGCTATTTGAAACATTGAAAGAGAGTGTAAGGTTAAACCTATTCTTTTGTACACATCTTGAATCCGATTTATGTAGTTACATATTAATTTTAAGGCTTATACCCCCTACCATTATGTTTTAGATCCCAAATCTGTGGGGTGTAAGAAAACCATTGAATAAGGGGGAACTTTGCACACACCTACTCCCTATATATTGTTATGTTTTGCACGACCAACTAGGGGCCCGAAAAGTTGGGCTGTTAACTGAGATTAAGGGCATATGTTTTGAGAGTGTTTAGGAATTATTTTTTTTCTCGACCGGTACTAAATTTTATTCTGATAGTAGATCTAGAATTAATGTTTAATTTACAAAGTCAAGGATGAAAAGATTGAAGCCTGTCCATTAAATTTGAGAAATTGCTATCTTAATATAAGCCGAACACTGATTGTCTATATGTGTGGGAGATTATGATCTGGCTCAACTGATGAGGGCTGGTTCTGCATGAAATACGTATATTGGGGATGATCTGTCTTTTTCGCATGTGTGTGGTCATATGTATCCGTTGTTTGAGATGGAGAACGAATATAGACTGAAAAATCCCAAGTTCAAACTCCTCTATTTAAAACTTAGAATAAGATTGACTAAAGATCTTTAATCAATCCTATTCTGTTTCTCATATAATAATTATGATTTAAATAATTTTAAGAAATCTGTCAATGAATTTCAGCTTTAGCAAATATGTAATACTGATAATATAAATCTCTTACACAGAAGAAGAAAGGCCCGAAAGCATTAGTAGGGTAATTTGCAAACCAGATTCCTAAAAAATCATTTTAAATGAACTTGCAAATGGCACTCTTTTCTTATGATCGTTTTTTGCCTGACAAATAGATTGATATTGATAAGAAAGGGGTGTTATTTGCAGGTTTATTTATAATAATTCTTTAGTAATCTGGCTTATAAATTATCATAGTAATGTTTCAGACTCAGTTGTTCCATGAATAGGTTTTTAATAGGTACCTGCTTTTTATCTTTTGAAAATAATGTGCCATGGAGAAATAGGGTCAACTTTTTTTTTAACAGAGTCAGATCAAAAATAAATTTAAAATATTTTGAAGATTACAATATATGAATAAAAATAGATTAATAAAAATAATGGATTACTGGATTGTACGGAAGAGACAGCAGACATGTTGGCTATAAAAAGTTTTACAATATGCAAAGTTAATAGATAAACAGTTTGTTTCCATGTATTTATATAAGAAGTTATCTAATGAGCGTGCCAATAGCACTATATCTAATGTTTAACTATTAAGTAGAATTATATAAGAAGTAGGATAAAATTGTGGGGAATGTATTACAAATGTATAATTATGAGAGTTGTGTAAAAAGAATAGATCAATTGGTGAGGAGAAAGAAAGTAGAAGTTGTGGAAACCATCATATATATAAAAAATGGTTTGAAATTATATCAGAATAAAAATTATATTTAAAAAATGCTCTACATTATGTGATGTGATGCACCATGGCTTCTCCTTTATCAGAATCAGGAATCTCTCAGCCATTATGCCCAGAGGAATCTGTTAGCCACCTTCCCTTTCCATTCCCCACCCTGTTTTTCCCATATTCTTCTCTATCTTTCTCCATCCCATTTCCACAACATAATTGTGATGTGATGTATTATGGCTTCTCCTTAAACGAAGTCAAGAATATCTCAGCAATTATGCCCAGATAAACCTGTTAGCCACTTTCTTTTACATTCCCCACTCTAAATTTACCCATAATCTGCTCTATCCCATTTCCACAACATAATTTTTGTCAACTCTATAACCTTTATATCTAAATCCCCCTTATCTTTTCCCAAACCCAGCATAAAAACCAATAATTCACTTTCTGTATAATCACTCTTTTCATATTTATTTTTCCACAACTTCATTATATGTACCCTTTCTGTTTTCAAACATTTACATTCAATTAACAAATGCCTAATATTTTCAATTCCTTCCTTACATAATTTACAAAATAAATCACCCATATTTTTCCGTTTACATGTATATTCTTTTGTAGCTAAAGATCCCATTCGAGCCTTAAACAATAAACTACTTTCCTTACTATTATCATATATTAACTCACACCTAATATTCTATTTATTTCTATATATATTTAAACTCTTTTTACTCTCCATACTATTTCTCCATCTCTCTAACTCCCTAGTCTTTATTAATAAATTTATTCTTTTATCCCATTCCTTACTACTATAACACTTAATAATCCTCTTAACACAATCATCCCATCTTTTGTACAAATATACTGATATAAATTCTTTATCCAAATCTTTTGCCTACCGCATTACCTTTCTCACCCATCTTGTTACCTGCCCTTTACTCATAACCCAATTAAATACTATTTTAGCTATTCTTTTATTATCCATAAACTGCTATCTACCAAACATTTTCATTTTACTTTTTGCATCTCTCATATGAAAACTTGACCATCCCATTTCTCCTTGAATTGCCTCTCTTGCTGTCCATACTTCTGCATCCAATGCATGTCTTCCTACTTCCCTTTGAGCTTTTTCTAAATAATCTAATATCTTTTTACTAACATATAATGCATCATTACCATATGTTAACCCTGCTACTGCAACTCCTTTCCATATAATTCTAGCTACATCATATTTATTATATGAAAATACTGTTAATTTCTTTATCAATCCCTTTCTTTTCTTTGCTTCATTTATCAATTTTTTCTCCCATTCATCCAAATAATTTTTCTGATTACTTAAAATAATTCCCAAATAACTATATCTATTCACCACACTTAACTTAATATCTCCCAATAAAAATTCTACATCTTCTCTTTCCTCAGTATTAACCATCATTATATTTGATTTTTCTTCACTAAATTTAATCCCCATCTCTTTACCCACCCTTGCACATGTCCTCAACATAACTTCCATATCTTCTCTTTTTTATGCACACAAAAATATATCATCTGCAAAAAAAAGACCTGACAAAATATATACTCCCTTACTACCTATTAACGGTATCTCTATCCCTCTTCCTAATCTTTCTATTGCTCTTTCCATTTCACTCAAATACAACACAAACAAAATAGGTGACATAGGGCATCCTTGCCTTAGTCCCACACCATTTTTAACTTTAATTGATTCTATATTCTCTAATTGATATATATAATAATTAATTTCATATAATTTCTTAATAATATCTATTAAAGCTTCATCCATTCCCAAATTTGCTAAACTTATCCATAATCTATTTCTATTTACTCTATCATATGCCTTCTCTATATCTATAAAACTCATATATAACTGTTTATCTGCATTCCTACTCATATCCATAAGTTGTGTAACTACAAATAAACTATCTCCTATACGCCTATCTAATCTAAAACCTCCTTGCATTTCACCCACTACATTATTCCCTTCCATCCATTTTACAACTTTACTAGCCACCATATACAAAACTTTATATAAAACTGATGATACCGCTATCGGTCTATAATTATTCAACTTTCTATGATCCTTACTCTTTCCTTTAAATAATAACCTTACTCTTGTATTACTCCAACTACTTGGGAAAACTCTATTTTGTGCCATTTTATTAAAACAGAATAATAACTTTACTTTTGCCCTATATCCTAAATTCATTACCATCTCTGCTGCCCATCCATCTAAACCTCTTGCCTTCCCACTTTTCAATTTCTTCTCTACCTCATTTAGTTTATTTTCTGAAAAGCTAATATTCCCATTACTATATTCTTTCATATTTTCTAACATTCTATCATTCACATCTAACATCTTTTCTATATTCATTACATAACTATTTAAGATTCTCTCTAAATCTTCTCTAGAACTACACTCAGTTCCCTCATCATCTAGTAATACTAACTCTCTCTCCCCTACATTTCTCCTTTTAATATAATTCCAAAATTTTTTACTTCCATCTCTTCCACTTTTATTAATATCCTCCAACAATTTACTATTCAATTTCATTCTCTCTCTATAAATATCTATTTTAGCCAACTTCTTCTTTTCTAAGTACTTTTCCCATTTAGCATTAATATCTTTTTCACTTTCCTTATTCTTAATAGCACACTTATATTCTCTACATGCTTCTTTCCTTTCTTTTACACTTTTACTAATTTTAATTTTTTTATTACTTTTATTCTTTTCAATATTCTCACCTAAAACCCTATTTGCAACTTTTTCTACTTCCTTACACCAATCCTTATACTCACCCCCAACCCACTCTTCCATTATTTCTTCAACTTGTATTTTATACTCTTCCAACTTATTCTTATTATTTACTCTCCATCCACATCTTTCACTATTATTTCTATTTTTATTTCTATTCTCCATCACATTACTAACCATTTCAATTACAATGAAATTATGATCACTAGTGCATACTTTTTCTTCATTATCAAATACCTTAATTTTCCGTATTTTATTTATTCCCTCTTTCTCTACCAATACATAATCTATTGTGTGAAATATATTATTTCTGGACCATGTGTATTGTCCCTCATAAATATTTAATAAATTTCCAATACTCAAATTCACTTTCTGACAAAAATTCTTCAAAAGTTGTCCATTTTTGTTTAATGTTTTGGTAGAGTGGTGCCCTCTGGAGTCTCAATGTCCATGGATTGCAATCCAGCTCAGTCATTTTCTGTGCTCAAATGTCTGACAAATTCCTGAGCTATGAACCGTTCGATTATTATTATTTATCTAAAAAATGATCTTGTTTGGAGTAAAAACATTCCTTTTTATAGCTGCTAAAATTACCAACTCACATTCGATTAAAAATAATAAATAAATAAATAAATTTATTGAATGTTCAATTTTATTTCAGGTGATTAATTCTACCGATTCCATTTTGTTTTTTTAATGGGAAGCTTTTTACCAAGTTTTAATGTATATTTTCTGAAAATGCGAAAACGCTTCATAATATGGTTCACTTTATTGTATTTAAAAAATTATCATGCAGCAAACAAATAGTTTTTTTGATTTATGCTACCACAGCAAATTGCATTTGCCTGCCCCCCCCCCCCCCCATTTCAGTCTCATTGAAAGCTTCTGCCTCACTTTTGTGCTTTTATTTTAATTTACCTGTTTTAGAATTGCAATGTAAGGATATATTTTAATTACCAAATTTTCACGTAGATCTCAGTAGGCTGTTAAGAGTGATTGATTTGAGAACTTAAAGTCTAAAGATCGCAGTTTGGTTCTGATACTCCCGAACTTCAAATTCATCGATTATTTTTTGTTCTCAGCAATGAAATATAAAATGTGTGTCTGAAAAACTTTCTGCGGTAATTAACAGCTTTGATTGTCTAAGAATCATTTAAATAAACTTGCAAATAATGATCTTTTCTAATATCAATGCCAATTTATTCGTCAGATAAAAAATGACCGCTTTTATCTGACTTTCTCTTTTTATTATATTGATTTTTGTTTTTATATTAATCAAGCTAGTTTAATATTTGATTTAATAATTCAGATGAATTACTAATAATTTTAACAACCCTGTTCATCAGTTACAGTTACCTAATATGTAATGCTGATAATATAAACCTATTTATAGAGTCATTCCAAAGGCTTATGTTATCTGTGTTACATATTTGATAAGTTGTAATTTATTTGCAGGCTTGATAAAATTATTAATATTATTATAGTTGTTGCATAGAATTTGAATCATTTTGACTCAGTCAGTCACATGCTGGATTGTTCGTAGAAATGGTAGTCACGTGTAATGTGCATTCAACAATAGTATTTTAGAAAATACGGGGCTTAAAATGGAATGCACTCCTGTTAAAGTGATAAATTAGAATTAATATTTCTTCCGCTTCGATGTTTAAATTGGTTAAATCAAAAACTTCAGCTGCTAGATTATAGTATCATGATTTTAAATGCTCTCTGATCACATGTAATCAGTCGATGGTTTATAGGCACTGTAACTACTTTTTTTTCCTAAACATTATCGAATTTAAGAAATTTTTAAAACTGTGGCTCTTTGTATATTTTAAGATGACAATGATGAGTTTGCGTTGGATATAGCGGACCAGTTTGGCAATACAATCAAATTACCGCTGGAAGAAAAAAAAGTAAGCTACCACATTTTAACTTTCTATTTAATACTAACTATACACAGCATATTCCAATGAAAAGATAATTGGTTACCAGTTTGCTCTCCAAGCTTCACTATAAAAATTTTAAGGTGCTAATGTGTCTCGATGATGAGTTATGAAATGTGACTGTTTCATGCCTTAACCCATATTCAATTTTGTTTTAAATCGGGCAAAACTGCTACGGAAATGTTTAAAATGATTCAAATTGTGTATTGTAGTGAAATAGTGGGTCATGAATGTTTTCAAGATTTGTGATGGCAGGGAGAGCATCGGAGATGATCTACCAAAGCATGAAATATACTGTCACATTTCATGTCAAATTTTGTGATTCAGACCCTCTTGTACTTTAAAATTTTTCTGGTGAATAGCTAAACTATTTTGCTACATAATGCAAATTGATTTAGCGATGACAACTGCTGGAAGCCCGCAGAGAGAACCAATCACCTTTTCACTGGAACACCCTGTACGTCTATACTTATTAAAATATTTGTTTGAGTTTATTTTTTCTCTTCATTAAAAAAATGACTACTAACTTATAATATGGAATGGGAAAGAATAAATTGTAATTATTTTAGAATGTGGATGTTATTTTCCGAGAAACCAAGTAAAGATATATCTTCCATTGAATTAAATGTATCTACAGAAATTAGTTACTAATATAACCATCAGCAACTAATAATTCCAAGTAAGATGATTATTTCAGTCGGTACACTTTGTAAATGATTATCTAATCATACAATAACCCAGAAAGAGAGCAAATATTTTGGCATAGTTTATAGACCTCGCCTTTATTTTGATTCAATTTTCGGGGTAAAATTTTGTACTATGTTCTTGATCCTCAATGATAGCATTAGGATCACGTATTAGTAAACTTGGTCTTCACATTCATTGATGGACCCGTGATTGTTTTCATAAATAATGCTTCTTTTTTTTTTAAGAAATGGGATAATAAATTAAAGCAAGAAAATAAGACTAAGGATAAATGCTGAAAAAGATTAAAATATTGTTCAATGGCGTTTCAAAAAAGAAGACAATAAAGATTGATTGTAATGAATTAGAATATGCTTTGGTCAGCTTTTTAATATGAATGGAAACATAATTGGATGAAATTAATCGGAATTAAATTTGGATTGAATTTTTTTGATAGAAATAACTTAAAACAGGCAAAACTCACTATATATATTGCCACACACAACAAGCTAGAGTAATCAATGGATGCCAGAAGGCTTGTGCATAAAATCACCATCTAGTGCCTACTCATCCAATATCCCCTGACTAGTTTCTGGCTTATGGCCTTTGTCAGTGAGGAGCCTTGGATCTGAGAGCCCTGCACCTAGATCTTAGGTGATGTTTATTGGTTTATTAGAAATAACTTACGATTAAAAGAATTCTGAGACAAGTGAAGCTGAACTGAATATACTGCTATGAAAGATAATAATAGATGGTAAGCAAAAATCTCAAACTGGATCCCAAGAGAGTGTAAAAACTCTTAAAACAAAATCAAATTTGCATATGTTTGTTCATCCGTGTAACAAAATGGTTTCTTTCTTTATAAAAAACTGAGTGCACTTTCATTGAAGTTCGCCATAATCGTATTTTACCGAAAGAACACTCAGCTTTAGATTATAAAAAAGAAAGAAACTCCGTTGTTGCGCAGACAAACCAATATATGCAAATACGCATTACAAATACAAACGAAGAGAAAAATCGATATAACAAGTAAATAATTTTAAGATATTTATTTAGGATTTAAATTATGATGAGATAATGTACCTTATATACGCATGTATTTAAAAATATAACCGCCTTGCAAGCGAGTAGTTGGTTTCCGACGGTTGTGGGTTCGCCTCTTGGCCGATGCTATGATATATGGGGGGAAAAAATGTTTTTGTATATGAAGAATATACATCCATATTTTACACTGTATATAAATATGTAGATAGAATTGGATTTATGTATAATGTATAATTAAGTAATATCTTGTCACAATATGTAATTTTTTTACTTATGTCTAAAAAATATTGCCATATAATCAGATATTAATTAATAAAATTTAATTCATTGCAAAAATTCATTAAAGAAAGACAGATATGTAAAATACTTGATTCAGGAGAATAGACCTAACAGTAAATGTGCACAGTTTAATGTGTACATAGTCCATTGACCTTGTAAGAAAAAATAAATATAAATATGTCTTAAAATTTGTGTAAGAATTCTAAAACGTTTGCATAATTTATAAATGGCATAGTTTTTGTTGCAATTAATTTAAAATGGACTTCGGAATGATTTTTTTGCAATAAGATCTGACAGAATATTTATTTGGTATTTGCTGAGCAGTTCTCGAATAATTAATCATACGACTACTAGTTCACCTGATTTATATTATTTAATAAAGTTATTTTCATTTTAAAATATATATATCAATGATTTGTTTACTGAAGAACCATGCATATATTTCAAAATCTTTCTTGCTTCCAGTGTTTTAGACTGAATATATATCAAAAATATGCAGTCTTTTTGTCGTCCCTTGCATTCACTATGTTTATACTAGCATGTTTGTGATGCTGTAAGTCATCGCAGTATATAAATTAAGCTCGCTCAGAAATCACAGCAAAATCAAACTTGCAATTATTGTATTTAAATTATGAAAATTAATCCCCTTCCCTCGAGAATTTTATAGTCTTTTATGAAATATTGAATTTCATTCTTTTTGTTGTTCTTCATGGTATAATTGTCATGTATATCAGTGATTTTCCAGAAAACTATTTATGAGGGGTGTGACATATTTGAATCTGGATTTATGGGATTTAGCGATAGTTGGCTAATAATAAGGATAAGACGGAGAGTCCTTGGTTGATGTGGTTTAAAGCATAATAAAAATTAAAGTAAATTTTGTAGAAGCAATAATCATGGTGTTCAACTAACATCTCTGTTCTTGTTTTTAAAAAAAGCCATTTCAAGATGTTATTTTCATAGTTTTTTTAATTATAACTCGATATACAAGCAAGTTCTTAGTAATGATTCAAAGAAAATAATCATCAGATGGCATTACTCAAATTATTTTTATTGTGTATAAAGACGGCCATAGGGTATTGATATTGGAGATATCCTTTTTTAAAAAAAAGTTAACAAAATATGTATTTATTGAGTGATATAACAATGTTTTTTATAGGACTACAATTTATGAGCTGCTTATTATTCTTTATATGGTCACAGTAAACTTTGTGAAGTATAATAACTACTCTTTCTTATTGCATTGCCAAATGCATACCATATAATACTAAATTGTCCAAGCACTTTACCACTGTTACACAATGCTTTATTTACCACCCTTTTCTTACAGTTTACAGTTTCGATTGCCCCAGCAATCTTCTTCAGAACTTTATACCTCCCAGTTGAGGTTTATTATAGATTATATTGAAATCAAACTTACACAGGTTTAAACATTTTATATTAGTGTGTCATGCAGAAAGTCATAAACACTTTATGTGCTCTCAGATCATGGGTTGCTCATACCTGGTCCACATGTAATCAGAATTTTTTATAATCTAAATGGATTGTTAGATAGCAAATTGCATCCAAAATGTTACAAATTTTTATATTACAACTGTCAGGAATAGTTGTTATCTAATGCAAAAATTGATAATTTTAAGGAAATAATACATGAATTCAGCTAAGTTTTTTTATGTATTAACAAATAATTTAGATGTTTTTTTAAAAAAAAACCTTTTATGGGAATATATTCTTAACACATATTTTAGCAGAAGTATTAGGAATTATTGTGAATTATGGTATATCCTGGATTTACGGGTTGCAGTGCTTTGGCCCTAAATGAGACTACCAGACTGATGGAACAATATATAACATATATTTAATTGTACAATATGAAAGGGTGAAATTTGAGTATTATTGTGATAAAAAATAACAATTCTGCCCTCTTTGATTCTTCTCCATACTCTTCAGTGTGGAATTAATCCAGAAACTTTTGGCTCTCCGCTGAATTATTTTATCCATTGGGCCAACTAACTGCTCAATTTAAAGATGGATTGTGATATTATTTGAGTAATGAAATGTTTAAATTGTACTCGGTGAAAATGCTGCATTTCATTTCAAAGTAGTATATACAAGCGTAAATTTATATATAGTGATATACAGTTTTTTCTTTAAAAAGTTGTTGTTTTATGTATATTTATTTAGGTATTTGTGTGTGTGTGTGGGTGTATATGTTTGATACTTAAAATTAGCATTATATCGATATTTCGACTGGATTACCCTTAATATCGACTGTTCATTAAAGCATGTTGCAGAAACACTAAAGCAAAATCTCTGCACCCAGTTGTGGTCAGTGTGATCCAATCAAAATATCGATAGAGTACTAACTTAACCAACCCATGTACACTCAGACACATTCAAAATACATGTTCATATCTTTTACTTATGACAATTTTTGCTTTAATATATATATATATGTGTGTGTTTAGGCTTTGGCTTTGGCAATGACTTTAAATGAGAAAGGAAGAACTTTGTTTAAAAAGAAAGCATACGGAGAGGCCTTGGTTCTTTTTTTGGAAGCCGACCGAGAATTCAGGTACTTTTAGTACAATATTAGGCATTAAGGCAAAAAAAAATCAACATTTCTTATAGTTCAAATTTAACGCATGAAGATTAATCAGCTGAAATTTAAATTTAAAGAGAAAAGAATAATCTTTTCTGTATATTTCGTTCTTGAGGCTGCTTTGAATTTATTTTTACTTTTTAATCTCTGCTTGTTTATGAGTTTAATACTAATGGGATTACAAATAAATATTTACTT
This sequence comes from Epiperipatus broadwayi, assembly GCA_028023455.1. Classification (NCBI taxonomy): domain Eukaryota; kingdom Metazoa; phylum Onychophora; class Udeonychophora; order Euonychophora; family Peripatidae; genus Epiperipatus; species Epiperipatus broadwayi. The sequence continues at coordinate 2,463,181 of JAQFVV010000172.1, forward strand.
TTTCATATTACTTTTATACATAATAAAATAATTTACTCTTTCTTGTATTTTAAAATCAATAATACGTTTTATTCTTATTACTTTTTCTTGCTGTTTCAACTATCTAGTAGCCTTCTTCAGAGTTGTAATTAGGAAATGCATGACATTAATTATATTGTATATTCAGTTTATATACATGTTAATGTTTTAAACATGGGTATCCTATATTCATACATATATCTTTCTACTTGTTTATGCCAAATTATTTAATTTTTTTTTTTCTGTCTGTTATTTAAGTACAGATATATGCAATGGGAAAAGATTCCCTTATGCCCATATTTATATTCTAGTTCTGTATTCACATCTAATGTATAAATTGAATAAAAGTTGTAATTAATAAATCAAACAATTTAATAGTTAGTATATTTATAAATACAAATGCAGGTCAGTCATTGTTTACAAATTAATAAACATTTTGAGCAGCAGAAGTGACAAAACTTACGGTCACGATCCAAGATCCTGAGATCCATACTATTCTCCCACTGCATTAAACCACTTGAGGTATGAATTTCAGTGGATGATATATATATCTATACATATACATAATAACAATGCTATAGGAGTATAATGGTAAACGTAGCTGCCTTCCAAATATTTGACCCGGGTTTAATCCCCGCCAATGCATCAAGCTTTGTTTCGCTAGAAGAGATAACAATAAATCTTAATTGGATCGCAAAAGGTTGTCAAAGATCTGAAAAACAACACCACATATGAGATGGATGGATGAGATAAGAAAATTTGCTTGCTTTAATGTTGAGGGAAGAAACTACGGATCAAAGAAACTGGATTCATCCCACTTTATTTTAAAGTGGGGTGAAAATGATGATAGTGATGGATATAATGGATATAAATTTTGAATATATATATATATTTATTATGCTATTAACTTTTATTTATTGTTTAATTTTTTTTTAAAAAAATATCGTATTAATTTTATCCTTTATTTTGCTTATTTTTACCTGAATCGTTATCAGTAAAATTGCAATGAACAGTTTTCTTTTTAAATGGTAAGGAGAAGTAGTAGCAATTAAAAAAAACGACTAATGGTTTTATTGCTTGGGAGTTCATAAACAGTTCAAGCATCAGAATCGCGAGCACCAAACTCGATCCTGGGATCTCCCGATTCCAAGTCGGATGTTCTACCAACTTTATCCAAACTGTACAGGGTAAAAAAACATATATGGCTTTATTGCTCAGTAGTTCATGAGAACTTTGAGTGCCAGAACTGTGAATACCAGAATCGATCCTGGGACCTCCCTGTCCCAAGTCAGATGCATAGGGTAAAAAAGGCATATGGCTTTATTGCTCAAGAGTTCATAGCCTCCAGATCTCTAGTCGGCTGCTCTATCAATTATGCCTAACTGTTAGTTTAAAAAAGCAAGAAAGAGTATATTTTATTATTCAGAATAAGAACATTTAAGTACTCCCTATTAACTAGATATTTAATTAAGATATGAGATGTTATATAGTAAAATGATAAAAAAATCAAGACAGATGTCACATGACCTAATTTTAATGAAGCTCGTATTTACAAATGTTAGATATAGAGTTCGCAAACCAAACTCTTAACAAGCTTTGAGAATATCCTCAACTCCAGACCGGTTTCTGCATCTAGCGTCGTTAGTGAGGTGCCAGGATATTCATTAGATTAAAAATACTAGGTCAAGCCCAGCACTTTCTCTATTGTATAACTATTGAGAAGAAAATCTGAAACTTTCAGATTTTATATTGCTAAAGCCATTAATATATGGTGTATCTGAACTTAGTTCAGTCCCATATGGCTATTTGAGTTAGATAGCTGGATTTTTAGACATATGGATGTCTGAAAGTTTCAGATTTTCTTCTCAATAGTTATACATTAGATAAAGTGCTGGGCTTGTCCTAGTATTTTAATCTAATGAATATCCTGGCACCTCACTGACGACGTTAGATGCAGAAACTGGTCTGGGGTTGAGGCTATTCTCAAAGCTTGTTAAGAGTTTGTTTTGTGAACTCTATATATAACATTTGTAAATACGAGCTTTATTAAAATTAGGTCATGTGACATCTGACTTGATTTTTTATCATTTTATTTTTTTGCTATTAAGGTTTTGGTGATTTTATATTACTAAAGCTATTAATATAAGATTATCTGAACTTAGTTCAGTCCTATATGGCTATTTGAATTAGCTAGCTGGATTTTTAGGCGTATGGATGTCTGAAAGTTTCAGATTTTCTTCTCAGTACTTATACATTAGATAAAGTGCTGGGTTTGTCCTAGTATTTTTAATCTAATGAATATCCTAGCACCTCACTGACGATGCTAGATGCAGAAACCAGTCTGGGGTTAAGGATATTCTCAAAGCTTGTTAAGAGTTTGTTTTGCGAACTCTATATATAACGTTATATAGTAAGAAAATTTTCACCTGTGAACCATGACAATACAAGACTCACAAAACTATTTCAGAATTTTGTGATATTTTAGTTTTATAATGATATAGTAGAGGGCGCTTAAATGTTTTCATTCATAATATTATAAGATATATGTCTGTAATATATTAATTACATAATTAATTGCATTATTTTAAATGCATCTGTAGTAATCTTAATTTTGTATTAAGAATTGTGTATCTAGTTAGAAAATTGGCTGAATTATATATATATTATGAAACTCTTTTATAGTAAGTGCAGCTCTGATATTTTAAAAATGGTAGATAATTACGCAGTACTGTGTTTGGATATTACATGGTGCTACCTGTGTCTGAAAAGTGTCAATGATTTACCTGATGCAGGTATGTATTCATATCTTGTTAATCAGTCAAATACATTTATAACGTTTATACAAATGGTTAATTTTTTTCCTCTGTATTAATAGTTCAGCGGCTAAAGACATGTGAAGAATGCTTCAGTAAAAGTTATGGTGAAAATATGGAAAGATTAAAAGCTGTTAAGGCAAGTTATGGATTTGAAATATTACGTTGTTCAAAAATGATTCAACATATATATAAATCATGTCTGTTAATGGCTTCTATTAACAAATTCTGAATAATAATAATAATAATAATAATAATAATAATAATAATAATGTGCTGTGTATATATATATATATATCTTTTTAAATGAATCTGTAAAAAAATTCCCTTCTTTTCATTTTAATTGATTGCTAATTTCAATTGTCTAGTAGTCTTCTTCAGAACTTTTTTTTTCTCATTTTCACTTCAATTATCTGATAGTTTCTATCTTCCAGACTTTTTCAGAGCTCTTATTTTCTTTTTTTTTTTCTTATTAAATGAGAAGAAAGAAAATAACAGCTCTGAAGAAGACTACTAGACAGTCGAAATGTTAGAAATTGAAATAAATAAAACTTTGTGAAAAAAAAGAAGTGAAATTGTTTTTATGATATAAGCAGGGCAAAAGGGAGATGTATATATAAATAGTGGGGGGAGGACTCAGAATAACTGGAATTGTTTTCTGGTAGGCATGCTTGTTGTATGCTATACCTCTTAATGGTGAAACCTTTCTGCATCAATGTGCCAAATGATGTCACCATGGGAAATCGCAGTTGTCATGTAGGACATTTTTGTAAAATGTGTTTCGCATATTTCGTTTTTTGTAATGGCTGAAAAGTTGAAACAGTGTGAAACTGTTTTCTTTTAGGGAAAACGGCAGGTAAAAGTTGTAATGCTTGAAACAGCTTACAAGTAAGTTGCTGTAAGAAAAATAAAGTTTAGGAGTCATTTAATTGAAGTGTCAAATTCCCTCATTCTAAAAAAGTGTGGCAAATGAAGTCCAATGCCAAGGTAATAATGTTGTTGTTTTTTGGATGCAAACAGCAGAATTTGTTTATAACTATTCAGTGTTTAATACTTGTAAGATCTGAAATTTTTGCGTGATGCAGTAAAATGTAAATATTTCACTTTGTGACAAGGTGAGGAATACAGGCATCACCACAGAAGAATATTAGCATACCAAGCCTTGAGCGTGAAACAATTTTTAATTAAATTCAGTATGACCCAGCTTATCCGTCCCACATTCACTCGATTTCAGTTAAGTGCGACTTCTTTTTATTCTCTTGAATGAAAAAATATCTTTTTTTTTTGTGCGTCAGAAGTGGTGAAAAAAAAAACATTGAAGGCGTTAAAAGGCATCACTTTTCAAGAATTTCCAGACTACTTTGCAAAGTCAAAAACCATTGCATTAAATAGACTATACTTTAAAAGGGATTCAACTTGCTACACTTCAAAATAAATACACATTTTTTTATTACAATATTCTGATTATTTTGCCCCCCCCCCCCCCCCCCCATTTTTTCTTTTTAAAAATGGCAATTGTTGAATTATCGAATTGCAAGCGGAAATTAAAATTAGATTTATTTTCATTGTGTTGATTTATTACAATTTTCCAAATAAAAAGAGAAAGATATATCCTTCCAAGAAATCCAATTCCTTTTTCATTCTTTTGACATAAATTGAAGTCTTACATGAAATTGAAAAGTTGAAATAATAACTATTATAAAGTTAGATAAGGTTTTTTTTTTTAAAAAAAAAAATAGCTAAAAATAAAATTTCTATAATTCTTTATTGAATAAATTATCTAACGATGGAATTTGTCTTCTTTTTTAACAAGTTAATAAAAGAATATTATATCAGAGTTATTGCGAAGTGATAAATATGGCCGCAAAAGTTTAGACGATGTTGCGCTGCTTAGCAAAAGCAATTTCAGCAATTCTTCATAAAATATTAAATTCTGTTTTTGCAAATACTATTAATAGACTCAAATCTCAAAATAATTTTGCTGTAATTCATAGACTGCCATTAAAGGTGCAATGATTTAAATAAGTGATTTATTTTACATTAATCAACATAGTATCAATTTCTGCATATGCTGAAAGTAAAAAAAAAAAGCCGATAAGAAAGAATATTTTGGCCGTTATTCTTTCTTACTATTTCACATATGAAATAAGTAGTACTATTTTTTAAATGTAATTTAAATTCGTTTTCAATTTAGTTTTATCTACCAAAGCATTTTTATTATAAATCGTAGAATTTATAGATAATAACAATATTAATAATCTCAACATCTGATCGTAGCTTCTAAATTGTTCTCTCTCTTAGCCAAAACACAATATTTGATTATCTGGTTCACTTTCCTGAATGTGCTTCTTTAATTTTTGTCATAACTCCAGATGGCCTTTTTCAGTATGATTTCCATACTTATTAAATATTTATGACTATTTCTTTTCTTTTAAATCATCTATCAACTTTTTTTCTTGCCTTTTTTTAAAACTCTTTTTAATATTTATTCTATTTTTGTATATCCTCGATGTATTTCTTTATTTTTAATTTATTCAATACATTTTCTTTTTTTACTCTGTCCAACACTTCTAATTTATTCTTTTTCCTTCCTCCAAGACTTCATTTTATAACCCTGTAATCCTTTTTTTTAATCATATTTCTGCTATATACATGATAATATGCCAGAGAAAATATTTATATTGAGATGTGATGTGATGTGATGTACCGTGACTTCTCCTTAAACGGAGTCAGGAATCTCTCAGCAGCTATGCCCAAAGAAACCTGTTAGCCACTTTACCTTCACCCTTCCATTCCCCACCTTAAGCTTTCCCATAATCTGCTCCATCCCATTTTCACAACATAATCTTTGTCAACTCTATGGCCTTTATATTTAAATCCCCCTTGAAAAGCAGTCTTTTTACTCCAGCACCCTCTATTGTTAGCTTCACTAAACAATGAACCCTACATAATCATCATAATCATGCTACTATATCCATGTCCCCAGGTAGTTTCTGGCTTACAATCTTGGTCAATTAGGAATTTGAATTAAACTAATTAAATTGAGCATCTATCAGCACTTCTTATTTCTTTATACTATCACGTCAATAGTGTGAAATTAAGAAAATCGTAATGTTTTGAACCCAAGCCAACTTGACTTAAATAGATACATGGATCTGATACTACACTATTAACTATATATATATCTTAGTACAAAAAATATTTAAAAGACTTTATTGCTTAAGAATTAATAAGAAGTTTAAGTGTCGGAAGTCCCAGCACCGGAATTCAGCCTGGAACTCCAAATTCCCGAGTCTGACACTCTATCACTGAGTAAACTTCGCAGAGCAGATTGGTTACATAAAGAAATTTAAAAATGGCTGTCAGAAACATAAGCGCATTAGCTGTAAATCCAAATTCCTCATTGATAACTGTCATAAGTCGAGAAACTAGTTTGGAGATAGACGTAGTTTCATTCTGCTGGGGCAGAATGAGGAAAAATGCTCTGAAAACATGTAAGAGGTTTAAGCAGTGGAATTGATATGGTATTTTGTTGATATAAAACATTTAATAAATCTTAGATTTAGCTTCAGATGAGCATGTGAATAATATTTGATCTTTCTTAGTAGTCTGAGGAGCCATTTCTTATTACGCTTTCCTCAAAAGTTAAACAATTTTTTAAATACTTAAAACTATCGAATCTGCTCTATAACTTCGTACTTGGAACTCATAAATTATACCTTCCAAGAACAGCTAATATTGTCTCTGGAGCCATATAATAATTATAGTTAAGTGATCAATGAAACCAGGTGGCACATTGCTATAAAACCCCCAACTTCAGATCAACTCGTTTCTGATTTTTACTTTTGTCAACGAAGATCAGGGTTCAAAGCTAGAATTAACCCACTTGAGTATCCTGCAGCTATTTGTTATTTCTTTATACTATTTAAGCTAGTAGCATGAAATTCAAAATCACATTGTTTCAAATCCAGGTTAATTCACTTGCATAATTATATAGACCTGATATCCATTAATTACTGAAGCTTAGAATAGGTGGCTCTGGAGTAGACTGAAGATAACTACTTTTAAAGGCATATAAGAGGTTATATGACATCATTGTTGGCATTAAACTATATTTTCTTCATTTGCCTCACTTGTGTTAATGGAGAATTACTTAGTGAAATATTAATTCATAATCCAATGAATTCGGAATTAAGAAAAATAACTCGGTATATATTCGGTTTGAAATGTAACTTTATATTAGAACTGAAAATTAAACGATTAAAGAAAAAATGACTGGAAAACGTTCGGAAGGTTATGTTGAAAGCAAAATGGAGGAAATACAAAAAAATGAATGTTTTTAAACTTGCAACTTTTTCATGCATATTTATAACAAAGCGATCGAAGTCATGATTCAGTTTCCAGTACTGTCCACTGTATTGTTATATTCAAGAAAACACAACCACACTAAAAATATTTGAAAACATGAATATACTATTTTGCTGTTATTAATGATTGTTCATCTATAATTAGTTGCCAGTGGATAAAACAGTATGAATTACCAATTAACCTAAAAATGGATTTACTAAAATAATGTTCAATCACATTAGCATTCGTCTTCCATCATTTAATTCTTTCGAAGCGGAATATTATAATAGTCACTAGTTTGGTTAATCTACCGAATATTCAAAGAAAAAAGAACTTTGGGTAACAAAAAATAAAGATCTTCTGTGTATTAATCAAACTTTATAGAACATACAGATGTAAGGTATTTGCTTGCATTTATCAGTGCTTAACAGGCAAAGTTCATTATTCAATTTTAGGGGAAGATATCAAGCTATTTTCTTACATTTGTCATTGCTCAGGTAGGCCTCATTATTCAGTTTTGGGGGGAGATGATGAGAGGTATATTTACATGTATTTGGCATTGCTTAAGCAAACAGGTACAACTTATTATTCAATTTTAGAAGGAGTAAATGACAAGAGATTTTCTTGTATTTTATTTATCGCTGCCTAATGTGGCTCTCGCTATTCAGTTTTAAGGAGAGATGATCCAATTTGTAATTCTTGAGTTGCAATTAATTATTATAAGTTGTTAGTGATAGCTATGCTTTTGCGTTCAAAAGTGGCTTAAAATATATGCAGTATGTCTCCGATGTAAAAGTGGTCGATCACTGGTTCTCTGAATCAGTGTATGCATTACATAACGACCAGTGTAAGCTATTCATAAAAAATTTTAAATTGCTAGCTCGTCTGCATCATAAGTTACGACATATCTTAACCACAATAGAACAACAAACTCATTAAATTTTGTTTTAAATTAGGCAAAACTGCTACCGAAACATTTGAAATAATTGTAATTGTGTGTACCAGAGAAACCACGAATTGCAAGAATGTAAAGTGATTTCCAGCGGTACAAAACTTACCGTCTTATTCCATGTCTAATTTTTGATCCAGACATACTGGTGCCTTAAAATTTTTGTGTTGAATAGCTAAACTATGTCACGACTTATCATATGTTGGGTAGGAGATGATGTTGCAGGCAGCTCGGAGAGAGGGCCAACCATCTTTTCATTGGTACACAATATCTTTGGCTCATTGTTGGACTAAGGAATTTGTGTTCCTAATAATATATCAGTGGAATTCAATCACTAAATATTAGTATCATAGAAGTCCTTGACTTAGGATCATGTGTTTTGACAAAATTGTCAGCACTATATCTTACTATTTTTCAGAGATACATTTTAAAATTTCAGCAAGAAACTTTTCCAAAAGTTTGTTATAAATGGCTATCTGCTTGCTTTAGCATTCTAACCTAACTTTCATATTTTGTAAATATTCAAATCAATCTCTCATATGGATATGCGACTTGTAATTGGACTATTTTCACAATTTGAAAAGTAGTTTTTGGAATATGAACGTTAAGTAGGTTGAAGAGAAACTAAGAATTCTGATAAATCTGATTGTTTATAGTAATATGAACGTTAATTATCTTTTCTATATTCAGTAGATATATATATTTTATGTAGATGTCAATTTTTTAATGCTAGTTTTCATATGAAAATAACTTTAAATATTGTTTATATTGCTTGTTATTTCAGGGTCACACCACCAACACCCAAGTATTATACGTCAGGCTTAATTTACTGAAGGGCATTCTTGCGTATTATCACAACAAAAAGGCAGAAGCGTTGGCCTATCTAGAAAAGGTAGGTCTGATCAGTTTTTTTTTCCACATTATTTTTGCGAATATTTTGCCGTTGATGGAATCAGATATTTTTGTACTAGTACAGGTTTCTTGACTAATAACAATGCTAACGTGACCGATTGTGGCATTAAAAATGTGATTGATGATCGATTCTTTCTCCAAGCTGCTTGAAACACTATCTCTGAATCAACATATATATAACAATATAGTTTAGTTATCAACCACAAAATTTTAAGGACCTAGCATATTTGGAACATGAGTTTTGATACAGAAAGTGGCTGTGTTTCATATCTTAACCCATGATAAAATAATGTATTAATATTAAATTTTGTTTTATATCGGGCAAAATTGCGACTGAAATACTTAAAATAATTCAAACGGTGTATAGTAGTGAAGCTGCGAATCACAAGAATGTTTTTGAAGTGGTTTGCAAAATTTTGTGTTGGTAGGAAGAGCGTTGACGATCTACGAGGATATAAAACTCGCTATCACATTTCATGTAGTAACGCGATTCAGATACATTAAATTTTTGGGGTGGTTAGCTAAATATCACTATGTAACAGTCTGGGAGATAACTAATCACTTTTTTATTGGAACACAGGGTATATTAGACATAATTTGCCATTTTCTTTTATATTGAAATCTATTAAATAATGTAATCTCTTATTGATATCGAGTGCCTGAACTTTAAGCATAAAGCAATTTTTTTTCTTTCTTTAAAAAGAGTATTTGACATTTATTTATATTTTACCAATCGTTTTTTTACTTTTATTTAGATAATTTGATAACTTTATTATTATCCTAAGAGACTGAATGTGAAACAGTAGAAATCATCTTTTTGTCACAGATGTGATGTAATCGAAACCATCACAGCCCTTTTTTTTAATAATTTTTCTTAAGTGCAATATTTTTAATTAGTTTTTTTTATTATCTTTACTTAATCATTCCCCCTGTCCATTCTTTTCAATTCATATTTCAGAGTTCTTAAGCATCGATTCATCATTACGGCAGTCACTAGCGCATTATTTGCAGCTATTACTCGTAAAGCTGTTGAATATTTTTTACAAAATCTTTATACAGATGCTCCAACAGATAGATACACTAAATTAACTTTTAAACAAAAGAAGAAAATTACCAATTCAACCTTTTAACTAGAAATAATGTCATCCCCACATTGAATATTGGATGCCATGTAGATTATAATGGACTTTATTGGTAGATTCGAGTCACTATATCCGTTTGACTAAAATAAAAAAACCTTTTTAAAATCAAGCAGTAAGTGTAATGTTTAAGATTGCTAGATAAAAGACTCATGTAGGCAATTGTTGATTTGCAAGAGACTATCACATCCATCTCTTTCCATTGTTATCAGTTATAAATATCCATCTTGTTTGACATTAATATTAAAAACACATTACATTTAGAAGACAACATATATGGAAATACTACTGGTTAAACTAAGTTTCGGAGACATGTTAAACAACATTATTTAAACTAAGACATCTGCTTATCTTATTATACTATATTTAAACATCGTTTTCAATGTTTAACGAGAAAAGATTATATATATTTATAAAAAATTTGACTAGCTGAGCATGTTTTCGACGTTTACTGTCAGTACAACTCATTCCGTTTGTGTTAATGCTACTTTAAGAAATATTTCTGAAAAATTATCAACAGTTTAGCTTACGGCATTCATCATCAAAGGTAGAGGAGAGGAGACAAATTAATATTTCCACCTTTTTTTAAGAGATACTAATTTTACTTTCCAAAAGTCATTTGTTCATTGACCCATTTTCTGCTTAGAAGTGACACGAAAATAGTAGTGCTTAACATGTTCTTGAATAAAAACGGCCTGAAAGAAGAAATAAGACTGCATAGGGTGAATCATATGTTAACTTTTCAAGGAAGTTAAATGATCAACTATGACAGTACAATATTCAGTGGCCTATCAGTTAATAAATGTAAGTGCCCAAATCCATTTTTAAAAATAGACTTATGTAATAAACAAAAAATAAATATTCCAAACGAACTCCATGAAAAAAAAACTTTCTTGCAAAATCGTACATATATGTAATGAAATTTAAACGGCCTTTACAAAATCCCTCACAAGGTATGGATAAATAATCGTATGTTAGTAAACTGCAAAACATAGAATGGACCCCTTATTTTTTAAGCTTTTGATAGTTATAACGTTTTATTTGTTGATGGTGTTGAAAATAAAGACGGAAATTATATATTAGCCTGATTTCAATGCAGCACAAACAAATGGCTGAGACAGTGTCTTATGTTTAATAATCTCATAACATTTATGAAATATGAGTTTGTAAATGTAAGTATCAAATAAGCACAGTTTGATGTATATGAAATGTAAACCCAAGTAACAAACTCTTCCATAAGGTATGGATAAATAATCATATATATATATATGTAAAGAGTTATATATTACTACATATTGATCTACAAGTGTCAAACTTAAATACACCCTCAACTTTGTCATCATCCACTCTAGATAAATACCTTAATGATTATCATTAATCATTTGTTAAACTAGGGAATATCTCTAGCCCAGAAATAAACACACACGTAAGGAGTAATATAACTTCTTTTCCATGTGTAATATCTGCTATAGATATACTGTATAACCTTCATTCCTCCATATACTCTTGAAACACATGAATTTGCAGTGAAGGTTATAAAATACATCTGTAAGATATATATATATTCTTCTTATCTCAGTCTGTGAATTTAGAATATAGTGGCCATCATGTAAAGCGCCCCATTTGGACAATAAACAGCATTTTTTGGAACTACTGATTTATCCAAATTTTATAAATAAATAATCAATCAAAATCTCAATGGAGATGAAAGCTGGGTCGATAAATATTATAATATACACCTGGGTCTCATTTTATGTGGTAGATAGGTTCTTCAGAAAACGCGCACAAAAGAAATCGCACAAAAATAGACTTAACTTATCTTGAAAATTGGGGATAGGGGTTGTAATTTTCAGAAATCGCATAAAAGCAAAGCAAGAAGGAAAAATTACTTTAAAATTCGCATTAAAAAAATAAGGAAATAAAGTATCTCTAATAAAAAATTTCAAATATTGGAAAAAAAATAATACAAGACAAACTTTTTTTACTTTTTTTATTAATTACAGTATTTAATTTTACATTTTTTCATACATATTTTAATTATTAGCGGTTATTTGGTAATATGTGTTCGTTTGTGAAATGTTAAGAAATCAGATTCGTCATGTGACATACAACTGGCGCCACTTTCAATCTTGAGCTGTGTTAATTGTTTTTTGTTTCTATATTTAAAAAATGAGATTGTAATCAAAACAAAAAGATTATAGATTATCATTAGAAAGATTATTTTCAGTTTATAAAATCAATAAAATCTTCGTTATTATTTATTTTAAAAATCTAAAAAATTATTTATTTCTGTTACAATTAACAAAATACGTTTTAAAAGTTTAAAATTTTTGAATATTTATTGCGATATTTTTATATGTAAATATAGATCTATTATTATTATTTACTCATTAATATAAGTAGGTTATTTACATAGAAGCTAATATTCTAGTTATAGCTTCAGGCCATATTCACATTAGCTGCTAATATAACGTTATATTTTTGAAGAAAAAAAAGTATTTCAAGTCAAAATAAGTTATTAATAATTTAAATTTCTTGTTATCTAATAAATATAGTGAAATATGAAAGATGTTAAGAAGAAACATGAATCGCATAACTTCAAAATCACATTAAAATAATCTGCATAAAACGAGACCCAGGTTTACTTATTAATAGTTGTTTATTTCAATCTTATTTTGATTGATTATTTATTTATATATCTGACTACATTGTGGACAAATAAATTGTATTAGATATTTGACTATTATAGTAATTAAGCATGTAAGTTATTCAATTTTAACCCATCCATGGGATTGGAACATGACCACATGCAGTGACACTTTCCTTTTCCTTCAGTGATAAGTTATTCTATAATATTGTGTCTTATTACTATGTATCCAAAAATATGCATTTATCCAGTTCCTTATTTGCATTGATATTGCTTTTCTGATTTTAAGTTTTTCTAAAATGGATGCATATTTCTGTGGGCAGTTCTGGGAATTGGAAGCATTCTCCAATAACACCATATCTCAAATATACTTTTCTTTTTTCAGTCTGATTTTTTTTAGTTCCCTGGTTTAGCAGCATAAATAATTTGATCAGTTATATATATGTGGAAAGGGCCTTCTGGTATAGAGGTAATGCATCTTCCTACCTGACATGGAATTCAAATCTCGACATGGAATTCAAATCCGCAATGTAATTTTTTTCAAAAGCCTTATGATCTTTTCCTTGCCACCCTAGCTAACCATTGCACAATGGTCGGCAAATGGATATCTAACTATTGTTAAAGATAAAACAAGAATGAGGGTCTCTAACAAAACCTTTTTCTTTCATTGTTCCTTTATGAGTGATCGTTGGAGTGATTTTTGCCCTATAATGGCTATTTACTAAAAATGCTGTTTTACTTATATATATATATGATGTAAATAAAAGAAAGAATGTGGATATTTTCATCTAATAACTAGAGATATGTTTAGTAATGGAGTTGCTGGCCAACCATCAATTATTATTAACAACCTTAAGCTAAACTACTTTGCTTTAGTACCCAACAGTAGCCTTTTGTCTTGAGTTTAATTAGAAGCAAAAGGAGGTATCTCTTTCATTTCTAATGCAAGTTGCTATATGGATTTAAGAATGTCAAGAGATATCATTCTTCTATGTTTTCATATCTATAAAAATAGTTGAATTTAAATTTATATAACAATTTGGGTTAAAAATAAAAAAAAGACCTCCTTTCATTTCTAATTAAATTTAATTTAGAAAGGTACTAAAGTTATTCAGCTTAGCACTATCAATAATAAATGATGGTTACCTAACAACACTACTGCAAAACGTGGAAATATCCCCTACTCTTTGTTTCCATCAGATGTAATTAATCTATGAAAATATTTAATCTAACATAATCAATAAAGCAAGTCATATATAACATGACATTGCTTTTAAAAAGCTTGAATTTACAAATATGTAATATAGGGAGCGTACCAATAGCTCAAAGAAGCTCTTATTTAATAAGTGCCGTAAGAGAAAATATTTAAAATCTCCATATCCCCAGACTTTTGGCTCCCCTCAGTGAGGAGCTAGAACATCCAGCCACTAGATCCAAAATATCAACTCAAAACCCAGCACTTATTTAATATATAACTATTGAGAAGAAAATCTGAAATTTTCAGACATAAAAATGCCTTTAAATCCAGCTATCTAATTCAAATAGCTCTATGGGACTGAACTTGCTTTATCGATTATTATAATTTTGCCTTTAAGACTTTGGCAACGCTAAGACTATTAATATATGGTAGATCTGAATTTGATTCAGTCCCATATAGCTATTTGAGCTAGATAGCTGGATTTAAAGACATTTTTTATGTCTGAAAATTTCAGACTTTCTTCTCAATAGTTACATATTAAATAAGCGCTGGATTTTGAGTTGATATTTTGTATCTAGTATCTGAATATTCTAATCCTCACTGAGGTGAGCCAAAAGTCTGGGGTTATGAATATTCTACATAGAAATTTTAAATATTTTCTCTTACGGCACTTATTAAATAAGAGCTTCTTTGAGCTATTGGTACGCTCCCTATATTTCACATTAATCTAACATATATATCATTTTTGTAAATGATTTGTTTTAAATGTTATACTCTGTGCATTGTTTCAGAAAAAAAAAAAGCTTTTATCGCAAAAAATTAAATAATCTTGTAAAAAAATATGCAAATATATAAATTTTTGTTTAAATTTTTAGGCGGAAAATATCTTAAAACCTCTTTATATTGAAGATGAAAAACTTATTCAAGGTTAGTTGGATTCTTATCTTTTTTATTATTAAAAAAAAGCTTTATTCATTAATATTTACAATTTGAAAAATGTATGAAATTGTGATCTAAAAATATAAATAATAATAATTAAATAGTTTAATATGTTCAGGAATTCTATAAGAAATTAGAATGTTAGAAATAACTGCAATGGCGTAGTCTTCGGACCTTAAGCTGCGGCGCCTGACATTACACTGTGCCAAACAACATAGGGCACAAAGATCATACAACATACATATTAGTACATGACCTATTTATTTGGGGTGCTTTTTCTTTGTGAAATTTTATAGATAGGCAAAGCAAGCCATAAATTAGCCAACTGCATGTCACATGTTTCTCCATTAGCCCCTGTAGAATAGTCAAGGTATTACTCGTCAGGTAAGCCAGTTGTAGAGTGGGGAATAGTTTTCTACGCTTGAGTATGGATCATATATTTGGAAAAAATTCTAAGCCTAATCAATCCCTGAACAAGTTTTCAAGTTTTACTCAATCCAGAAGTCAAAGCTAGCTCATGGGAATATCAGACCAATGTAATGCTACTACACCATGGGGATTTAATATATATATAAAATGGATGAAGAGACTTTTTATTAATATAAATAATTGAGCTACTCTTTTTAAACTTCTTTTTTTTTTTTTGCAATAAGAAAATGGCCTTTTTTAAAATCCTTGTCTAAGATTTTATGAAGATAATTATCTTGACCAATTTCAGCCAGAGGAATGAATGTTTGATCAGCAGAGATGTTTGCAGCAAATCACTTTAGATTGACTGATAATTTTAATTTGCAGAGCGTAATTATTTCTAGCCATTTTAAAACTTTGAAAATAAATGATCAAATGCTACATATATAATAATGGATAATTATGGATGCATAATGTATGCGACAAACAAGATGATTCTTCAAATACTGTTAATAAAAACATTGTCTATCGTTATATATTTATTGTTTGATTATTGATTTTCAGAGTTTGAAAATGGATAGAAATAGCTGTGATTTATTAATTAAAATATCAAGATGGTATAATTTGTTTTATCAGTCATTCATTAGACAAGAGATTATGTACTTAATGAATAATATTTCTGTAGTGTAATTTCCACTCACGCAAGGTAGAGACTGGTTTTTATCCACTTTTAACACATTGGGGAGGAGTGTAATCATAAGACATGACCAAAGACATATGAAAAAAATTATAGATCTTGATGATCATATATCTTTCACATGTCTTTGGTCACATGTTCATGATTACGCCCCTCCACATGATACTAAAAGCGGATAGACACTAGTCCCTCCCTTGCATGAGAGTGATGTAGTGGAAGTTACACTACAGAAGTATTCATTAAGTGGATAATCTCTTTTCTAATGAATGACTAATAAAAAATATTAAAATACAATTCATATTTTTTCCTCTATCCTTAAAATTGAAAAGCAAGCTTCTAGTTTCACTAATTAAAGTAAATATTAACATGGAGAATAGAAACAAAATATTACATTTCAAATAATAAATACCAAACAATGAAATGTACAATACCATTAGTAGTAATAGAAAACTTAAAAATATAAGTAAAACTAGCAATAAAAATAATGATAAAACTGAATTAAACAAATAAATGTAAATGTGCTCACCTAGGGAAATTTTAGAATTTGAATTCTAAAAAAAATTCATAGATTTGCTTACGACTTTTTAATCCTGTCAACTAGTTTGAATTCTTGAAACAGACTCTATATTGTTCAAATTTTTTTTTAATAAATATTTTTTCTGATGAAGTGTCACTATACTAACGAATTCCTTCTTTTTCTTGGATGTTTCTTCTCCAGGCAACAGGTTCAATTTTGTTATATTTTTGTGTTGAGATTTGGCAGTTAGATCTTTCATATTTGATCAATCACATCATAAGTGGCTGGCAGGTTCAAAAATTGGAAACAACACTTTGAAAAGGAAGGCAGATTACAACTGGCTTTTTTAGGAAATCTGTTTATTTCAGAGGCTACAGCAATGTGTTGAAGCTTTTCCATGATCCAGTTGTATGATTTAACTTTGCTTTTATATGGATTAACGGGATCTATAGCTTGACAGCCGTTGTCTTTTAAATTGTCAAATAAAGTCTTTTCTGGCTATTTAAAAGCAACTGATGTTAATTTGACTTGCAACTACAAAGTGCCAAAAACTGACTGCCCATCAATAGTTCAAGCCTGGCTTAAATAATTTTTCATCTTATAACATCACTAAGACCAAATATTAAGTCCATATGTCCTAATCAATTAATTGTAACTGCATTAATTAAATGTTTGTTTTTCTTTTTATTCAAAAACAAACTTTATTAATCGCCAAACATTTGTTGGATAAATTTTTTACTGCATTCCAAAACAATTTATCCAATTTTAATCAATTTTAAAATAAAAAATAAATTTGTAGATTTTACATAAATATTCTTTTTCAAAGGTTATATATATATTTAATATTACCGATGGAGTGGGAAAATGGCTGAATTTGTGACGTGACTGTTATCCGGACCTGTCCATAGGACAGAATATTATTGATTTAATCAGACTTAAAAATTATAAATTTTGAACAATAACATTTCCGCTCTTATAGAATAAAATTCTGTTGACCAATGGAGCATATTCTTTATTTTCAATACTAATTACAATTTTATAATTCATTAATTCTACAACTTTGTTACTTTTTTATTTTAGCAAATTTCTGAATTTAATTTTTAGTAGCACATGCATACATCTTACATATCAAATAAGATGGTAATTAAGGATTGCCGGTTTTAATTATTCTGACATATGTACTTTAATAAATTTTGAAATAAAGTTAACGCTCATTTTTGTATAATAATTTGAAATTCAGTCATTGAAATAATACTTTATATGATTGGCACAGTCCATTCTATCACAATATATATATTATGTAATAAAATATCCCAATGCATATTGCTAGCTAAAAATTCAAATACATAATCTTCAAATTACCTTACCAAAAGTTATATTTTTCAGTAACACCCTTATTGCTAAAAACATTTAGGAAGGTGATTTGAATATTTTTTATTATGTAATGTAAATTTCTATTTGCCACGTATATTTTTCGGTGTAACAATATAAGAAGGTACCCCAAAATAACCGGAATCGTATGGTTTGCGCACCTATTGTAGTATTTGCTTCTGCCGTTAAATATTTTTTGCGGAAACCCTTCTGCATCAATCTATCAAATGACATTGCTGTGTGAAATTGTGGTACCATGTAGCACATTTTTTTGTAAAGTGCGTTTCACATATTTGACGATTTTTATAATGACAGAAAAGTTTGAACAATGTGAAATTCTGTTTTCATTTATAGAAAACAGCAGAGAAAATAGTTGTAATGCTTGAAACAGATGACAAGTTTATGAATGGTTTAATTGAAATGTTTAATTCACCACATCCCTAAAAAGCGTGGCAAGTGAAATCCAAACTGAAAACATTGCTGTTTTTTTTTCCCCCTGCAAATGAAATTTTTCTCTCAGATTTAGTTCATAATGGTCAGGCATTTTATTTGCAAGTTCTGAAACATTTAACTGATGTGGTAAAATGTAAATGTCCCATTTTGTGACAAAGAGAAGAGTGCAAACTTCATTCCGACAAAGCATTATCTCTCAAAGCCTTGGGTGTGAAACACTTTAGTTAAATTCAGCATGATCCAGTTTATCTATCGTCATATTTGCTCAGTCTTGCTTCATGCAATTTCTTTTTAACCTTTCAAATGAAAAAATTTCTTTTTTTTTTTTTGCAGACTTAGAAATGCTGAAAAAAATACACTGCAGGCATTTAAAAGAATCACTTGCAAGGGTTTCCGGAATACTTTGAACAATGAAAAACATGTGTAGGCTGGTATATTGCATCAAATGGATATTAGTTTGAAAGTGATTAGATTTATAACACTTAAAAGTAAATAAACAATTTTTTATTATAAAACTCTGGTTATTTTGGGTTACTCTTCATATATAAATTTATAACAACATTTCACTCTTTTTACACTTTAAAGCCAAATATATTTATTTACAGTTTTAAGGTTTATATAATAAAGGAATAATAAATAGAGGAATATTAGAGAACTTAGTAAGGATTGTGAAGTGGCAAAGATATATGAGGCACCAAAGATTTATAAAGAAGGTATATCGTTAAGACCGGTAATTAATGGAAAAGGATCATATTATAATAGAGCATCGAAGTGGTTAGGTAGGATATTCAGAAAATATGTAAATAGAGACAGTAAGACATTTATAAAGAATAATAAAGAGTTAGTAAAAGAAATTAAAACAAAAGTAAAGGAATATAATAAATACAGATTGACAATGGCAAAAATGGATGTAGTATCCATGTATATGAATATTGATGTAGAAAAAGCAATGATTTTGGCAATTAATAAATATAAGGAAGATAGGGAAAGGGAAATAGAAATACCTATAGAGATAGTTAAAAATTTAATGGAAATATGTTGTAAAGGCAACTTTTGAGCTTAATGGAAAGTTGGAGGTGCATTGAGCGGATATTGAGTGAGATTTATAAGCAGTATATGGAAGACCAAATGATAGAGGATGAGAATGCACCACTATTAATTAAAAGATATGTGGATGATTTTCTGTTAATATTTAATAGAGGTGAAAGACAAATAAAAAGCTTTATAGATAAAATAAATAAAATAGATAAGATGATACGTTTTACAACAGAATGGGAAAAAGATAATAGATGGGCGTATTTAGATATAATGATAAAGAAGGAATATGAGAAAAGATGTGAAGTAAAAACAGAAATGTATAGAAAAATGGGTATTACAAATGCAGTGAATTGGGGTTCTAATATGGATAAAAAGCATAAGATTAGTGCTATAAGTTCTAAGGTATATAGAGCAAAATATTATTGTGATGGAGAGGAATATGATAAAGAAATAAATAGAATAAAGTAAGATTTCAAGAAAAATGAATGTCCAGAAGAGGTAATAAAAAAGAATCTAAAAAAGATAGAAGAGATATAAAAAAGAGGGAAAGGAAGAGGGAATATATAGGAATAAAAGTTAATGATAGTAGTATAGTAAGGGAAATTAATAATATTAGAAAAATTAATAAAGAATTTTAAAATGATATTAAATATAAAGTAGTGAATAAAAGGAAGAAAAAATGTAATGGATATTTTAGATAATAGGTATATAAGTGGAGAAAAGAAATATATAAATGGGGTTTATGAGATAGAATGTAAGGATAAAGGATTACAAATAGATATGTAGATGAGATGAAAAATTCAATATATACTAGGTTAAAACAACATAAAATGATAGAGGATGACCAGTTTATATGCATTTTATGGAGACGGTCATAAACTAGAAAAAGAGAATATTAGAATGATAAATTATGCAAGTAGTAGAGGAGATAGAAAAATAAGGAAGGCAATTTTAATAAAAATAAAACCAAACATTAATAGAGAAGGGGGTTAAAAACAATCTTAGTATAAAAAATAAATATAAAAAAGGGTAAAATGCAAAAAGTGAAAACTAATAAAAAAATAAAATAAATAAGTAGTTTGTATAATAGATAATAGAGGGAGCTGTATATAAATGTAAAAAAAAAGGAAGTAGGAAGGATGATGGGATAGAAACTGATGGAGGAAAGAGAATAAGGTAAGAAATAAAAATACATATAAAAATAATTTTATAAAAATTAAGTGAATGAAAGAAGCAGGAATAAAATATGAATAAAAAAGGAATTAAGGAATGAAATAAGGTAATAAAAAATTAAGATAATATGTAGAAATAAGTGAAATGAAAAATAAGGTTAAATACATGAATTCAGTAATATAAGAAAGATTTCATAAATATTACATTGAATTTCTAAAATTATGGCAAAGGTAAAAGGTGAATAAATATAAATATGATAGTAATTAAGAATAAAAATAAATAAGAAAAATAAAGGATAAAATAGAATTAAAAAGTTAAAAGTTATAGAACAGTAAGTTTAATGAATAAAGTGATGTTAATAATTAAGTTGATAAAATTGTAAGATTATAATAAATATACGTATGAAATATGGTTGTATTGATATAATGTTTAAATTTTGGAGACCTGACGAGGATTGCTAGGAACAGTTGAAACTGTAAAGAATAAATAAATATATTTTGTTTTAAAGTGTAAGAAGAGTGAAATGTTATTATATGTTATATAAAAAAGACAAAAATAAAGAAGAAAAGAGGAAGAGAAATTGAAGATTATATTACAATTTACATTTATCTTTTAAATTTTTAGTGAGAAAAGCTAATCAGAAGTGCACAATTTAAAGTGTGATGTTTTACTTGATGCATCCTATGAATAAACGATATGTGATATGCAGTGCAAAATAACAGACCGAGTTTCAGTCGTGAATCATTAGTTCTCAGATCTGTCGCCACACCACTTGTGGTTGTTCTACACATTTATAAAAGCCAATTTGTATTCAGTGACTTTGTCGAGCAAAGTACTTGAATACCTTTTATCAATTTGAATGACATTGTTCCATATTGATGCCTACATGTTCCTCATTTCGATTTTATTACAAAAATGTGACCATTACATAAATATTCTAATCAGCAACATACAGAGAGAACTCTTTCCAAATATTAGCAATATTCGTTATATCTACTGTGCAGTTTTTAAGATGTCATTTCATTTTCAGTCCCATTTGTTCAAAATTCTAGTCATTTATTTTTCAATCAAATACGATGATTAAAATTAGGAATCAAACATTATATTCTATCCCCTCTACTTAGATATTTAGGCAACATACAGAGTCTTTTAGCACTGACTGTAAGTTTATAAACAAATGTAAATCAAGTCATTGTAATATAAATATATATATATTTTTTATACGATGCTAATTATGGGGGGGGGGCAATGTTTATCCTTTCATAATTGTAATTTTGTGAATAGATGTAATCATACTTTATTAATTCATGTGTAATTAATAAACTGCATTTTTTGTAAATTTCTGACTGTATTTATTTGACTGTGTGACCATTTTTATCGTTAACCATCAATAAAATATACTTTAGAGATTAATGTTGCCAGATATTTGATCAATATCATCATAAATGCTAGACTTAATTTTCTTTTGCTGTTTATCTTCCATCTTGATGTGTTAGGAAAAAATTTTTTTTACAAATTATTTCTTTATATTAAAATAGGCAAAACTCTCTCCATACAGTAGTGCCACTCAAAGCAAGACAAAGTAATCAATGGATGCCAGAAGGCTTCTGCATAAAATCCCCATCTAGTGCCCACTCATCCAATACCCCCAAACTAGTTTCTGGTTATAGCCTTTGTCAGTGAGGAGACTTGGATCTGAGAGCACTGCACCTAGATCTTAGGATCTAATGCAACCCTCCAGCAGCCACCTTTTATCTCGACGTAACTACAAAACTATGAGAATAAAATTGAAAACACCCAAATATTTTCAAAGCTCAGTAGCTTATATAGTCATATGGGTCTGAACTCAGTTCAGCACCCATACATTTTGGTGTCTTTGGTTCTTTTATAACCATAACCATCACATTCCTATAAGGCAGGATTGGTATTAAACCTTAAAACATCACTTGATCACTATTTCCCATGCTTGCTCATAACTTATATTAAAATAGGCAAAACTCTCTCCATACAGTAGTGCCATTCAAAGCAAGACAGAGTAATCAATGGATGCCAGAAGGCTTGTGCGTAAAATCCCCATCTAGTGCCTATTCATGCAATATCTCTAAACTAGTTTCTGGCTTATGGCCTTTGTCAGTGAAGAGCCTTGGATCTGAGAGCACTGCATCTAGATCTTAGGATCCAATGCAACCCTCCAGCAGCCATCTTAGATTGAAAATATTTGTGTGTTTTCAAATTTTATTTTCATAGTTTTGTAGTTATGTAGAGATAAAAGATGGCTGCTAGAGGGTTGCATTAGATCCTAAGATCTAGGTGCAGTGCTCTCAGATCCAAGGCTCCTCACTGACTAAGGTCATAAGCCAGAAACTAGTTTGGGGATATTGACTGAGTAGGCACTAGATGGGGATTTTAAGCACAAGCCTTCTGGCATCCATTGATTACTCTGTCTTGCTTTGAGTGGCATTACTGTATGGAGTTTTGCTTATTTTAATAATAGTTATGAGCAAGCATGGGAAATAGTGATCATGTGATGGTTTAAGGTTTATTTCTTTATAACATGATAACTTGGGTTATTTCAATATACAAGTATTTTTTTTTATATGTTTGTAAGTATATTTTCATAGTCTATTATTTCTTTTATCTCTTTAGTTGTTGCTCTTGGTTACACCCCTGCAGAAGCTCGTTTAGGTCTCCGAGAAAGTAACGGAAATTGTGAATTAGCAGTGGATTACATTATTCGACGAAAAGAGGTATATTTGATTTTGCCAAAGTTTTTGGTTATATTTTAGATTATATAGTTATTAAATAAGCATCAAATATGAAAGTAATCATAATTTTTTGATTTTGCAAGATACAAACATATATGAAATATTATCTAATGAGCATACCATTAGCTGTAAACAACCTGACCGGTTTCTAGCTACTGGCATTCCTCAATTCAAGCATTAGGTTTAAAATACCAGGTCAAAGTGAGTACTTTATCTAATGGTTAACTATTAAGTAGGTTAGGGATATTCTGAAAAGCTTGTTTACAGCTATTGGTATGCTCATTAGATAACATTTGTAATATGCTTAATAAATTAAGTCACATGATATATGACTTGATTTGTTTGCAATGAAATATTATATATCTTAGGCAGTTAAACAAAAAAAAAATGGAATTTATCAACCAACGATCTTTATAAATGTGGGCAAATGCAAAGTACGAATCTCTCCATGTTCCTTTATAATATCATTTATAGTTAAGCTGTCAGAATCTATATTACGCTAAATAAATTAAATAGTTATCACTGAGCTTTAGATACATATAAAATCCCTATTCTTAGTATTTAAATCCCTATCCATAGACCAGGTTCTGGCATTTGCCTTTACCAGTGAAGTTCAAGTCCCAAAGTGGAAAGAATGCAGGTGTGGATCCTAATTAACCGTTAACCTCATTTTACCTGTCGAGCTGAAAGCTTGAAGTTTAAATCAGCCTTCCCGTCATTCACTTCAACAATCAACTTCCTTAACAAGATAGCCTTCCCATCATTCACTTCAACAACCAACTTCCTTTAACATCAAAAAATGACTTCATGAGATTAATGGTCTCAGATTCATAAAAATTTATCATTCGAGTTTCCTAAAGAAGAGTAAAGGAAACTGTTGCTAAAAATTTTTTTTAATGAATCCGAGCCATCAATCTTATATAAATATCCTTTGATGTTAAAGGAAGTTGGTTTCTGAAATGAATGATGGGAATTCTTGGTTATATATATATATGTTATATGTACTTTGTTGAAATTCACTTGAAATGGTCTATTTGTTAATAGATAAAACCATGGACGTAGAAGAATTTTAGTAAAAAATTTATTGTTTTGGCTGGTATTGTAATGATATATGGTTTTCTATTTTTATCTATAATCATTAGTACAGTGATAGGCAGTATTTAATATGAAAATATGTACGTGTTCAATCTAAGAGAAAATGTAATTATTACTATTTAGGAAAAAGAAGCACTTAGAAGGAAGTTAAGAGAAGATCGTCATTTAAAGAATGAACAAAAAAAACTGGGAAAAACTGTTTATGGCGATGAGTAAGTACTCGTAAACTTGTTTAATAATTATATTTAAAGTTTTTACAGATATTTGTGGAATTAATTGCTACTGCCAGATTAGAAATTAAAATAAATTGAACATTATCCGGCTAATCTTTGGCGTTTTTAACCGAATTGTCAGTTATTATCGAATTGTCAGTTATTAAAATTGCGAAATAAGTAGCTATTTATATTATGAGTGCTATTTATTTCTTTGCATTGATATGGTGAATAATTATTTATTTTATTTATCAGATAATTGGTTAGAAACTTATATATATATCCAATGTCTTAGTAAAAAGATGACCTCATATGTCTCCAAGCCAAGTTATCTTTAACTCCTGCACGTTACGTAGTGCGATAATTTTATTAATCACTACAAAAATTTTAAGCTATTCCATCTGAATCAACAATTACAACATGAAATGTGGTAGTATGTTCATATCTTCATAGTTCGTTTTCAATGCTCTTCCTGCCATCACAAAATCTTGCAAACCACTTAAAAACATTCTTGAGATTTATGGCTTCACTATCGTGCATAGTTTGAATCATTTCAAACATTTCAGTAGCAGTTTGATCCAATTTAAAATAAATTTTAGTGCATAGGCTAAAGTATGAAACACACTGTCACATATCGTAACTTGTAATCCAGATGTGCTAACCCTTAAAATTTTTGTGATGGGAAGTGATGTTGCTACATGCATTGATTCAGAGATAGCAATGTAGGCAGCTTGGAGAGATAACTAGTCACCATTCATCTTTTCAGTGAATATATAAACTGTATCTGTGTGTGTGTGTGTGGGTGTATATTGATTTGAAGACTCAAAGAGGAGTGGAATTAAACTGATTGTTCCATGTGGTATGTGGATGCTTACTAATAATAGATATATTGATTTTCAATTAAAGCTTATGTCTGAACTAAAAATAACTGTAATATTGATTTTTCTCTTCATTTGTTTCTGTAATTCAAATCTGAAACGTTTGTGCATCTACATATCAAAGTGGTTTCTTTCTTTATAACCTAATGCTAAGTGCACTTTTGATGAAGTTTGCCATAATTATAGCGTCGATAGATGAACAAATGTTTGCAAATTTGAATTTCTAGTCTAATAAATGATTAGTAATAATTATTAAGATGTATGTAGGAGGGGGGTGTAATTGTGAAGTTTGCACATTGAGATTATATTATAATAATTTGACAATGAAAAATATTGAATAAGAATAGTAGAGACAATAAGAGGTCATGACATGGGCCAATAGAAGAGTGCTTGTTCAGCTTGAAATACATGTTGATTATCTTTACAGATGATTGTTTTTGTGATTAGGTATATATGGTGAAATGGAAAATTATCGGTATATTTAATATAAATATAAAAATGTAATGATTGGTAGGTGTCAGTTACTGTAAGTTTCAGTAAGCAATAGATGCCTGACAATAATGCTTAATAAATCTAAATCTCTATCATGTGCTGTCCTGTCCAATATCCCGTGACTAGTTTTAAGCTTCTTGTTCTCATTAAATGAGTTTTGAGCTTTGGAATCGTGTATCCGAATCTTTAAGTTCTAACACATTTTTATTATAGCAGCTATTATTTACATCTCCGTTATACCATCAAGCTATCAGCCCAAACTGATAAACATATGAATATTTTCAATCTTATCTCTGTATTGTCATATAAAAACCAGTTCAATTTTATATAGTATGGTATCCTTTGTCAACAAATATAGGCACTTCTAGTCTCTTTTTTTATTAATTTATACCAAATTCTGACCGCAGAATAGAGGGGCCTACAGGTGTTAGAAAACTAAGTACACTATAATATGTCAAAACTGAATTGGTTTCGGATCTGTATGACTAGACAGGCAAAATTGAAAACATATTTGTCGGTTCGGGGTTTTAACTTGATAGTATAACAGAATCGTAAATAATGGCTGCCAGAAAGAAGATATGTTCAATCCTGAAGATCCAAGTGCACCATTCCAAGATTCAAAACGCCTTACTGATGAAAGCCATAAGCTTGAAACTGGTTTAGTGTGTCGGATAGGATAGCATAAGGTAAGGATTTATTAAGCACTAACCTTCGGCATCTATTAGTTGCTGAAGCTTACAGTAGGCAGCATAGACATGGTGAAAGAAAAAGGTACGCTGCTAAAACAGCAATATGCAAGCTTGTGACGTGATAGAGTCATGTTAATAAAGTAGGTGAGCAGGTAAAGTGTAGAACACTGATTACTTAAAAATTTTATTAGTGCTGTCATGTTGATATGAAATTATTTTACCATTGGACTTCATCTATTTGTTGTACTTGGGAACATGTCAGCTGTTGCCCATCTGTTGATGCAATGAGGGAGGGGACCAAAGGTTTGGCTTGCCTAAAAAACTCAATAAAGCTTGCTATACATAAGTATTAACAGATGTCTAAGCACGCATTGCTAAAGCAGTTTGAATTGCGATTTTTGAACTGATCTTAATGTATCTGACCAATTTATAAAAGAGTGCATAAAGAATACTATGCTTTCATACACATTTTACTTTAACAGTTTTGTTATTTTTCTTTATAATCGTAATGCCTTTGAAAAAATTGTTTTTGAAATATATAATGAATTGTTTTGTGTAAAATGCTTCTTATTCAGTAGATACTTGTTTGGAATATAGAGAAATAAATTTGAGATGTTTACTGGATGTATAATATTGCTGTTGTTCTTTTTAGTGTAACATAGTAAATGTATATCTAGGTAAATTTATCAGTTGTTGTACTTGTGCTTACAATGGGATCCACTGGTGGCAGATAGTGAAGTGATATTTCATGTATGGCTATTATTTGTCCGTGTCCAATAAACAGAGCTCCACCAAGAATACTCCTTGCTATCTTATAGGATAAGAAAATAGAAAAATTCCCTCTTTTTCTTAATGTTTTCTGTCACATAAGTTAAGGTAAGGCCCAAGCGTCATGAACTTCTTATGCCATTAGCCAGGATTGGGCATTTGTGCAATGAAATTTCAATCCTTAAGCACAGAAATTCCAGTTCTTATGGAAGAACAGACTTACTTTGAATTATGAAGAGCAGACTTTGAATTATAAAGATTACCTCAAGGAAAAGATAGCTTCGCAAAATATCAAATAAACAGAATAAGAGCCCGGTGTGTTTTATAATTGAAGGTCTTTATAATTTACAGATCTGTTTATAAAACAAACTCATTCTTAGGAATTTTGTTTGTTTGTTTTACTACTTGCATTCTCTCGTGGAATTGAAATGGCAGCATTCATTTATGAGTGAATGCCACTAAAAACGATGAAAAGCAATGATGGATTCACCACATCAAACCACTGATGCTCTTCAGATCAATCTCAGTTTGACTTCGACTATTACACTCTTGTTAAGAATAAACTCTATTCTTATTTATCTACCAGTATCGGATGGCCAATTGGATTGAGTACATGTTATTCCTGAAAGAGAATTGTAAGTCTTTTTGTGGCCTGAAAAATTTTGAAAGTTCATCTAACCTGAATTTAGATTGGCTGATGGGTGTACTAACCATTCCACTGCAAAGCTCTTCTGATTGTGGATGTTTATATTTACATACATTCAAAAGATTTTTATATTCCCTTAAATTCATTATCATCATTGTCAACCATTATCAATCCACTGCAATATTGTCTCAAAGTTTAATTCAATTTCTCGATCTATAGCCTCTTCTCCACGTGTCCATAGTAAAATCTCTTGGAATCCAGTTTAAGATTTCAATTGTCCATCTGTTATCATCTCTTCTAGCAATATATCCAGCCCAATTCCATTTTAGTCTCTTTAATGATAGTAGTAATACCTGTTTGTTCTCTCATTCATGCACTTGGTTTTGGACCTCTTCTTTGTACTCCTAGCATACATCTGTCCATACTTCGTTGAGTATTGATAAGTCTCTAAATTGCTCTTCTGTTAAGTGTTAAAGTGTCAGATCCATAAGTAAGAACTGGGAAAACATTTCTTAAAAACCTTTCTTTTCAAACACATAAGCGTATTTCGTTTTAATATTCAAGTTATTTCTATCAAAAGCACCCCAATCAAGTTTAATTCTATGATTAATTTCATTCATTATGTTTCCATCTGCATTAATAATCAGTCCAAAGTATTTGTAGTTGTTAATTTCATCTATTTCATCATTATCTATCTTCATTTTCTTTTGAGAAAATCCATTGAACATTATTTTAGTATGTTTTAGCATTTTTCTTTAGTTCTACTTTTTTGGTTTCATCTCTTGCAATATTTTTAGCATTATTTGCAAGAAAATAACCATATTATCTGCAAAATCTAGATACTTAAATAATTTCCACTTACTTTTATTCCTTCAATTTTCTATTTTAATCCCCAAAATCTTTCTTGTAAAACTGCTGTAAAAAGTTTTGGAGATATGGAATCACCTATCATAGACATTTCTCAATGGTAATCTTCTTAATATTGCTGTGGAATCTACATTGTGGTTGCATTTTTATAAATATTCTTCAGAATGTGACGATATCCTGGATCCATATCTTGATGATCCAATTCTTTAATCACTGATGAAATGCTTATAGAATCAAATGTCTTTTCATAATCTACAAATCCAAAGTATAATGGGAACTCATATTCATTGTTCCTTTCTATAACTTCTTTCAATACTTGGATATGAACCACTATACTAAAACTACTTTTAAATCCAGCTTATTCTTTTCGTTGATTAAATCCAAAGTTCATTGTAGACAAGTTGTAATTATTTTGTTAAAAAAATTTGTATAGAAATGATAAAAGATATTATAATAGGTCTGTAATTTCTAATATCTTCTTTAATATACCTTATTTAAATATTAATATTACTAGTACATTCTTCCAATCATCTGATATATCTTTACCCTTTAGACATTTGGTATACAACTTTAACAACAAATTTTTCTATTTCTCCTGCTTCTTTTCACATATCACATTTCTTTTTTTAGAATGCTGGGAAATTCAGAAGAGTGCGTAATTGTAAGGGATAATTTGTTTTCTTGCTCTAATATTGCTATATAATTATTTACAGAACTCTTTCATGTATTTCATGATGTCATCTCTCTTTTTAATTAATATTTCCATCTTCTCTTATTACAGAAATAAGTTTCTTACCAAAACTAAGATATTGTTTTACACTCCTGAGATTTTTATTCTCTTCTATAGCTTTCCTTGGTAGTTCACAATTCTACTTGAACATCACATGATCACCATTCTTTATGCTTACACAAGCTGTTTACAGAGGCAAAATTATCCATACAGTAGCGCCACTCAGTGCAAGCCAGAGTAATCAATGGATGCAAGAAGGTTTGGATATAAATCTTCCTGCATCTATTGATTACTTTGGCTTGCACTAATACTGTATGGAGAGTTTTGCCTTTGCGTCTTTCTTACGTCATTATTAACTCTTTTTCGTCCCATTTTAGATATTCAGTCCATCTTAATGAATCATTTTTATATATTCTTTTTTTTTTTTTATAAATTGTCTTGTCTCAATAGAAATTTTACTGGTCAATTACTGCTTTTTTTGTACCAGCTATTTTTGTTGGAGTTTTAAAAAATATATCAGTTATTTTCCTATTGATTTTGTTCAAATCTGAATCATGCGCAAAATCTGCTAATATTTGAAAACGATTTGCGAGTTGAAATTTAAATTCATTGGAATGTTTCTGAAGATTAGGAATATCAACTGTGAATACCATTTTTCTTAATAATTTTTATCTCTAGTTTCGCATTAAAACGTATCTTACATCTTACTATTCGATGATCATTTCCTGTTTTGAATTTATTAAAGACATTACAACTTTGAATTATGTATTTTCTGTTCATCAAAATATAATCCAATTCTGCTGTACCTTCATTTGGATGCTTCCATGTCCATTTCCTTTTAACATTTTTTTCAAAAAAAAAAACAAAACATTCATACTATAAAGTTTTTTTTTTTTTTCTGTAAACTCCACAAATCTATGTACTCTCTCATTTCTATTACCATAACAAAATTTACCCACAACACTTTCATCTTTCAATTGTTTACCAATTCTATCATTGAAGTCTAACATAACAATTTTTAAAATATTGTTTCTTCTGATTAAATGTATTTTGTACACCCATATAAAAATCCTCTACTTACTCATCACAGTGGGAACTTGTTGGGACATAAACCTGAATTGTTTGTATTTGGTGTCTTTCCTTTATTAAGTTAAATAACTAATGTTGTCTCTCTGTCTGATACAATATTAATCTCCACAATGTTGTTCTTACCCTTCCTGTTCTATTTGTGCTTCCCATGTGTGTGCCTTTGTAGTATAATAATACATGCCTACTTTTTAAATCAATTATCTCTTCACCTTTTCTTTAGTTTCACCAAGTTCAATAATGTCCGATTTAATAGTCAACAGTTCTTCCATTTCTTGCAATCTTTCTTCACTTGAAAATGATATATAATTATAAATACCTAAATAAAACGCTGTCATCTAACGGCAACCTGGATCCATAATCATGAGATTCTTAGCACCACCCACCTTTGACTACTAAGCATTGCTTTGGCTAATGACTTTTCAACCTCTTGGGAATAAGGGCCATAGTTTAGTTTTAATGATTGTAAATATCTATTTGTTGATAAAAAATTCATTCATTCTGCCTTACAAAAAAACTCAAATGATATTTCTATAAGAGAGAGCTATCAGGCAACTAAGAAGAAAACTCTTCTTTTTTTGTCAGATAAAATCCAATAAACTCATTATGCTGACTGAAGTATGTTGGTGGTGCGCAACCCATTCCTATGCATATATTATATGAATAAGCATATAATAATTGATTGCAATGACAAGAACATATGGAGTGGACATTAGAGAAGTCGATGAATCTACTTTCAGTTAACAGCAAACTTCTTTCTGCAGCCTCACTTCAATTATAATGCCTTTATTAATCCGACATTCATTTAATTTTTTTTTGTAATTGAATATAATATATATTTACTATAACATTGGAAGAAAATTGTGAAAAAAACAGAAAAAGGCAACATAAAAATCAGATGAAAATTGTAAAAGAAAACTTCAAATTTTAATTGCTTTTGGAAATTTTATTATTTTGTGTATAAGACAAAATATTTTACTCCTCTTGATGACGTACTACCTGACAACTGTCATTAGCCATTCAATTATTGGTTGGTAAATGGGTATCTTTTATTAGATGGAGAGTAAAATAAGTATCCTTCAGCCTATTGCAAATTCATATTTACCATATGAGACTGCTATTTTGTTCAACTCCTTCATATGATGGTAAAGGCTAAACAACTTAAATAGCCCACTCAAAATAGTCTCACAGAAGTATAGAAGATAAAGCTGTACTTGCTTAGACTTGATGGTAAGGATTTTTATGTTATCAATTTGTTCTTATGCATAATGCAGTGCTATTTTCTATTTCTTTTTAAAAGTATAAATACATAAAATATGCTACATTTGATATTTCAATTTTTGCTGTCCATTTGAACCTGCTCTAAATCTCCCATTCTTACGCAATATCTGAAATGACTAATTCGTGTTTATCTTTACCTTTTTCACATAGAGCTCATTACTCAAATATTATTTGTTTTTATCAAATATTCTATTATGGTTATGATAGTTTTTGTCTATATGTTTAGATTTCGTATTATTGTTTTTTGCATTTCTCAGTCGTATTTTTCCCGACTCTTTTTCATAACTTACTTTTCTAAGCCAATCAAAGAAGCCAACCACAATGAATATATGTCAAGAATTAAATTGTATAATTGCGATATCTTTGCGACTGATATTTTTTAACTACTGTTTCACAAGAGGAATAAATATAATGTGCAGAAATGATTTGGTAAGCAATTATGCACTGACTTTAACCAAATATCGTGGACTTTTTAGGAAATTCAATCTGATTTGAACTAGTTTGATCATATGAGTAAATTATGAAATCGGTAATCTAATACATGTTCGTTAACTAATGGGTAATGTGATATGTAAATATTTGTAATGTTATAGTTTTGTCAAATGTTTTGTGGTATATGTTGTATGTAAATGAATTTGTTCTACAAAAATACATATTACTACAGTTTTAGATGCATTATGTATATGTATATTTTATTATTAAATGTTAGGGTAAATATGGAATTTTACCGGAAATTGTTGAGTATGGGTTATGGTCATGAGGGAGCGAAGGCATCATTACAACAAAGCAATAATA
Organism: Epiperipatus broadwayi; assembly: GCA_028023455.1. Lineage (NCBI taxonomy): Eukaryota > Metazoa > Onychophora > Udeonychophora > Euonychophora > Peripatidae > Epiperipatus > Epiperipatus broadwayi. The sequence continues at coordinate 2,496,104 of JAQFVV010000172.1, forward strand.
ACCTGAGCCTAGCTATTCAGGTATTTTTTTTAGTTAAATAATTTGAATTATTTTTAAAATTTCTTTCACGTTAAAGTCTTTGTTAACTGGGGTTCATTTTCTTGTCTTTTTCGGTTTATTTGCAGCTTCTGCACGAGATCCCACATTTGTCGTCTCTTCATGAAAGTTCTAAAGATAAAATTAATGATGCAGTTATCCAACAGGTAATCATTTTGTTTATATTATATCAGTTACGGCTTTTTTGGATTATTCAACGTCAAGCAACACATCTGAAGCTGAAAATTTTTTTTATATTGATCAAAATGATAAGAAATGAATAGCTCGTATATTGAAGGAATGGGAGATTAGATTGGGCTATATATATTCTTTAACAAAATATAATTATTAAATGCAATATAAGTTTTTCACTACATAGTGTGACTTCTCTAATGTTCAGTTCTGATTTAGAGAACATATGTTCTGCTGCATTAAAAGGTATAAAAAGTATAATAAAAATCGAATAGCCTTATTGTTCATATGTTCGCAAGATGATTGATCGCTGAAATGCTAGAACTGTAATCAATATGGGGATCTTATATTCCGAAGTCTACCATTGTATTAAATCGTGCAGGGCATTAAAACATATAACGATACTTTATGAAGTACCTAATATCATGCAGTTGCCTTTAATGCTGATTTATAAAATTTATCTCTGTAGTACACACACACATATATATATACTGAGGTCTGATTCATTTCATGATCACTGCGGATTAAGTAACAGAAAATTTCGCATTGTTAATACCCGAATTGTTATTTTCCAGCATAAACAATTTTGCTAGAACCCAAGAATATTATATCAAAACTTATTCTGTTGATAACAAACTGCGAAAGTAAAATTGTAAACATTGCGAACACCGTAAATTTATATTTACATATTATTGTTAATTTGGTTGTTCTTAAGGTTCTTTAAAAATGAGCACTAAAAACCAAATTTATCTGATCGCTGTTTACATTTGCAATAGTTACGACTTCATTCTCGCAGTTTGTTATTGCTTGAATTTGTTTTTGTATAACACCATCAGATTCTAGCAAAAGAGAAATTCCTTTTGTTGTCAAATAATGATGTGGACGTTGACATTGTGAGATTTTTCACGGTGACTTTGAAAAGATCAAAACTGTTAATTTATTACTGTAAATGTTACGCTGTAATTATACAATATTTATATTTTAATATTAGCCCATTCTATATAATAGAGCCATCTAATGCAAGTAATCAATGGATGGTAGAAGGTGTGTGCATAAAATCCCTATCTAGCATCCATTAATTATTCTGGGTTGCACTAGGTGGCACTACTGTATGGAGAGTTGGCTATTGTTTTAACAGCTTGTGTAAGCATAGGAAATGGTGATTATTTGAGGTCTTAGAGGTTTTATATTTAACTTTAAAAAATATATTTTAATGTAAAAGATGTAACGTTAGTGGTTAAGAGTATATGCAGTCACACAAATCTTCCAGATGAATATATCTGTTGACATATAGTTAAACTTAACATATTATATATGTCAAAGAAACATAAACATTGCAGTGACTACTTAATAAAATCATCTAAACACTGGATAGCAAATGATATGGCTGTGGTGAAAGAAAAAGGGTATGCTACTGAAACATTGGAAATCTGTATTATTTCTTTATTGATATTGATATTTTTATTATTGCCTGATAGGAAAAACAAATTTGATTTATATTAATAAAAGATACTCTATACAGTTAGTCCGGTGGTAGAGTTTTGATCTGAAGAGCTAAATGCATATGGTTCATATCTTGACTGTCACTTCTGGCGATCAAAAGTCTTTTCCAAATCATTTGATTTAAGTTTCAATCAATGTTTTTTTTTTTTTTTATTAACCCGTTACAATTTACGTCAAATTTAATAACTCCATCCTATGAATGGTATTTCAAAATATTTTTTGTTGTGAAAACTACTATTTCAAGAATATTTCCGATAAAATTTTACCGTTAATTTGTTGTGAAAAAATGTTTTTTTACACAATAAGTCAGAAATAGAAACCATCTAATTCATTACAATAACATATTTAGTGGTCAGAAATGTTTTGCCTGTATAAATTGTATTAATGTTATAAAAATAGAATAATTGAAGGTATTATCATCATCATCATATACAAATGCATAAACGTTTTTTCAAAGTTTTTTTTTTTGTTTGCCTTTAGGAACTAATTGTTCTTTCTATGTTACTTTCTTGCCCTTCATTCCTTAATATAGAAATCCCATCCTAGTTTTACTATTAGTTCTTTATTCTAATAGAATCTTTATTTATTTTTAACATTTCTTCTTGTAGTGTTCCAATCCTTCTCATTTCAGTGTTTTTATGTGTGCGATGATGTTGCTTACTCCTATCTGCTTTTTAATCCAATAATACATCTAATATTATCCACTCTTACATTAGTTGTTAGTATTCAATTAGAGTCCATATATTTTCTACATAAATTTACGTTTGGTGTGTCCCAATGAAAAGGTGATTGGTTCTCTCTCCAAGCATCTCCGAATTAATGCATGGGTCATTGTTTTCATCATAAAAATTTGAGATCTGGTTTGGATCAAAAATTATGATGTGAAATGTGACAGTGTGCTTCATACTTTTGTGGATTGCCTTCAATGCTCTTTCTGTGATCACAAACTCTTGCAGACCATTTGAAAATGGTTTTTGTGACTCATGGCTTCTCTGCCATACATGGTTGGAATCATTTCAAACATTTCAGTAACAGTTTTGCCCAATTTGAAACAAAATTTAATAATGGCACGTTATTCCATTGTGGTACAAAACATACTGTCATACTTCCTGTCATAACTCGTGATCCAGACATGCTAACATCTTAAAACTTTTACGATGAATAGTTAAATATTATTATGTATAACTTGCATTAATTTAGAGATGGGATTGCAGGAAGTTGGATAAAGAACCTGTCACCTTTTTATTCGGATACACTGTACACATGCAGTAGATCTCGATGTTAAATTATTTTAACGTTAAATAGGGTATTCAAAATGAAGTTCTTATTTGAATGTAAAAGCAGCCCTGATATTTTAATACTATTTATACGAGCACAATTTCATCAGTGTCGGAATAGATGATCTTCGTATCGTAATGATAATTACAATAAAAATTATAAATATAATGGTAATTAACTATTATAGACAGTCTTTCAATCCACAGAAGTACTTTTGGTTAATTCCTTAATCCTCCTCAACTGCTGTTAAATTAACCGAAAATACTTCTGTATATTGAAAGCCTGTATATAATAGTTAATTACCGTTATATTTATTATTTTTATTATTATTACAATAGTTTTTAATTAACGGACATTTTATTTGTATTAAATACGGATATAAATCTGTTTTGTAGAGACAAATAATGTATAGATGGGTACGAATTTTATTTAGTTTCAATTATTTTATGATTTTTTTTGAAAATGCTGTTATTTCAATTATAATTTATTTTTATATTAAATATATTATAACGATCGGTCGGTCTGAGAAGGAGTGTCTTACCATATCTGCCGTACAGGGCGCCACTAGGCTATTTGAACCTAGAAAATTTATTTAGTAGGCAGATACGTAAGTTAAGAAAAAAAAATTTTATATATTTTATTCCGACCGTCAGCCCAATGCCACTAGCTCATTGAGACACAGAGATTTATAAAATATAAATTCTTAAAATATCTTTTCAATATTAACAAAAATAAAAGAAGCCACTGCCAGTAATTAACACACAAAAACTTTATTAACGCACATATAAATAAAATTGAGGAATAAAATGTATTATTTTTGGATTTTAATATTAACTTTTAAATTTTAAATTACTAATTTTAAACAGTCTGCACAGATGGACATTTTAATAGATTTTACTTTAGAATGTTGAGTATAGATAGGCTACATAGATTTCTCACTTAAAAAACTTATCAAAACACTCATTCAATCTCAGACTAAAATTTCGTAGCCAAACCAACGCCTGCTTCCAGGTATATAGTCGCAACCAATGCAATATGAAGATGCTAGCATAAAACCATGCTGACAGGAATGTGCATCTGACAGCGTGATATTATTTGAGGGACATGATCCTCGTCCAGTACAGGAATGTGCATCTGTCTGGCGAAGGAATCATGTTTATAAAATAATTAAAAAGAAATGTTACGTATGGGGGGAGAGCGGTCTTACTGCCGACTTATTGTCCCCTTCCATAGAGCTAAAAAGGGGTCAATGGTGCAGGAAATACGTCTGCATCCATTGCAACGCAATGACTACATTTTTGGGTCATGCATTCAGTTGGGCACATTGCCCTGTATGCTAAACACGCTTCACATTACATTGATATAAACACCCATATATCCCTCCACCAGCATCGACCTAACTACGAAACAAATAGCCTGAAATAAAAGCCCTTTAAAATAAACATAAATGATTAAAATACAAAGTTATTGATATAATTGCAGAGGGAAATTTACAAGAAACCCAATGGCATTCATCATAAGATGCCACATTGACACCAATAACTTAAAAGATATTCGAATAAATACATTTTTAGATACTCAACGTGAGGTATCATTTACCAAATATCTATATATTTTAATCAATATGAAAATAAAAAAATAATTAAACGTTAACGAATCTATGCAGTCATCTATACCCAACGTAAGTTTAATGCATTTAAATAATTTAGTCACTAAATATTAACAAATAAAAAATCAAAAAATGGAAATGATTAAATTTGCAAAAACTCAAAATATTTAAAATTAAACATCAATAACTGATTTTGAAATCTTAAGTCAGATTAAAGTTCTTTTCAAAAATTAGATTTAGCTTGTCAAATCTTGAAGAAAATTCTTTTTTACTTTAAATTTTTTTTTTAAAAAAAAAATTGTATAGTTCATATCTTACAGTAGAAGAGTCCCGGTTCCTGGTGCTAATTCCTGCGAAGTCTTTATTGGAAGACCGGTCTGTTGTTCTGGAGGTGGCCTTAGCTGGTTCAATCCTGGTACTATTTTATTGCAGGACCCATATGATTTGGGGTCTGCAATAGTACTGTTCATAATTCATCAGTCATTTTATTTGGAATAAATGAGAGTGTGACAAATGCATCTTATCACCCCTCTCAAAAAAAATCAAGCTGGAACTGTTCTTAATTTGGATATTTTTCCTTTTATAGTAATCCTCCGGATTCACTGAACATAGTTTCCTGTTCCAATCATTTTCATTACAGTCCGAGCATTGGTTTGCTGCTTCTATTGGATATCTAATTTTTTTTTGTTCTCTTATTTATATCTTTCATCTGACTTTTTTATATAAGAGCCCCAAGGGCTAGTTTGCTTTTCGTTTAATTTATAAAACAATCATTTCCATTTACTGAGATTACATAGGAATCTTAACGAAAATATTTTATCTTTAGATCTTGTACTTTTTTATAAAAAAGTACGTTCAAATACTTTCTTTTTTTTTTATTTTAAAAAGAAAATAATACTTTTAAAGTTTTCATTCCATCTGTGCGATATATACGTTAAACAACTTTTAATTTTCAGTTTTTAAGTTAAGTTTTTTTCTCTTTAATAAATCAATTTTTATTTGTAATCTTTTTATTTTAATTTAAAATAATGTAACGGCATATTATATACCGTTACAATGTATTTTTAAAAATATATATTTTTATTTTATTAATGCACTTTTATTTGTATGTTTTTTTTTATTTTAGCTAGCATCATTAGGCTTTAATTTAGATATTGCTAAGCGAGTACTGGAACATTTTAAAGGTGACATGGAAAAGTCCCTGAATTCATTATTAGCATCTCATGGAGCTCTTCCTGATGATGTTCCATCAAGCAGCAGCAGCTCCGATTCGTCTCCATCCTCATCTGCATCGAGTTGTGATGGTAAATACTTTTTTTTTTTTCATTGTTTGAGAAATTTTACACTTTTGATGTTTTTGCTATTTTTTAATGTTTGCCTAGAAATTATAATAAAAAAATATATTACTGTTGGGAAGTTGATATACAATTAAAAACATTTCAAGCGGAATTGAAAATGACTACATAAGACACCATTAGATTTATTATATATTTTTTGTTTTCGGGAAAATGTTTCTTTCTCTTCATCTATCTACTTTATTCATAGTTCATACCAGGGCTCCCTAAATTTACCAGTTGTTGGGTGGGGAGGTCCAAGTGTTTCTTCATCCTTGTTTTATTCTATAGTTAAGTAATCCTTTACCAAATAATGTTGGATAGGTAACTCAGTTGGCTTCAGTTACCTAAATGAAAATCCTAAGCTTTTTGTATTTTACTCGGCCTGGATTTGAGTCTCCGATCAAAACATGGCAAGTAAACATGCTTCTCATACCATGAGAATCTTCAAATAGATGTACAGAAATGTTATATTTTTTTAAAAAAAGAACGACTTTTAAATAGTCCACTGCCTCTCTGACATCCTAATGTAGGAATACTGAAGAAGAGGCATTACAGGCAGAGCCATACTGAAAGTCAGAAAGGGATGAATGTCAAAGCATTGTCTTTATTTAACTTGCACATTTAGTTTGGCATTTTAAATAATTCAACTAACTGTAATAACGTATCTGAATGCATGTGAAACCCAAATACAGCAAATGTAATAAAAAATAGTAATACATATAAGAATAAGTACTTTACAGTAAGCAAAAAAACAAATAAAAACAATCCGCCATATTTAGGGTTTATTATGAATAAAATATATTTTAACTAATTCATCTTACCCAAATATGTATTCAAACGTATAAGGTTTATATTTAAAATTATTAATTGTATTTTTTTATTTTATTTGCTGTTATTCATGTATAATTTTAACGAGAAAAGTTCAAAGTAAGAAAGACGAATCAGTAGCAATAATCTCAAAAATAGATATTATATATGCATTTTATAATCACAAAAAATGTCTCATTGCTGTAATCTGAAAGGATGCTTCACAATATGTGAAGAAGAATGTTAATCGGTCATAATTATCGTAAATTAAATAAGGCTTTGTGAAAAGTGAATTAAGGCAAAAATGTGGGGGTTTTTTTTGGTTGTGAATTGTTAATATTATACACACCGGAATAAATATTTTTCAACTTAATAATACAAAGGAATTGATTCACTGAGTGCATTGTTTTTCCACATCCGTCATCTGCTTTCTTCCATCCTGAATTCAGAATAAATAAAATATGTATCCATTGTTTTTCAACTATCAACCTGGGTGGGGGGGGATGAGGTGAGTGAGGAATATATTTTACAAGTAAGTTGTGATCTTAATGCGATTTTTTCCCACATGGGTATTTTTTTTTATTATTAATTTGAAAGGACATTCAAATATTACTAATGAATATCTCTATATATACATATAATGTTTAAATATAGGTATATTATATATACTTTTAATCTAGATGTAATTAAAGAGGGTTTGAATCCAGACTTTGAAGCTTCCTTTAGTCATCAACTCCATCCCAAACAACCGATAGAAATGACTACATACATACGAAAAAGATAAATGATCTCCAATATATGTATTTAGAGCTGAACCAGTACTCATCAGTTGGTCCAGGTCATCATCTCCCACACATATATATAATCAGTGCTCGGTTTATATTAAGATAGCAAATCTTCATATTTAATGGACAGATTTCAATTATACATATTTTTATTTAGTTTTTTCATTAATGAATGGTGTTTCTATAATTTAAATTTTCATAAATTGTTATTTTATAATAACTTTACAATTTTTCCAAAACATTTTTGCAATTTCTAATAAAATCTTTGTCTTGTTTCTTCTAGTTTTAATAACTCATCGTCACTCCATAATCACTCCTTTTTTTATCTCTCTTCTCAGTAATGCTTAAATCTTTCAATATTGAATTATCTATAAGAAGACAAAAGTATAAAATTAAAACATTTTTTAAATTGAAATTAAACACAAGTTTATCAGAAAAAAATTGTGTTTTAAGCAGTACATACTTACAGTGATATTAAAATTATATTTATGCACACACTTTTTGCAAATAATAAGTGTAGAATCTTTTGAACTATAAAATTTGACTTGTACTTCTACGTGTATCTTGGCGAATAAGCATTCAGTAGCTCTTGTTTGTAATTTCTAATAGGATTCCATTCTATCGTTTTTCTGTATTTACCATCTATTTTCTCCAGTCTTTTAAAAAACGATGGATCGGGAGTTACTGTATATGACTACATATAAGAAAACAATTTCAAAAATATTGTGATCTTTTATTCAAAGATTGAAATAGAATTAGGCTAGATAAGTCACTAAAAAAAGGTGGCAGTTGAGGTACAACTCAAATCTTAAACTATGTCCCAAAAGACTTAGAAAGACTCTGTATAATGGATAAATGAAACAAAGAAATTGGCTGGTGACATAGAGAAGAGGAAGTATAGATTTGGAGAAACCAAATACCTTAATCATGCATTGAATTGAAAATAGTTGTAAATGATTGTGAATTTAATGCTCGTCTATTTATTTATATACAGAGAGAATCAACTCATCCAATTGTTGGTCAGTTAGTGAAAATTTTAGCCACAAGACAAACTAGTCTCGAAACTCACATAAATTTTAATATCCGGTAGTTGGTAGGCATGGTATATAAGGCGTTCTTCCTCACTGTTTATTTTTAGAAATCTACTGGTGAAGCATGGACTGAGCTATTTTAACACCTCTTTGCATTTGTTTATATACCGTATGTGAACACTTATTCATAGTTAGGCAGATACTCGTGCATGCTAATCAGTATAAATCTGTGATAATTGTTATGAGATGTTGACTTGAGCAACTGATCCAATTTTGGCTGAAATAAAATAAAGTTGATCCACGATATCCATTATTTTGTACCACGCTCCCTCGCATACTTCATGTATCACATATAATAGCTCGTTTTGCATATAATAAGCTTTGATTATAGCAGAATATGTATTGTTTACTAATTCTCAACATACATATATATAAACTGAAGCTTCCAATGACATATATATAGTATAAATAAACTCAAAAGACAAATGATGATTTCTTAGCATTTTTTCTTATATATGCTTAGTTTATTCACGTAAGAGGGAGTGATTGAATTTGATCTGTTGATTATATATACTTATAGAGTAAATGATAAGAATCATCATTTAAATATTTAAAGATTCAAAACAGAGCTTTAGTTTATACAACCCCTAAATATGAAAATTCAATTTTTAATATCTCTAAATAATAACTCGGATTATATGTAATAAAGTTTTGCCATCAAACATCACCTGATCACCATTCTTTGTGCTTACTCAAGCTGTTTTTCAGAGTCAAAACTCTCCCTACGGTAGCACCGTTCAGTGCACGCCAGAGTAATCAATGGGTGCAGGATTATCCAATCCAATTATGGATCCAAGACTGTGGTTATTAAAGAACCAAAGTCACCGAAAAGTACTGATGCTGAACTGCGTTCAGATCTATATAACTATACAAGCTAATGAGTTTAGCTTGAAAACATTACTGTGTTTAAACATTTTGGCCTCAACGTTTTATAGTTAGCTAATAAGGTAAAAGGTGACTTCTGGAGGATGGCATTAAATCCTAACATCTAGATGCAGTGTTCTCAGAGATCCGAGACTCCTCACTGATGAAAACCTCAAGCTAGAAACTAGTCTTGGGATATTGGATAGGCACTAGATAGGGATTTTATGCACTAACCTTCCTGCATCCATTGATTACTCTGGCTTGCACTGAGTGGCGCTACTGCGTGGAGAGTTTTGCCTCTCTGTAATAATGCTCTGCTTTGATCCTGTAAATATGTAAATGGTGATTTTTATCATTTACTCCATAAATATCTATATAATCTACAGATTGAATTCACTCCCTTATTTAAAATGATGTGAATAAACTAAGCATATCGTATAAGGACAAATGTAAGAGACAGGTCATGCCATCTCTTTTTTTAAGAGTATTTAGTTATATAACTCATTGGAAGCTTCAATTAATTACTGTTTATTTACATATAATCTGAGTTATTTATTATTTACATAGATATATTACAGACGTTTTTATGCGTATAGTATGCATACAGAAATTGAAATCACAGTATAAACAAAGTTAAAAAATAATAATTAATTAATAGTAAATTGAGTGAGCTCATTTATATGTTTATTGTCTGTGATCAGTCATTCACGTTTACTCAAAAAATAAAAATAATAAGAACTTACTGTACCATATCTATTTTTTTAATAATTAAATCATTAAACATCGCATGATCACTATTCCTTATGCTTACGCAGACTGTTTACACAAAAGCTAAACTCTCCATACAGTAACGCCGCCAATGCAAGCCAGAGTAATCAATGGATGCAGGAAGGTTTGTGCATAAAATCCCTATCTAGTGCCTTCTTATCTAATATGCCCAGACTAGTTCCTAGCTTGTGACTAATCAGTGAGGATCCCTTGGATCTGAGAGCACTGCATCTAGATCTTCAGATCTAAAGCAACCCTCCAGCAGCCATTGTTTACCTTATTAGCTAACTATAAAGCTTTGAGTCCAAAATGAAAACACAATAATATTTTTAATTTAAGATCATTAGCTTGTATAGTCATATAAATCTGAACACAGTTCAGCATCTATACTTTTTGGTGTCTTTGGTTTTTTAATAACTACAGTCACCATAATCCTATTGGGCAGGATTGATATTAAATCACTAAACATCACATGATCACCATTTTTTATGCTTACACAAGCTGTTTACACAGAGGCAAAAGTCTCCATACAGTAGTGCCACTCAGTACAAGCCAGAGTATTCAATGGATGCAGGAAGGTTTGTATAAAATCCCTATCTAGTGCCTATTCATCCAATATTCCCAGACTAGTTTCTGGCTTGTTGCTTTCATCAGTGAGGATAATTAGCTAATAAGGTAAAAGATGGCTGCTGGAGGGTTGCATTAAATCCTAAGATCTAGGTGCAGTGCTCTCAGATCGGCTCCTCACTGATGAAAGCCACAAGCTAGAAACTAGTCTTGGGATATTGGATGAGTAGGCACTAGATAGCGATTTTGTGCACAATCCTTCCTGCATCCATTGATTATTCTGGCTTGCACTGAGTGGCGCTACATACTTTTATCGCACTTAATCTTGCTCTGGGTGATTTTTTTTCAATAACTTTTGCCCCACCCTTTGGAAATATAATAGCCATCTCATTATTAGCAGACATCATTGTGTTGTTTTGATGTTTTTAAGTCCATATTGACTTTGGAATCTATGCAGTCACCCCTACTTGCCATTACACATTATATTCTTCAAAATTTAAGCTAAGAACAATTTCTAATTTTTTTTTCTGCCACTATTAAATCAATAACTTTCATTTTATCTCGTAAGAAAAATATTTTGCAAATTTTCTTAAATTTCATAAAATTTTTAGCTTTATGCTTAGAAAATATTTTATTACGCAAAATTCTCTACCACATAGAGCATTAATAACCTGAAGAAACATTATTAAAACTTGATTGCATTCAGTACTCCATGATGGAAAAATTATTACTGCCATATTATAAAATTTATGAATTTTAATGTTTTATTTTTCATTCGTTTATATATTTTTTTTAATTTTTTCATAGCATATAACTGAAGTAGTGTATATTGATACACTGCATAATATTTAAGGCATTACTTGGGTTTAGAACAAAAATGAAATGGAATTATTTTAATTAATGAACTTTTAATTTGGATGGAACATAGATAATTTTGATCAGATGTTTATATTAACTTCATCAAGTGTTAATTATTGATCACTGACATACTATAGATAAGGTAAAGAGGTTAATACATTTACTGGGTGATTATGGCATTAACTGTTAGTAGTGGTAAATATTATTTGTTGATAAAATTATTTAAGATGAATATTTCAGATCACTATCTTGAAAGGATATTTGTCTTGATTTTTATTTTCAGAAATAGTGGCAAAACAAAAGGCCGAAAGAAGAAAGTTAGAGGAAGAAGCCTTCCGGAGTCTTCAGGATATTATCCCCGAAGATGAAGACGATTATTTGGACATAACTTTAGAAGATGAAGCCACTTTTATATATGAATATAAAATATTATTAGAAAAAAGTTTGTAAATAATACTAATGGTTTTAATATTCAGAAATGTCAAAGAGTTTGAACAGGCTAACTAATAAAAGGAAGGAAACGGGAAAAGATTTCATATATTTTGGAAAAATATCTTTAATAAAATACAGAGTATTCAAAAAACTTGAAGATCTATTTATTTTATGATTCTTTTTTTTTTTCACATCGTATGCAGATAAAACTTTTTTTATTATTAAAAAAAAAATATTTATAATAATAAATAAAATGCATTATGAGTCAAGAAGTTTGTAATCGATGAAAGTTAGATGATAGTGCTTATAAAATCTCCAGATTAGTTTATGTTTGTTGGGCTTAATCAGTGAGAAACGTTTTGGATTTTTGTGCTCTGATGCGAATGAAACTGGAGAGTCGTAACGATTTATTTATTGAAAAGAATACATTAAAATAGCATATCAGAATAATTGTCAACAATTTTGATTTTTAAGAATCAATTTACAATTATTTTTTGTTATTTAGAATAAATACGCAAAAATAATAATAATCGAATAGCTTTATTGTACGGGAAAATATAAGTTTGAATGCCGGAAGCATGAGAACTGGAAATGATCTGACGATCTTATATTCCAGAGACTGATCCTCTATCCCTGCTCCAGACCATTCAATTAAGACATCTTACTAAACTTTTCTTGTTTGGTGCTGTTTATATAAAAGTTAAATAATAATGTATATCATATAAGTCTTGTCTTTTAGACATTGGTTTGTAATCTGACAAAATGATGTAATGTGTTGTAAGACAGTTTCTTCTTAAAGAGAGAAGTTTCCGTATGTAGATTATATGGCCAAATCATGTTAGCGAAGTTAAACATTCCTTCCCTTCACATTGTTTATATACTCAATAAAGTCATCCATTTCTTACTCATTATTTAATTATTTCTCTAGCCTTGATTCTTTTTGTTTTCTCTTATAATTATTTGTCTATTCCTATGCCATCTAGAGAAGGTTCAAATAAGAAATAAACACTCATTGAGAATCACAAATGTGTCTATGAATCATAAATATGCCTCATTTAAATTGTCAAACTAGTTTCTGACTGTTGGTCACCATCAATTGTAAACATTGGATACCTGGAAACTCATAATGAGGATTTGGAAATGGATGATTGTTCAAAATGACAATAGGTTGACCTGGCATAGAATAAGCAACTGAATTATAACCCGTGATGCATTGATTGAGTATAAATTGAGGCTGTCATGGGGTGTGTCATTTTATAACCAATTTTATCTAAAAAATATTGTGCGGAAAGATTCAGGGTAATCCATGGCATTGCACTCATCTGCTTCATAAATGGAATTTAACATGCAATGATGTACGTAAATGTGTTCAAACCAGCACTATGATCCATGTAGTTTATCATTGTCAAGACTAGAAACAATAGCAATAGTCTCCATACTATGGTACCACCTAAATGACTGTCAAATCTACGGCTATAACGGCAAAATTGAAGAACATATTAAATCCATTGGCGAATTTATCTTCTGGTTGGAATCTTTTCAGATTCCTTTGTGATATTTTGTTAGTAGTTAAGCCTTCAGGAAAAATTTCATATGTTAAATAATAAAATTAAAGTTACGGGATTAGTATTAGTCTGTGTCAATGTAAAAGATGAAGTATAATTATCAAAATACTTAGGTATACGAAAGATATAGGAACATTTTTTTTTTCATAATTAGGAAAGAGGGTTTTAAATCAGCGCCAAACAAGAACTTAAATCAGTTTTTTTTTTTTTTGTATAAAATCCTTAAAAAAGAAAAAAGGTAATAAAAATTAAACTTGATAATTAGTTTTTAAGTCATTTAGATTTTGAAAATGTTTTGAGAAATAATGCACGAAAATAAGAATAAATATGACTTTTCAAAAACAATTAGAAAGATTGATAGTAATGACTTAACAGAAATCAGCTGTAAAGATTTTAGGTGGATTGTTAATACAAATGGAAATGTAACGGACAAAATTAATCATGCAATTAAACTTTGTGTGCTTTCTGTAGAAATAATTAAATATTAAAAGGAAATACATTTTCTATATATTTGGAAGATTTTTATTACGTATACTTTAGCAGTATTTGTTTATAAGTCTGAGGCTGAACACTTAATACATATAGCAGCCATTTGTAAACGAGTATAGGCATTCCAAATCCTAGGAAAGAAAATAGAAACTGCTCTAGTGACATGTTTTGTAATAACTTTATAAACCTGTGCATGAATCGCAAATATGTCCACATATAGAATATAGTGATCCACTTTTCTCTTACTTGATATTTTACAATGGTGTCTTAATTTCTTCAGCAGAAATTCTTAATGAAATACTTTTAAGACTGTCTAATTGTAGTTCTGTAATATCTTCTAGTCCCTATCATATTGTAATGAAGAAAATCAATATTGCACTTCACAGAAGCTAAACTCTCCATATAGTAATGCCATCAGTGCAAGCCAGAGTAATCAATGGATGCCAGAAGCATAAGAAATGGTGATCGTGTGAAGTGGTTTAATATTGCACTTCTTTAGAATGTTTTTGATATAATCCTTATTAAAAGTGGTAGCAGCACATTGGGGTCTGTGTTGGACCTGGATATCTAAATTCATCTTTGTATTTATAAAACTACCAAGGTATTGGAACTGGTTTAGATTCCCAAGTTAATAGCTATCTGAGCTAAAAGTTTCTGAGTATTTTTCTTCTAGCACTGGCTGAAAAAGAATTTTAATTCCCTGAAAATTAATTATTAAATCAAAGTCTTTAAAATTGCATTCAAAACATTAGAAATATTTTGGAAATCGTCTTTCGAAGTGGCAAAAATAACAATCGTCATTGTACTGTAAATCCAGAATCCAAGAAATGGAAATTCTTCTTGTTTTTAATCGATTCAAATTAAAAATTCTATCATCAAATCTGTATAGCATCTTGATTCCTGCTTCATTAAGCATCCCAAAATAGTTCCCAAGACAATTCGTAAAAATTAAAAACAAAAGTTGGAGCAAGTACCATCATTGCTTAATACCAGTTTTCATTTCAAATATCTCAGATTTTCCACTTGTAGTAATAATCCTTTCTCTCATTCCATCATATAGAAGCCTGTATGATTATTTTGGTGGACAATCAACTAATTTCAAGCAATGCCATAAATATCAATTAACTGAATCAAATGTCTTGTCTAAATCAACAAAAGCACTATATAATTGGTCTTTTATTATATGTTCATTCATTCAAATCACATTGAAATCTCAGATAACCACCTATGACTGGGAGCAACCTATTGAATAAAATACTTGAAAGTATCTTTGTTGTAGTGGATAATAATAATATTCTATGATAATTACGGGTATCTTATCTAGTCTCTATTTTTAAAAATTGGAACAATAGAAGCATCCATAAGATTAGTTGCAAGAGCTGGATAGAGATTTCACATCGTAAAGTATGGAGAAATATACTGAGAGAAAAAGTAAGAACATATTGAATCGGAAATGGAATTGGGTTGGATATGGTGCTAGAAAAAAAAATAGATGGACAATTGAAATGTTAAATTCAACAAATTCTAAAAAAGACATAGAAGGAGACCACATAACAGGTGAATTGATGAGGTAAGGCAATTTGCCCAAGTGATGTGGAAAGGAGACCATAATTCAGAGAAAGTGAATTTACCTTGAGACTTCTGTAGTGGATCGATAATATTTGAAAATAACGATGTTAAATTTGCAAATCAATGATTCAGGATGGAATATTGAGTTCAAAACCCGAAGTAGAAGAACAACAGAATATTAGTATTGGGTTACAAATATCCCAAGTAGTAATGAGAAGAAATTTTGTTCTACCCTTTTAATTGCTCTGAAGAGTAAAATATTAGTGTAATATGACAAATAATTAGTGCAATGATATTGCTGATCTGCCGAAGAAGAATTTGAACCACACACAAATAGGCAAATGAATACATACATGATCATCCATATCGCTGTACGGAATAAAAGAACAACTGTTTTGACACTATACAGTAATTAAACTCTGATTAGGAATATTCTCAAATGAATATGGAAATTAACATCAACCCACCCACCCCCCATTACATCAGCATGGTAGTATTTAATATTTAAATTAATTTACGATTTAAAAAAGAGAAACTAAAAATTTTTGAAAAATGCGTGTATATATATACAATCCATGAAAAAAATCCTCACCTAAACAATACCAAGAATCACAATCTGTTCTACGGTCTAATATATTTATGTGGACACTAAATATTGGCATGGACTGAAAGAGATTGAAATTCAAAGAAGTTTAAATAAATCTCATTAAATAGCAAATATATCCTGTTTTTGAAAGCAGACTAACAAATAATTTTAACTTTCAAACCACTGAAACCACATATTACTTAGACAATAAAGCTAGTAGTTAATGATCACGGCTTAGATTGATTTATACATGGAAATACATTAAAACAGTCACCGGGCATGGTTTGGCGCAGGGAGGTTTCAGGATTGATTCTGGTGCACAAACTTCTTATGAACTCCTGAGCAATAAAGCCATTAGCGTTTTAAAGCAGTTCACACCTAAACAATACTAAGAATTTTAATATGTTGTCAAGGCAACCTTTTATTGTGATAAAGGTGGAAACCCACCTTTATGGACTAATATGTTTAACAAGCCCATAAATATGGCTTATCAAACATAGCACTAATGACATAAACCTGTTCATGGAACAACCAAGTCCACAAACGTTACGATGATAATTTACAAGCCAAATTCCAAAAGAATCATTTAAACGAATTTATAAATCACATCCCTTTCTTATATCGTTTTTCATCTGACAAATATAGCGGCATTGATATATTATAGGCAAGTTCATTTAAAAAATTATTTGGTAATCTGGCATGTAAATTATCATGTTTTTGAACTTGATTGTTTTACGAGTAGGTTTGAATTACAAATGGGGTATGCCAATGTCCGTACTCTCATGCAACTAATTATCATATATAAATACTATATGCAATTTTTAAAATTAGAAATGCATGCTTTTAATAAAGAAAATACTCGTTTAAGATCATGCATTCTAATTTAAGTATTAAATATCAATGTTTGGGATGAGTGTGTGTGTTAATCTCCATGGTCTCAGATGATGTCCCTATTCCTGGATGGTAATGAGGCAGTTGGTTTTCTGTATGCATTGGTGAGTAGTAATTTATTTATAGCCTTGTATGTGGTTTGACATAATCAGCATATTTTTAAGCACGATTTGATATGTCTTGGATCTATTCAAGTTTGAATGTGTGTTTAGTAATTGAATTAAAACTTCCAATAATATGTATCTGAAAAATGTTTTTTTCAGGCTATATTCAGATGCTTTGGAAGTGGGCGCTGGAAAACATTTTAACGTATTTTTTACATTGTTTGATTGGTGAATTTGAATACAGTTCTTATATATCACTTTAAGAAACATTTGTTAAATCCGGGATCTATCCCATACATTTAAATATTTTTATTTCACTTGTTTTAACATTAACAGTCAGATTTGTTTCATCCTAGTAAAATATATTTTACTTCAAAGGAGACGAGTAATAAATAGATGCTGATTATTTCATTTTTATACGTTAGTAACTTTAATTAATTAACTTCCTGATTCAGTATCCCGAATGTTTACTTTAATAAATAAAGGGAATTGAACTTATGATTTTGTATATATTCATCCTCCACTCGCCCAACTGATGACTATTGGTTCTGCACGAAATACAAATATTGGGCATCGTATATCTTTTTCACATATATATGGTCGTGTAGAGGAGGATGAATATAAATTGAAAATCCTAAGTTTAAAGCCTTCTATTAACATTAAGTAGATCAGATAAATTCTATGAGTGTATCTATTTTATCATTATAAGTAAAATAGAACTATGTAGCAAGCCCATTTTTATTCCAGTTCTGCCACCTTGTGGAAGCTTGAGTAATCACTAGATGCTAGTAGTGTTTGATTAAATCTGTATCTAACATTCTACATATTCCCAGATGAGTTTCTAATAAAGCTTTCAACTATGCAAGCAAGTTGGCTTAGATCCGTAATCATTAAAATGATTCTGAATTTCTGGTTGATACCTTGTTATGTTAGCTGCTGAAGGAAAAGTACTTTAAACTTAAAAAATTCAGGTAAACTAGATCAAAAATTCCTGAGGAAAGAATGGTATCATTTAGAACCTAGTCTGAGGATGCGGATAAGACAAGACTGGATAGAGATTTATTAAGGACTGTCATCAAGCATTTATTGTTTACAAAAGCTGACACTAGGTGGTACTACGGCAGAAGTCATGATGTTTTGTTGTATTATTGAGGTATCTTATTCTAATTTTTCTTATGAAATGGTATTAATCTTCCATCTGCAATAATAAAAATATAAACCCTGTATAATCCATACTGTATGTATTTTGTAGCATATGCTTAATCATTTTTAGGACTTCAAACAATGAAATGCATTCATCTAAAATAGCATTGACCATCATGACAACCATCAACCAGATAAAAGCATTACATATATATATAATTGTAAGAGAAAGTTTACAAATCCATAGAGTAGTAATTTTTTCATATGCATTAGATCATAAATTCTTTCTTCTTACAACAGTTATGCCACCTAGGGTAAACTTTAGTAATTAACAGATGGCAATGCTTTAAATTCTTATCTGGTGTTGTCCTATCCAATATCCCCAGATAAGTGTCCAGCTACGGATAGGGCCACTGGATAGGGATTTATTAAGCACTACTATCTAGCATTTATTGATTACTAAAGCTTACCCTAGATGGCATAACTGGCAAGGAAAAAAGAATTTGTTGCTGAACAGTATTATGTAAGCTGATATCATGGTATTTTATTGATTTTAGATCATAAATATGAATATTGCTCTTAAATGTAGATAGGAAAACATTGGTAAGAAATTTATTAAGGCCTACTATCTGGCATCTATTGATTTCTAAAGCTTACACTAGGTGGCACAACTGTGAAAAAAAAAATCTGTAGTGAACATCATGATGTTTTATTTATTTTTAGATCACAAATATCAATATTGCGTTTTAATTTAGACATTTCTATTTATTAACTTTCCATATGAATTTAATTGTATGCTGTTAAATATTTGATTAGCAAAATCCTCTGAACGTGTAGTGAATCATGCCTTCTTGGTCTTCTGTTTATATCTTTTTGCACATGATCCTGACATTTTTAGGAGCAATCATCAATTCCTCTATTACATATTTCAGAAACTGATGTATTTTTAAGATATAGTTATCTACTCTTGAGATTACAGATGATTCAAACAGGCAATATATTCTTGACAGTTTGCATGATGGAATTGGTTTCTCCATTTCTCAGCACTACTTATTTAATAATCATTGTTTATTTATTGACATTAAAATTATTAGAATTTAAAGTTTAAACATTGTTTGAAACCACGAGCCAGTTTCATCAATAGTTTGACAGTTGCTCCTAACGTAAACTTTTCAGCCTTGCAAGTATCTGTGATTGATTTATTTACCGTATAACATTACGATAATTGAATAGATATGACTGCTTATTAATTTTAAGTTACAAATGTCAAACTTAGTCCACCATACATTACATGATCACCATCTCTTATACTAGCACAACTGTTTATAAACAAGGCAAAACTCTATACAGTAGTGCCACCCTGTGTCAACCAGAGTAATCAATGGATGCCAGAAGGCTTGTGCATAAAATCCCTATCTAATGCCCACTCGTCCAATATCTCCCAGACTAGTTTCTGGCTTGTGGCTTTCATCAGTGAGGAGCTTTGGATCTGAGAGTACTGCACATAGATCTAATGCAACTTTCCAGCAGCCACCTTTTATCTCAACTATAAAACTATGAGAATGAAATTAACAACACAAAAGTATTTTCAATCTAAGCTCAATATCTTATATAGTCATCACCCATACATATTAGATCCAAAGCTCCTCGCTGACGAAGGCCACAAACCAGAAATTAGTCTGGGGATATTGGATGGGTAGGCGTTAGATAGGGATTTTATGCACAAACCTTCTTGCATCGATTGATTAGTATAACTTTTACTGGATGGTAATACTGTATGGTGAGTTTGTCACTTATAGAAATAAACAATATTGGCTGTGAGTTAATTTATGATAATAGCAAGGAAAGTAGTTTACTATTTAAGGCTCGAACAAGATCGTTAGCATCCAAGGAATGTACACATAAATAGAAAAATATGAGTAATTTAGTCAGCAAGTTATATAAGGAAGGCATAGAAAATATTAGACATCTGTAAACTGAATGTAAATGCCTACAAACAAAGGATACAAATAATGAAGTCAAAGAATAAATATAAACAAAGTGGTTATACAGAAAATGGGTTCTTGTTTTTATGCTGGGTTTGGAAAAAGATAGGGGGGGGGTAGATATAAAGGCCTTAGAGTTGACAAAGATTGGGTGGTGGAAATGGGATGGAGAAGGATAGAGAATATGGGAAAAACTTAGGGTGGAAAAGGGAAGGTGGCTAACATGTTTCTGGGCATAGGGACTGAGAGATTCCTGACTCTGAGAAGGAAGTAGCCACATTGCATCACATTAAATGGAGAGTGAAATATGCATAGAATAGAATATTGGGTGTGAGGTAATTTACAATAATAACAAGGAAAGTAGTTTACTGTTTAAGGCTGGAACAGGATCATTAGCAACAAGGGAATACACACATAAATGAAGAAATATGGATGATTTAATCTGCAAGTTATGTAAGGAAGACACACATGGAAAATATTAGACAACTACTAATTGAATGTAAGTGCCTACAAGCAGAAAGGATACAAATAATGAAATTGTGGGAAAATAAATATGAACAAAGTGATTATACAGAAAGTGGGTTCTTGGTTTTTATGCTGGGTTTGGAAAAAGATAAGGGCGGTTTAGATATAAAAGAGAATAGATGTGGAAATGGGATAGAGCAGGATTGAGAAAAATATGGGGGAAAAACAGGATGGGGAATGGAAAGGAAAGGTAAGATTGCTAACAGGTTTCTTTGGGCATATTGGAAGAGAGATTGTGACTTCGAAAAAGGAGAGCCACAGCACATTTCATCATTTTGCTCTGGCTTGCACTGAGTAGCACTACTTTATGGAGAGTTTTGCCTGTTTTCATGAGTTATGAGCATAAGAAATGGTGATCATGCGATCACTTTATTTACTGATTTTATCATCTTGTTCACAGAAAGTAGAGAAGATATGGACATACTGAAGATGTGAGCAAGACTGGATAAAGAGATGGAGATTAAAAGTTAAATGTGGTGAATGGGTATAACTATTTGGGAGTCACTTTAAGTAATCAGAGAAATTGCTTGGATGAATGGGAGAGAAAATTGATAAGTGATGCAAAGAAAAGAAAGGGACTGATAAAGAAATTAACAGTGTTTTCATATAATAAATTTAATGTAGCTAGAATTGTATGGAAGGGAGTGGCAGTAGCAGGGTTAACATATGGTAATGATGTGTTATATGTTAGTAAAGGGGTGTTAGCTTACTTAGAAAAAAGTACAAAGATAAGTAGGAAGACATGCATTAGATGCAGATGTGTTGACGGGAAAGGAAGCAATTCAAAGAGAAACGGATGATCAAGTTTTTATATGAGAGACGCAAAATGAAAATTTTCTATAGATTGCAATTTATTGATAGTAAGAGGACAGCCAAATTAGTATTTAACTAGGTTATGAATAAAGGGCAGGCAACAACATGGTTGAGAAAGGTAATACAATATGGAGAAGATTTGGATAAAGATTATGTCAGGTTACTTGTACAAAAAATGGTATGATTGTGTTAGGAGAATTGTTGAGTGTTATAGTGTCAAAGAATGGGATAGAAGAATAGATGCATTAATAAAAAAATGTTGAGATGGAGAGTAAAAAGAATCTAAATATATATAGAAGCAAACAAAATATTGGGTGTGAGTTAATTTATGATAATAGCAAGGAAATTAGTCTAATATTTAAGGTTTGAACAGGATCATTAGATACCAAAAGAATATACACAAATGGAGAAATGTGAGTGATTTAATCTGCAAGTTATGTAAGGAAGGCATAGAAAATATTAGGTATCTATTAATTGAATGAAATGCTTACAAGCAGAAAGAGTACAAATAATGAAGTTGTGGGAGAATAAATATAATCTAAGTGATTATACAGAAAGTGAGTTCTTGATCTTTATGCTGGGTTCGGAAAAAGATAAAGGGGTCTAGATATAAAGACCATAAAGTAAACGAAGATGAGGTTGTGGAAATGTGATGGAACAGGATAGAAAAAAATATGGGAAAAACTTAGGGTGGGGAATGGAAAAGGAATGTAAAGTAGCTATGAAGTTTTTCTGGCATAGTGGCTGAGAAATTTCTAATTTCAATAAAGGAGTAGCCACATCTCATCACTATTTATTAACAGCTTGTGTAATCATAGAAAATGGTGATCATGTGATGTTTAGTAGTTTAATGATACATAGAAAGAAAATAAATATATTTAATTTATTAAGTGCTAGCAGATAATATAATAATAACGTGAAAGGCTAAAACCTTCGACAGAACGCCTTAAAAATGCTTATGTGACAGCCAATCCGATGTAATAATGACTGCACATGGAACTCTCAATTCAAGAACACAAGCTAGAACTATGAGAAAAAGATGTAAAATTAGCTATATTAACAGTAAATAAAAGTACAATATTTAAAGCTTTGTGTAAATAAAATTGTACAGTGATAATAATAGGCATAACATTTCAAAGAAAGTTATCAGTTAAATAATATCCAATTTAATTTTATTTAATCTTTATGTATTTAACGTTCAATGCCTCTGTTGATTAAAATTAGTAATATTGAAAACAAATTTGGATCTTAAAATATAACAATGAAATAAAAATCTTTCATATATTTTTTATAGTTAAAGAATAGGTAACCTTCTAATCTTTTATAATTTTCCACAAAGTTTTTTTGATAAAAAAAATAGATTGTGTAGAGAGATAAGTGTGTTGTAAATTTCAAATGTTTGTATATATAATGACAATAATGAATATTTGGGAAAATACAATGTTTATAATGATCATATCATAAATATGTTGAATCTTTTAGTTAACCAAACAGTTTAAAAACTCTGTCAAAATGTAGATGGGATTTTAAATGATTGCTTAGCCATTACAGTAAAAGCGTGTGGTGAGATATGACTACTTCTTTATCGAAGTCAGGAATCTCTCAGCTACTACGCTCAGAGAAACCCATTGCCACTTTACCTTCCATTTCTATTTCCACCCTAAGCATATTCTTCCACTCTAAGCATATTCTTCTCTATCCTGCTTCATCACGTTTCCACATCATCATCTTTGTCCATTCTATGGCCTTTATATCTAGATCCCCCTTTTTCCAAACCCAGCATTAAATCCAGGAACCCCTTTCTGTATAATCACTTTGCTTGCATTTATTCTCCCACAATATCATTACATGTACTTTTTCTGCTTATAAGCATTTACATCCAATTAGCAGATGCTTAATATTTTCCATGCCTTCCTTATATAACATGCAGACTAAATTGCTCATATTTCTCCATTTATGTGTATATTCCCTTTTGCTAACGATCCTATTCGAGCCGTAAACTACCTTTTCTCTATTATCGTAAATTAACTCACATCCAATATTCTGTTTACTTCTATACATATTTAAACTCTTTTTACTCTCCATACTAGTTCTCAATCTCTCTAACTCTCTATTCTTTATTAATGCATCTATTCTTCTATCCCATTCTTTGTCACTATAACACTCAATAATTCTCCCAACACAATCATCCCATCTTTTGTACAAGTATACTGACATAAAGTCTTTATCCAAATCTTCTGCATCCCATACTACCTTTCTCACGCATCTTGTTAACTATCCTTTACTCATAATCCAATTAAATACTATTTTGGCTATTCTCTTACTATCCATAATATGTAATCTGCGAAACATTTTCATTTTGCTTTTTGTATCTCATATAAAAACTTGACAAATAATTCTAAATATAAAGCGCCCTCTACGTAATTTAAAAGTACATAATTTAAATGTCTTGGAATTCAATACAATTTTAATAACTCATTTTATTTCGCATTCAAAATTAGTAAGTGAATAACATTAGTGAGATAATAACCGCCCTAGCATAGATATTTTCTTCCCTACAAAATAATGAGTACCTAATTAAAATATCCAAGCTATGATCTTACCCACAAAGCAATCTCAAAATGCGGATATTTTTACCATATGAGATGGCATGGAGAGTTGAGGGTCGTGTGAAAGTCTGAGTTCGAATCCCTTATATATTACCTTATATGTGCAGGTGTGTGTAAGCCTGTATAGTGTATTAAATTACATAAGATTTAATATAGATTATCACAGCTGTGCTATTACCAAATAGAAAATAAATTCATTATAGAACAAATATTAATATACTAATAACCAAGATTAGTAACCATATTTTATCCAGCTGTGCATATTACATGGAATTTCAATATTTCCAATTAACTTTGACGATTTTAGTACTACTTATAGTATATATTGAAAAAATGATTTGGTTTAACCAAGAAGTTTGCCACAATTTCATATACATACTTTCACACTATGAATATTTGCTTTCTTATTTAAAATACATTTGTTTTTTCATATTATTAAAAATAAATAATAAAATTAAATGCTTTATTGCTTGAAAATTCATAAGAAGTTTGAGTGCTTAAAGTACCAGTACTAGAAATGTTCCAAGGGCCTGCACTCCATGCTAGGCATATGTTGTTTACTTAACTTTAAGGGCAATACATTAATTATATATATATACCATACAATTATTAACAAAGTGGTCATTCTTCTTAAAGCAAAGAGTTTGAGCTAAGTTCATATTTATGGACATTTCCGATGATTTTATGTATGATACTTTTAAAAATTGGTTAAGAATTATGAAGATGGACAATAAGTTAACTGATTTGTCTCCATACAGTAGTGTCACTCAATGCCAACCAGAGTAATCAATGGATGCCAGAAGGCTTGTGCATAAAATCCCCATCTAGTGTCTGCTCATCCAATATCCCCAGACTAATTTCTAGCTTGTGGATGAGTAGCCACTAGATGGAGATTTTATGCACAAGCCTTCTGGCATCCATTGATTACTCTGGTTGGCACTAAGTGGCACTACTGTATGGAGATTTTTGCCTGTTTTAATAACAGTTATGTGTTAGCATAAGAAATAGTGATCATGTGATGTTTAGTGGTTTAACTGATTTGTGGTAATTATCACATTTAATGTGTATCATTGTATTTCACTAATATTCACAAATGGTTGTTCCATTGGTGATGATAAAGTATTAAACAAAAACTAATGAGAAGATGAGAAACTTGTAACTAGGTAAGCTAAGGCATACAAAGAATTAGATAATTTGCAGTTTGCTTTCTATTAAAAAGCATCTCTAAAGCTGGACAGTTTATCAAACTTTATAAAGTTTTATTTAATGGCACTGATTAATATAGCTTTTTAATAAAGTAATTAAAATTTTAAGAGATTGGCCAGTTTTTCATGATCATTTATCTAAGCAACATGGTTTGATCAAGTACTAATTTTACTTTACTTAGCCATTATTGAGATGGATAAAACATAAAACTAATTTCAAATATGGTATGCAAATAAGTATGTAAATTTAGCTTTAAATTTGGGATGACAATCGAAAACAGTGCAAAAAATATGCTTATGCAAATGAGTTTCAAAGTTGTCCTTTATTTCACAAATTTTGTTCCATTTCCCAAACTTTGTAATATGGTTATTGAACATGAATCCAAAAGCATGGATGACTGTTAAACTCGGACCCAGTTAGAGTATGGATTCCATAAAGTTATGAATGGGTAAAAATTTATGGCATGTTAGGATTACAATTAAAATTATTATTAAGGTAGAATTAATATTAGATTAGAGATGAAGGTAGAATTAGCATTATGATTTACAATTAGACTTAGAGTAGGGTAAAGTTTAAGGCTAGAATTAGAGTTATGGGAAGGTTTATAGTTAGGATAAAGGTAGGATTATCATTAGGATTATTTTGAAGGTTCGTGTTAGAATTATTAAAAGTTTAAAGACTGTACTTGGGATATCAAAATAAAATTAGTTTTAATAGTAGGTATAAGATTAAAATTGAAGTTGGAATTAAAGTTTAAGATTAGAAATTGATTTAGGCTTAATTTTATGATTAAGATTCAATTAAGAATTAAACTTAGGATTAGTATTGAAGTTAGTGTTAAGGCCAAGTTTAGAATTAAACTTAAGATTAAAATCATGAAGATTTAAGTATAGAATTATAATTAAATCTTAGAATTATGTGAAAATGTGGGTTTAGAATTAAGAGTAGGAATAGGGTTAAAATTGGAGTTAAGTTTAAGGTTGATCAGATCTAAGGCTAGGATTAAAATGGGGTAAGATTGAGCATATGGATCAATCTCTAGAATTAGAGTAAAGATGACTGTTAAAAATAATATTAAGATTAGAATCATCATTATGATTGGGGTTTCAATTTAGATTAAGATTTAGAGATACTATAGATACAAAATTTAGGGTTAAACATAAGGTTACATTTAAGTTTAAAGTTACCTTAATAAGGATACATTTTAGATTTAAGGTTAGTGGTTTGGGTTAAAATTAAGACAGAATGAAAGTAGAGTACATTTATAAAAGATTATAGGTTGAAGTTATAATTAAGTTTAAAGCTAGAATGAGAAATATTAGGGTTAAAATTTGGGTTAGTGTTAGGTTGAAATAAAGTTAGGGTAATGGTGAGATTTTATAGTTAAAATTCGATAATTTTAAGATTATAGCTAATGATATGTTTAGAACTAATATTATACTAGGGTTTAGGTAGAGTAAGGGTATGTGGTTAAAATTAGAGTTTGGATTACAGTTAGGATTGAGTGCTAATGTAAATGCTTAGTTTTAGTGATTGTATTAAAGTTATAATTAAGCTATGTGTTAAATTTAAGTATAAAATTATGATTAAGGTTGAGTAAATATAGAGTTACATTAGAATTAGGTTTAGCATTAGATTTAAGATTAAGGTTAGCTTAATGTTAAAGTTAGCTTTAGAATTATAGTTAGGGTTAGCTCTAGAGTTAATGTTAATGTATAATATTGGAATTATATTTTGGATTACTGTAAGTCTAATTGTTACAGTTAGGACCAGGTAACGTTGGCCTGAGGGTACTATGACTGTACTAAGCCCTGCATTTATCAAGACCCTATGCTTGCATAGTCAACATAGGTCAAGAATGATTCTCTTTCTTAGCAATTATATCTATTGAATCGGAATTCACAAAAAAAAAGTGAATAAATTACAGCGATGTTATTAACAGATTTGCAATAAAACATTCAAGGAAATGAAATATATATTTTTGCATTATATGTATATTATTTTGTGTTCTCAAATATTTATTCAATAAAACTGCACAAACGCATATATATATATAATTTATAAATAATCATAAATAAATAATCATGTATACAATATAAGTATTAATTTGTGCTATTTTATTTTATTTTGAGTAAATTAAATAAAATATGTTAACTGTAAAAATTCTCAATACGGTTATCGTATTATAATTTCAGTAATTCAAGTTAAAGCATATATATTTTTTAAAATATAAATAATGAAGGGTCAGAGTGACTTGAGTTCAACATGGGCATTATAACAATATTGGCATTAACATGGAATTTGGACATTCTATCATCAGGTTTTCAATAGTATGGATGGCTGAAGAGTTGGAGATTGGAGTAGATTGAAGCCTGTCCATTAAAGTATAAAGATTTGCTATCTTAATATAGGCTGAGCACTGATTATATATATGTGTGTGTGTGTGATGATAATCTGGACCAACTGATGAGTGCTGGTTCACACAAAATACGTATATTGGTGATTATTTATCTTTTCTACATGTATGTGAACATGTGTATCAGTAGTATGAAATATTGTGGATAGTTGAAGGTTGCTTGAACGTCTGAGTTCAAATCCCCTATATTTATAATACAAAAAAAATATATTTTATTTTCTTGAAAGTTTTTTTTTTTTTTTTTTAGCGAATTTTCATTCAAAACATCTGCAAGTAAGATAATTTTTAAAAAATATCTAAGTAATTTTTTCAAGAGTAACCCACCCACCCCCCACATGGAAACATTGACCCAGGACCCATTTTTTCTCAGACCGGCTCTGGGCCAGGGTTGAGATTAACATTTTGATGTTATTGTTTAGGTTTAATTCAACTTGGCTTAAAGTTGAAATTTGGATAGGGTTAATGCTAGAAATAAAATAAAGAGTTTAAAATTAGAGTTGGGTTTAAAACTTATTTTTAATATTAGTATTAATTTAAGACTGAAGTTAGAATTATGATGAGATTAAAGTTAAGTTTATATTTATATTTAAGTTTGGGGTTATAGTGTATGTTTTAGGCTATGATAGTATGGGGAATCCACATCTTGCAATCCATGGATAATAGTTTGATTCTGTATTTATCATTGCTCAATCATTGATGATTTTCATGTGAATTCCTGAGCAATAATCCATTCTGTTACCTAGTTTTTGAACTGGGATTAAGATTGAAGTTAAGTTGTTGATTAAATTGTGGATAATATTGAAATTACAACTAGAATTTACAGTTATTATTAGACTTAGAATCAAAATTACAGTTAGAGGGTATTGTTAAATTTAGGGTTTAATGATATGATTAATATTAAAATTTAAGATTAGTGATATAGTTAGACATAAAATTAAATTTAAAATTAGAATTGGTTATTGGGTTTAGATTAAGAATAAAAGTTAATGTTATATAAGGATTGAGTAAAGTTAGAATTAATGATGGGTTATGAATAAATTTAGAGTTGGAGATAAAATTTCTATTAGAGATAGGATTGAATTAGACTTAAGTTAGGGTATAGAGTTAGGTATTTATTAATCTTAGTATTAAGTTTTGAGTTAAAGTAGGATTAATATGTGTGATTAGAGTTAAAACTATTTGCATTAGAGTTAGGATTACATTAAACATTAGGGTTAAGGTTTAGATTAAAGTAAGATTACATTTGGAGTTAAAACTTATATTTAAGATTAAAATAGGCTCAGATTTGATTTAAAATCATGGATAAGCTTCAGTCAGTTAAATTTAAGTTATGATCATTAAGACAAAGATTAGAATTAGTGTATGTAGTTAAGAATAGGATTTACAGTAGAGAAATACTAAAGTTAAGATTAGAATTAGATTTAACATTGTAATTAAGATTATGGTTAGATTTAGAGTTATATTTAAGTTTTCAGTTACAGTTAACATTAAGATTAGAACTATATTTGTAAGATTAGAGCTTGGATTAAGGACTATGAAAGATAATGTAAAAAGTAGGCTAAAAATAAAGTTTGATATAGATTAATGTTAAAGTTAGAATAGGATTAGACTTATAATTTACAAATAGAAAATATTGTTTTTATGGTTATAACTCAAATTTAATGTTATGGTTAAACTTAAAATTTGAATTAGGATAAGTTTAAAGTTAGTATTATGTTAGGGTTATATATTAGGTTTAAACTTAAAGATACATTTAACATGATGCTAGGATTAGTGTTTGGGAGTAAGATGGAATTCTATGAATAAGTTTTAGTGTTAGGCTACTGTAATTGTTAAAGTTAAATTTAATTTTAAGATTAGGATTAGAAATATGGTAAATGAAATTAAAGAAGTTTAGCATTAGAGTTAGTATTTTAGTATAAGATATATATATGGTTAGAATTATGATTAATACTTAAGTTGAGGTTAGGATTAAAGTAGAGTTCAATTGTGGTAAAATTTAGTCTTACAAACGATTAGGCTTAAGTATAGGATAGGTTTAAGCTAAGGATGGTGATAAGAATTCTGAAAAAAATAAAGACAAATCAACAAGCAATAGAGGGTGAAATCATTTGACAGAATAAAGAGACAATTGACAAAATATTAAAAAAAAATAATAATAATAAGTCAGCAAGAAAATGAAGAAATGATACAAAAAATAAATGAAATGAAGCTGGAGACCATGCAATGGAGATCGTTTATATTTGGTAGAATCTCTTGCAAAATGAAATTTAAAAAAATCAGAAATTGGAAACACGGATAAAGACTTTGAAGAAAAATTAAATAATGTAATTGAAACGATGAAACAAAACACAGAAAAGCAAGAAGAGAAAACGAGGAAGTTAAGTTTCAAAAGTTAAAAGATATAGGAGAGCATGAGGGAAATGAAGAGATGCTAAAGAAGAATTATTGAGAAAATGCCTATAAGAAATCACTCTATTATTCCACTAAATGATGTTTCAGGCTACTACTGAAAACAGACATTAAGTGCGTGCATGTGCTTGTTAGATAATCTGTGCTCACGTTTGTCTCGATCGCAACCCGTTAATTCATTTACAAGCGGTTGTGCTTTTTCCTACTTTATTCATCGTTTTTCCTCTAACACTTAAGTGTTATGTTAATTGTTTCTGAGATTTTTAAACAAAACTAGATTAAAATATATAAAATAAACAAGATCTTTGTTATATAATTAAAACTGTTTTTTCAAATTCTGTCTATAATAAAAAGGAGGGGATTTTTTGTTTGTTTATGTAACCTTTTTTTTACATATATAAAGTTTTACAAAATATTTACAATAAATACACTTAATAAAATAAACAAATGTATATTATAAACAATTATACCTTGTTAATTTTATATACGAGCGAATCAAAAGTTTAGACATAATAACATTATAAAAACGCCATTAGCAGAATTCAAATACATATAGAGAATTAAAAATATATATCTGATTTATGAAAAATAGAATAATGAATAACATTTGACAAAAAAAGTTATTAAATATAGTTTCTGCAATAGTGAAGTATATATTAAGTATATACATTTTAAATGATTGTTATTCCTTAGAAAAGTAACTTATTATCGTTCTTGAAACACTATTGATTCATTACAATTGTCTCTGAAATTTTGAAAGATCATCAGAAAAATGAAATAATAGTTCAAAGCATTAGTATTCGAACTGGGGAAGCAAACAATAGTATGGGAAGTTCATAAACCAGATAAGTTGCAACCTATATTTTTGGTGAACTGTTCAAACCTATTTGTTTAAGCCTTTGCGGTTGTCATTTGTTTTTGCAGTTTATATATACACAGTGTGTTCCAATGATAAGATTACAGGTTTGTAATGTGATGCACTGTGGCTTCTCCTTTCTTGAAGTCAAGAATCACTCAGCTACTATGCCCAGAGACAGCTGTTAGCCAACTTCCCTTTCTATTCACCACCTTAAGTTTTCCCATATTCTTCTCTATCCTGTTCCATTCCATTTCCACAACATTATCTTTGTTAACTCTACGGCCTTTATATGTAAATTCCATTCTTTTCCCAAACCCAGCTTAAAAACCAAAAACCCACTTTCAGTATAATCACTTTGTTTATATTTATTCTCCCATAACTTCATTACTTTTTGCTTGTAGGCATTTGCATTCAATTAACAGATGCCTAATACTTTCTATATCTTTCTTACATAACTTGCAGACTAAATCACCCACATTTATGTGTATATTCCCTTGTTGCTAATGATCCTGTTCGAGCCTTAAATAGTAAACTACTTTCCTTGCTATTATCATAAATTAACTCACACCCAATATTGTTTACTTCTATATATATTTAAATTCTTTTTACTCTCCATACTAGTTCTCTATCTCTCCAACTCCCTATTTTTTATTAATGATTCTATTCTTCTATCCTATTCCTTGCCACTATAATACTAAAAAATTCTAATACAATCATCCCATCTTTTGTTTACGCATACTGACATAAATTCCTTATTCAAATCTTCTGCATACTGTACTACCTTTCCCACCCATTTTGTTGCCTGTCCTTTACTCCTAACCCAATTAAATACTATTTTGGCTATTCTCTTACTATCCATAAATTGTAATCTACTGAACATTTTCATTTTGCTTTTTGCATCTCTTGTTTTCCTTCCAAGTTATCTGTAGCACTATCTCTGAATCAATTTATATATATATATGATCACTAGATGGAGCTTTACCAATAGCTCTTAACAAGCTTTTGTTTACATAAATTGCCGAGAGAGATAGAATTCAATATCTCTTTCATTGTCTCCACCTCCAGAGCGAGCTAGTTGGCTCATGTCAGTGAAGGGTAGGGAGACTAGAAACTAGTCTCGGCATTTATGTAAACAAAAGCTTGTTAGGAGCTATTGGTAAAGCTCCATCTAGTGATCAAAAAATGCAAGCTAAAAGCAAATTACGAAATTTATAACTTGTTTTGTTTATCATATATATATTACATAGAAACATGGTTTAGCTATTCGCAACAAAAATGTTAAAGCAGTAGTATGTCTGGATTATGGGTTATATTATGAAATGTGACAATGTATTTTGTGTCTTTACAGGTCATTTTCAGTGCTTTTTCTGTCATTACAAAATCTTGTAAAATTTTTGCAATTCATTTCACTGCCTTACAAGTTCAAATCATTTCAAATGTCGCAATTTTACTCAACTTTAAAGCCACTGTTATGCCATGGATGAAGTTACAAAATGCATTATTACATTTCATATTGTATTTCATGATCCAGGCATGCTCCCACTTTAAAATTTTTGCTATGAATAATTAACTATGCCTCCATGCAATACATGCATTGATTCAAAGATGTTGCTGCAGACAGATAAAAAAAATCAACTTTTCACTAGAATGCACCATGTATGTATTTGTTTTATATGTTGTGTTTAAATATTAGTATTAAATTCAGACATTTTACATTCATGTGTTTTATATCTTAATAAGGTAATACACTAAGTGTCTTAATAATTATTATTTTCAATTTTTCAGAAATATTACCAAATTCACCACTTGCTGTATTTTTTTTTAATTTCTTATATAAATGCAATTTACTTTAAACACTTTTTAGTAAAAACCTTTTATTGCACATATATACTGTAACGTTTTTCCCATTTTACTAGATTCTGGTAGGTCTTTTTTTTACACACTATAAAGTGAAAGTTAATCAAGGTATGGATAAGAAAATATCTTGTTTGTATTTCTAAACAAAACATAGCTATATTTCCTGATTAACTGGCTTACCAATTATTACAACATTAATTGCCAGCAGAATCAGTTTTTAATTTATAAAAGAGGGCGCCAAAGTTGTTACACTCACTGATTCTGCGTCAAGCATATTGTAATTTATAAAGTAAGAATTTTAAAGATTGGGTTTTTGCTTTCCCATAACTTAGTTATTTTTTAAAAAAATATATTCTTCTTGGATTTGATTAAAAAAATAAGAATATTGGCAAGGTAATTTACTTTTTTTAAGCTCTTAAATATTTTAAATACCAATATCTTTGGACCATTTTGGCTGGCCTGCATTCTTCTTCAGAGCCACTTTTACTTTAAGTGGCTCTGAAGAAGACGGCC
This sequence comes from Epiperipatus broadwayi, assembly GCA_028023455.1. Taxonomy (NCBI): domain Eukaryota; kingdom Metazoa; phylum Onychophora; class Udeonychophora; order Euonychophora; family Peripatidae; genus Epiperipatus; species Epiperipatus broadwayi. Next base: position 2,529,773 of record JAQFVV010000172.1, read on the forward strand.
ACACAGTCAAAATATAGGCTGCCACCTTTACTTTAAGCTTAAAGTAAAAGTGGTTCTGAAGAAGACTGTTGGACAGTTGAAACATAAGATTGTGTATGAATTCTTTTGCTAAAAAATATTTAAAGTACTGTGGATAAATTGCATTTTCAATTTTTATTATATATTTTAATCAATTATAAATTTGCTATATTATAGTGAATTATTTATGACCATAAAGCATAAAATAGATGAATTTATTAAAGTATGATCTTGCACAAAATATTTAGACTTAATATTACTGAAATATATAAAAAGCAATGAGTTCAAGTAATATATTAAAATAAAATAAAGCTCGTGGCTTTATTGCTCCGGAGTTCATAAGAAGTTTGAATGCCAGAATCAATCCTGGAATCTCCCAATCCATCAGATGCTCTAGCAACTACACTAAACTGCAAAAGGCAATAATTAAAATAAATACTATTTATAAAAGACTTGTTTAAAGAACATTTGTTACAAATATAAAAGACATTTTTTATCTTTTTCTTCTTCTTGTTGTTGTCGTTGTTGCTGCTACTGTTGTTGTTGTTATTGTTATGTAAATGTATAGTTTTTAATAAAAGGTACATTCATTCATAATTTTATGGTTGTCATCTCGATTACATAATCTATATATCTGCAGTGTGTTCCAGTATAAAAGGTAATTGCACTCTCTCCAAGCTGCTTGCAGCGCCCTCTCTGAATTAATGTATGTTATATAGTGATATAGTTTAGCTATTTATCACAAAAATGTTAATAATGCTAGCATGTCTAGATCATGAGTTATGACATAAAATGTGTCAGTGTGACTTATCTTCTCTATGAAGGAACAATGTCCTAATATTAAACGTTGTTTTAAATTAACAAAATCTTCTATTGAAATGTCTGAAAAGATTCAAACAGCATGACAGTGAAGCCATGAGTTTTAAGAATGAAAATATAAAGTACACTCATATTTTATGTCATAATTCATGATCCAGACACACTAGCAACTTAAATTATTATGGTGAATACTAAACTATGACACTATGTAACATATAGATTGATTTAAATATGGGGCTGCAGAAAGCTGGAGGAGATAAACAATCCACAGCCATATTGTACTTGACTTTCAAGTCTTATATATCTACTTACATAGTATTTATTTTCATAATATGGAATTATTAAATAAGCTAAAAAAATCTGACTATATGCTAGTTGAAATAATATTAATATACAAGATGGTTTGATTGACACTAGATGTACCCTACATATGTATAACAGCCCAAACTTATTTAAACCATGAATTTTTACTTTCTTATCAAGGCAATCTCTATAAATAAAAGTTGGTTTCCACCTTTTACTTCTATCTAAGATCTTAATATAGGTAAAAAAAAAAAAAAAACAGACACTTGGTTTATATGAAATTGAGATTTTTATCTTCTTAGACCTTAAAATAAACCCAATTAAACATGCAAATATAACCTGTTTTGAAAACAGACTAATAAATAATCATCTTTAACTTTCAAACTCCACTGCTATCAAAAATTATTTTGATAATAAGTCTGATTTTTCACAAAGCTAGATGGTTTAGTAAATATAATCGAATAACAGTTGAAGCTTATCTTAACCATGAATCTTTAATCTGTTGCCAGGGCAACTTTCATAAGTAAAAAATGGATTCCACCTTTTATTCTAGATTAAGATCTTAATGTAGACAAAAAAGTTGACAGTTGAATTTTAACAAATTGAGATTTTTATATTAATAGAAGTTGCATGCTTAATAGGGTTTATTTAAACATCTAGGAATATAAATCTGTTATAAACTTTCTTGTCTGTATTGTCTTAGGCCAGAGTGAAAAGTGGAATCATCTTTTACTTACCTTGACAACAAATTGGAAGATTTTTGGTTTAGATCAGTGGTCTTCAACCTTTTCACACCTGCAGACTGGCAAAAATAAGAATAAGATTTCATGGACCAGCAGAAGTCTACAGATAAATTCTCTTAAAGATGTAAACTGCTTAGCCTTAGATGACCATAAATTTTTACAACTGACCAAAACAACACACTAGTTACTGTGTATTGGTTGCATGATCATATTGTTACAAAAAACAGTACATTGGCAATTGTCTTCATTAATGTGCCTGCATTGCTATGATTTAAATATAAACATGCAAGAATAAAATGTTATTCACCTGAATGTTGGGAAATAGTGTAATTACATGACATTGATTATGATAAATGTAATATCTGTATTTAATGTTAAATATACAAGATGCAGTTATATATATGGAGTTTGTATAATAAAAAACTTTTTTCTTTGAATTTTAAATTTTTTAAGAATAATAAAAATTTTAATTCTACCCCCCTCCCCCATAAACATCTGTGATAACTAGAAAAACAAATTAATTTATGTACGATTGATTAGATTTTGTTTTCATCTGTTTCTTTTTTTTAATTTGGTAAAAAATTAGATAAAAAAATAAATAAAAAGTGTTTATATTAATTAAAAGTTTAAAATCTTATTATTTTGTTATTACAAACTTTTCTGCCAGTCTAGCGTGGATTGGCAGAAAACTTCTGCAGCCCGGCACCAGTCCGCGGGCGAAGGGTTGAAGACCACTTGTTTAGATAAGCTTAGGTAGTTATATGAGTAAATTTATAAAACTTTGTAATTTTGTTTAAAATTGGGTTTTTTATGTAAGAAATAAATAATTATTGACAATGGAGTTTGAAAGGTAAAAATGATTATTTATTAACCATATATCTGTCTGTGGATTTATTTTAACTTCTAGGAATATAAAAATCTCAATTTGTTCCATTTCAAGTGTCATTTTTTGTGTATGTTAAGATATTAGTCCAGAATAAAAGGTGGAATACATTTTTTATTTATATAAATTGCCTTAATAACAGATTGAAGATTCTTAAAGTAGATAAACTCAGGCTGTTATTGCGATTATAAACTACCTAGCATTGTGCAATATCAGTTTTATTATCTAAGTAATAATTAATGCAAATGGTATTTATCCACTCTACTTTGATCACTTTTTAGCAAAAAATCTTTTATTGTACATATATGCAAACACAATCTTATGTTTCGACTGTCCTGAAGTCTTCTTCAGAGCCACTTTTACTTTAATTTTTTAAATGGCTCTGAAGAAAATTGCAGGACAATAAAAACATAAGACCTTTTATTGTACATGTATGCATACATAATCTTATGTTTTGACTGTCCGGTAGTCTTCTTCAGAGCCACTTTGTTAAAAATGTTCAAAGTAGAATGGATAAATTGCATTTATATAAGATATTACAGCAAAATAAAGGAAGTGGCGAATTTAGCAATATTTAAAATATAAATGGGGTTTGAAAGTTTTAAAAATGACTATTTATTAGTCTGCTTTCAAAACAGGTATTTAAACTCCCAGAAATATAAAAATCCCAAACTGTTACACTTCAAGTGTCAAATTTCTTATTTATATTAATATCTTTAGATCAGAGCAAAAGATGGAATTCACTTTTTACTTATATAGAGGTTGCCTTGACAACAGATTTAAGATTCATGGTTTGATGAGCTGAAGCTGTTTTCATATGATTATATATATTCAATTTTTATTGATTAACTCTCTCAACTCAACCTTGCCACATAAGTGGATAGAAACCAGTTTTACCTTGTGTAAAAGTGATGAAGTGAAAGATAACAAGTTATCAACACAGGCATGAAGATTTAGGAGTTTGATATCTTAAACTTCTGCAAGGATGAACATTCATCGAGAGTACATGCATATTGAGAGTGGAAGAACTGAATTTCTATGCTGGTGAATGTTTGCAATATGGTGAGTTGTTGATTAACTCTCTCAACTCAACCTTGCCACATAAGTGGATAGAAACCAGTTTTACCTTGTGTAAAAGTGATGTAGTGAAAGATAACAAGTTATCAACACAGGCATGAAGATTTAGGAGTTTGATATCTTAAGCTTTTGCAAGGATGAACATTCATCGAGAGTACATGCATATTGAGAGTGGAAGAACTGAATTTCTATGCTGGTGAATGTTTGCAATATGGTGAGTTGAGATGTGAGAATCAATGATAGAAGCCAAAAAAATTATATATATGTGACATTGATTTTGGTATTCTGCAAAAGTTTATAATTGAAGTCTTCTGCGACATTGAAAAAGTTCAAATTCACTGTCTTAAAAAATATTATGTGTACTACAGGTTGGAAGTGTGGACAAATTTGAATACTGGACAACATTATCGGAACCAATTACTGTGAAGTAATTGTAATTCACAAACAATCTAAACCTATACAGGGCAGGAATGATTCTGGTAAACCTAATATCTTGATGCACATTTAAATCATACTTAGGGAAACAGTTGAAAAAATGCAATTGGAGATGTAAAGACTGATATTCACTTTAAACTGACAAAGCTGATACAACTGGCAAATCATGAAATATTTAGGATAAGAATTATATCAGTTCCATTTTAACCAGGACAGTTCAAAGTCTTATCCTAAGTCCCAAGAAAAAGTAATGGGACCATAAATTGTCCCATTTCTTATGAAAATCTTCTGCCATTATCACACAAAAGTGATAGTTATTTTTCAATTCTATCTCACTCTATTGCCATCATGTAAAAATTATAATTATATGGCTACATACATGCAGCAGGTACTCACAAACAAGAATGGCCATTCCAATTTGAAGAAAAAGGAAAGAAAAACACTCTAGAAATGACTTTGGTAGTTACTATACAAACCAATTGTGAAACACCAATAAGTCCACATATAGAACATTTTGGTTCATTTTTCTATTTTCTTGACATTTTACATCTTTTAGTTTCCTCAATAGAAAACTTTTCTTTCTGAAATACTTCAACCCATGTCTATTTGTAATTCTCCAATATACTCTATTATCTGCCATATCTTCTCAACAGAAACAAATGGCATTGCCCTTCTTCAGAATGTCTTTGAGAAAGTCCTTATAATGTAAATGGGATCTACTTTTTCTATCTCAGTGCTCAAGTCCACTACAAAACATCCTTTTAGAAAATCTTGCATTCATTTATTTTGAATGTCCAATACAATAAAGATGTGGTTTTAAAATAATGGAATATGTAGAAGCAAGTTGAAAAATATGTTAATTGTTTCATGATTTTCCCACCATATTTTTAAAATTTTATGGAACATCCTTAAACAAAATTGTTCTAAGCCTTTCATATTGTGCCAACAGGGTGCCCAAATCCCACTTTCATACAATATACAAAATAAAATTATGGTTCTATATATGTCTTAGTTGTAGTACTTATTTTCTAAGGCAATAAACATAAAGCATGTGCGGTTGAAAATGCGAAGCTATGGACCTGTACAAGTCTTAACCACAAGCTTATGCATTGGAAGAAAAGAGGGGAACCCAAAGGGAAACCCTTCTTTACTTCAACCTATTTTCTATATAAATAGGTGAACTTGAAGCGGTTAGATCTGAGAGCATGAAGCTATTCAATACTTCACTGATTAAATCCACAATTCCTATTATACATTAGTACCCAGCTTCACCTATTTATATAGAAAGTAGGTTGAAGTAAAGAAGGGTTCCCCTTTGGGTTTCCCTCTTTTCTTCCAATGCGTAAGCTTGTGGTTAAGACCTGTAGAGATCCCTCCTTTCACATTTTCAATAGCACATGCTTTAGGTTTATTGCCTTAGTAAATATTACTTACATAATCAATGTGCGTTAAATAAATTTATAATTACAACTTTAAATTATCGTAATAGATTTCTAACTATAAGATTTTTATTGACTCATTGTAAATTCAAAGATTTCATGAATACTAATGTATAATAGGAATTGTGGGCTTAATCAGTGAAGTATTGAATAGCTTCATGCTCTCAGATCTAACCGCTTCAGTTTCACCTATTTATATAGAAAGTAGATTAGTCATGTCAGTGTCTTCATTGCCATGACAATGTTCATGTAATCTTCTGATGACACTTACCAGCAGAAACAATGTTGAGCGTAATGACATCATAGCAAGGTAAATACGTGACTACCACAATGGGTAAACAAATAACGTTTATTTCCGATACGTATCTTACTTTTGCTACACTGAATCTTTAGTAACCATTCATTTATGACTGGAAGCAACGTATTTTATAAAATATTTAAAAGTATTTTTAATAATTGGAAACAATAAAACCATTCTTAAGATCTGTTGGCATAACATCATGGGTCCATATATTCCTAAAAATTTCTAATATTTTGAAACTAATACATCTCCACCATATTTTAAATCTTATCAACCCATTTCATCAGATCTTGTAGCCTCTCCATTGTTATGCTTACAAAGAGCTGTTTTGATTTTGTGAAGTATGAATGTCTTTATCCAAATCTAAATGAGGAAATAAAATGGATGTATTAATCATCTCAATTTTGTGATCATTATTCAACCTAATCAAAATATCATTACCACTGCTTTAAAAAATCATCATATAAAAGAATACCATATTTGGATTTAATAAGATTGTGATTCTGTTTTTTAGATATATATAAAAAATCATTGAGAATAACCACAATCATCGCACTCCTATGCTTACACAAAGTGTTCAAACAGCAGCAAACTCTTCATACAGTAGTCCCACCCAATGCAAGCCATAAAAATCAATGGATTCTAGAAGGTTTGTGCATAAAATCCCTATATAGTGCCTACTTATCCAACTGGGTTCAGATCTATATGACTATACAAATGTATAAGCTTAGATTGAAAACATTATTGTGTTTTCATTTGGAATAATACATTTATAGTTAACTAAATAGGTTAAATAGGTTGAATTAGATCCTAATATCTAGGTGCAGTGCTCTCAAATCCAAGACTCCTTATTCATAAAAGCAACAAGCTAGAAACTAATCTGAAGATATTGGATGAGTAAGCACTAGATAGGGAATTTTTGCATAAATCTTCAAGCATTCACTGGTAGCTATGGTTACTACTGTATAGAGATTGATACTGTTTTAATAGCTTGTGTACATATATGAAATGGTGATCATGTGATGTTTTAGTGGTTTTATATCAATCCTACTTATAGGATTATGGTGAGTATGGTTTTTAAAAAACCAAAGATACCAAAATATATAGATACTGAACTGGTTTCAGATATACATGAGTATACAAATGAATGAGTTTGGATTGAAATCATTATCGTGTTTTCATTTTGGAATGATAAATTCATAATTAACTAAAAAGTTAAATATGGCTGCTATTGTGTTGAATTAGATCCTAATATCTATGTGCAGTGCTCTCAAATCCAAGGGCTCCTCATTGATAAAAGCAACAAGATAGAAACTAGTCTGGGGATATTGAATGGGTAGGCACTAGATAGGGATTTTACATACAAACCTTCTTGCATCCATTACTTACTAAGCCTTGCATTGGGTGGTCCTATGGTATGGAGAGTTTGCATCTGCTTATGACCACAATTAGTTAATGTGTATGTTTCTTTGCAGTTTTAATTCATCAATTGTTTTTTAAGTTTTCTTACCAGTCATTGAACTTCTGCCTTTAGATCCAGTTCCACAGTTAATTCATTATTCTACCAATGGCAGAAAATGCCACATATTTCCTTTCAATCAAATCATAATAAGATCATTATTAGAAAACAAGTCATGGTTTTTCTTTTTAAAGATTCCCAGAATAGATTTATTCATATCCATAACACACTCCATAAGAGAATTCCAAGATTCAATAATATATCAGTTCCGAAGGTCCCGATTAGAAATTTTTTGTATTTAATGGATATTAAAATCTGGTATATATAGTAGACATTTCTAAAGAATGGACATCAATTTTCTTAGAAACATGAATGGAAAAAGATATACTTTGTAATACAATAATAAATGTAATAATGCTCAAGGATGAATGGGTCTGTAAGTAATCATTAAAAACCAGTCAACACTTAGACAATCCCAATATGAATAACAATCAATAATTTCAATCTCTGCAGTCAAGATGCAATCTTTAATGTCTATATAAGTATCATCATCAATCCACTGCAGGATGGTCTCTTCAAGTATAATCCATCTTCTCCGATCTTTAGCTTCTCTTCTCCACATCACTCCTGCACACTTTCTTATTTCATCCATCCATCTCACATGTGGGCTCTTTCTTGGTCTTTTACAATCTTTTGGAATCCAGTTTAAAATTTCAATTGTCCATCTATTATCATCTCTTCTAGCAATACGTCCAGCCCAACTCCACTTCAGTCTTTTAATTTTTTCAATGAGATCAGTAACACCTGTTTGTTCTCTTACCCATATATTGCATTTTCGATCTCTTCTTGTTACTCCCAACATGCATCTCTCCATACTTCTTTGAGTAGTCTGAAGTCTCTGACCACTCAAATAATACTAGTTTTTATCAAACTTTATTTGACAGTTTCAACTGTCCTCCAATCATCATTAGAATTCTTTAATAAGATATTTTAAAGAGCTCTGAAGATGGCTGCAAGACAGTCGAAACTGTCAAAATAAAGTTTGATAAAAACTAATATTATTTGAAGTGTATAAGAAAGTTGGAAAAGGTATGATATATTTTCACTTTTGTTTACTTGTATGTACAATGCTATAACTATTTGTTTCTCTGTTTGAGATTCCACTTTTATTGTTAAAAGGAGGTTGCCTTGACAACAGTTTGAAATTGTTGATTGTTATTGATATTGGAATTGTTTAAGTGTTGACTGGTTTTTAATGATTATTATAAACCCATTTAGCCTTGAACATTATTACTTATTATTTAAGTATTACTTTGGATGCAATTTGAAATTTATAATTGCAGTTTGTAATGTTATAATTGACTATTTATTAGTCTTCATTCAGAATAGGTTATATTTACCTATTTAAAGAGGTTTATTTAAACTTCTTTGCATCAATAATTTCAATCTCTGTGGTCAACTTGCAATCTTTAGTGTCTATATAATTATATTAGACCATTAATGAAGGTGATTCCATCTTTATTGTTATAAGGAGGTTGCCTCAATAACAGTTTTGATTGTTATTGATATTAGGATTGTCTAAGTGTTAACTGGTTTTTAATGATTACTTACAGACCCATTTAGCTTTGAACATTATAACACTCATTATTTAAGTAATACTTTGGCTATAATTGGCTATTTATTAGTCTACGTTCAGAATAGATTATATTTATCTGTTTAAAGAGATTTATTTAAACTTCTTTGTATCAATAATTTCAATCTGTGTGTAATCTTTAGAGTCTATATAAGTATATTAGACCATTAATAAAGTTGGAATTCCACCTTTATTGTTAAAAGGAGGTTGCCTCGGCAACAATTTGAAATTGTTGATTGTTATTGATATTGGGACTGTCTCAGTGTTGACTGGTTTTTAATGGTTTGCAATACAAATATCATTTTTAATTTGGAGCATATAAATCTGTGATCTGCCCAACAATCTGTATTTGTAAGCACTCATGTAATATAAACTTTTATATTCTGATTTGTGATTACGTGATCTTTTAAATGCACTCGTGTTCTTTCATAGTGATTATTATATTTAAGTAAAGTATTTGTAATAGACAATCTTGTGTTGTGCAAAATAACAACTCTCTATATTTTATTAGCTTTTGATTTAAATGGCGATATTAAATGAAAACAGGATTTTTCTTTACTCTGTTTTATGTATGACTAATTGAAGTGAGTTGTGTTTACCAAGAGGTGCTTGAATCATGGATTAAATTAAAAAGGTCTTCTCCAGCCATTATTGTCATATGACCATGATGGTGAAACTTCACAGGAACATGAGTTAGTGACTCATATGGTCCCAGAAAGTAGTAAATGTTTCTGGAATCATATTGAGAATCTAGATGAACTTTTTTATGATTGTCAGCAACCTGAATTTTCTGTGATTGCACCGAATAAGTTATGCCCTTTATAGTCATCTATATCTGATTCTTGTTTTTTTATGTGGATTATGATATGCTTTTCCATAATAAACCCTTTACATATTGCACAAAAGGTTATAATATTAGATACTATTTTCAATGGCAATAAATCATTTGAATTTACGTACCAACACCATTATCCCAACAACTTTTAATCACATTTTTACTAGTTTTATCAATTCAAGTATTAACATCTCCAAGAAAAAGTATTTGATCTTCTAATGGTGATGTTGTAATGATGTCATCCATCATAAAATACAAGTTTTCTTTTTCTGAATTCTCTAAATGTAAGCACAGATCACAGATACTTATAACATAAGTACCAGTACCATTGTTCAAGGCAAGTTTTAACACTATTAGCTTCCAGTGATATAACAAAAAATTCCAAGAAGAGAAGATATTAATCATCCTCCTATTAATCATCCCAAAAAAACTTATAGCCATTCACATGTTCCACTAAACTTCCTTGCTCTAGGTGATGAGTTCACCAAGAAAAACATTGTTGATCTTAAATTTTGACACTCCATATCTGACAATACAACCATCTATTCTGAGTGTTGAAGAGTTTATATGAAGTCAAGTTACATATTCCATGTCCTTAAATTTAAAAAAAAGATTTACAACACATTTAGTATTATCGCCACATAGTATATTTAAATATATCACAAATCTTTTTATCAAACTTTATTCTGACAGTTTCAATTGTCCTGCAGTCATCATTAGCACTCTTTAATAAGAGATTTTAAAGAGCTCTGAAGATGGCTGCAGGACAGTCGAAACTGTCAGAATGAAGTTTGATAAAAACCAGTATTATTTGAGATGTATAAAAAAGTTGGAAAAAGCATGATATATTTCACTTTTGTGTTCACTTGTATGTACAATGCTATAAATATTTGTTTCTGTGTTTGAATCAAAGTGTAAATATAAACAATACCAGTTTGCAGTAGCAAAATATTATCGGTAGACCTAAATGGCATTAGTATTATAACGTAATTGGTTTCATGCTCAAGATGTGTGAAAAGGTTAACATATAGCTGGAAAAAAATTGATTTCAAACTCCTTATTTGTAGCTTTATTAAAAATTAATTCACATTATCTCTGTCTCTTTTTATTATTTTAAGTAAAGAAATCACACCAATCAATGGAAATATGTTAATTTATGTTTTAGTTTTTAGAACTTACAACAGAAAAAAATTATAAAATGTATACGTGGTTTTCCATTTTTCTTTTCTACAATTCTAAAATCCTTAACATGGTGGGAAATTATGGTTAATGAGATCAAGGCTCTGCAAAATGATGATAATTTAGAAATACATCTAACTAAAAGAAGTCATTTGGTATGGGTTCACTCATAGCTATAAAGCATCATATGACTTTCATATGACATATAGTTTCGAAAACATTCTTTTTATCCTATAATTAGAGATATATTACTTTTAGCTTTGAATTCCATGATAAAATTGATCAAAGAAAAAAAATTTTGAGTGTTATTATAAATAAATATGCCAATTTCCAATAGATGGCTTTGGAGTAGAGAGAGTAAACTACCTTGAAAGTAATGATTCATTGTATAATCTTTTTTTTTAAGTTTATTTTAAACTTCCCTATTCAGGAATTAGTTGCACTAACATTTTACACATTTCCATCTACTACTAGAACCTGCTATCATGGAAAAAACATAATTCCACACTTGGAAACTAAGACATTTTATGGTGTATTCTGAACTCATCAATATGTCTTGTTAGCCATTTATAATTATGCTGGATTTTTTTCTAGACGTTTCTGAATTTCAAAAAGAAATAGCATTTTTTGCTACTAGCTTGGGCCAACTAAATATTATGGTACTTTGGGTTGAATAATTTTATTACGTTAATCCTCTTCCTGTGTTGCTTTCTTATATTGTTAGGAGTTACTGCTAGAATTTTCATTTATTGACTAAATGTTATTCCTATTTTATTTCATTGCATTACTTCCAAATAGTTAAGTGCATGTGAGTTATGCTCCCTCCCCAGAAGATGATTGAGGTACTAATAGTAAGAGCGTAAGGATTAACACCTATTCAGCGGTAACAATTTCCTTGACTTGCCGCTCATTTAACGTAATTTATTTTAGCATCTTTAAAGAAATATTGTGAAAATAATGAAGAGTCTTATATTATTAAGATGTGCATTAGATATTCTTGCATCATCTTTAAAATGTAAAATGATGACTGAAGAGCTCTTAGTCAGGCAGAAATGCATCTTGGAAATCGTTCATCTGTATGTGATGAAAAGAAGTTTAAAGTATTTCAAAGATATTTGCACATAGAAAAAAAGGATAAAAATTAAATTAGTGATACCATATGATTATATAGTGGTGAATATATTTTAATCGCCTAAATAACACCAAGGACATGCTACCTCCCAGAACAGGTCTTTGAGATCATGCATAGAATCGAATGCAGCAATTCGGTTTCAAATGCAGCTTACTTTAGGGAATCGTGGTCAAATAACAGAACTAGAGCACAGCATACATATCAATATAACTGTGCTAAGTCCAGCTCTGACTTTAAATCAATCATTTTAAAGCATGAAATCGAGCATGGCCATCCCTTTGATGTAATGAAAGTTAGGACTGTGTGTTCTGAATGAAATGACAAGAAGTGCAAAGTTTAAAGAAGCATGGCATATTTCTAAAAATGTCAATGCATTATAAAAAGGAATCATGCATTTCCTATCAAAAAATAGTCTATTTAAATTATGTCTTTACACGTACAGCTTATTTAAATATCATCTCAGACACTTGAGGATAAATAAGACCAACTTCAGTAGACTATTTATGCTACGAATATGACTTCAAATAGTCAAAAGCATGTTTAGCTTTGCGTGATATTATAAATAATAATCTTTTCTTTTAAAAACAGAAAACATGTTTTATACTAAACTAAATAGATATGGTAATCTCTTGTTGGATAAATGGTTAATAATAATCATTAATAGATAAAGTGGATGGTGTCAAATAATAAATTTGACACTTCTAAACTAAATTGTAATAATTTCAACTGACAGTTTTGCTGTTAATATATAATCTATAAATAAACTTTTTAAATGCAATTCTAAGAAGTTTAAAAAGATTACATTTGGTCATGTATTGCATAAATTAGTAATTACTTATATCACCCAATACTATTTTAATTGAAAAGCAAATAGCCTAATTTTTATTATAATCTTGAAAATAATGATCCTCGCACACACCATCGGAAATGCTAACAGTAGAGTAACAGAAATCTCTTAAAATCGGTTGTGTTTTCTGTTTTATTCCATTCTATCTACAGATAATTTATTTTCTAATAGTTTCAATGATGTCGCAGAGATCACGTGACGCTATATTTCTTCTTTTCATCTTAAAAGCGAAAGCTTTCAAATCCTGCAGATTAAAGTGAACATATTTGTAATCTGTTGAAGAAGGTACAGAAATTTCTTTGTGGCGTTATAGCATTATTATTATCCGTAGTACTTTTGAAAATATGAAAACAGTATTTTAATTCCTTTTAAATTCAATGAGACGGGGAAGGATCAGAGGAAAATATCAAAGGAATAAAAAAAAAAGTATATTATCAATTAATAAGTGAACGTTTCGTAATTGCCATATTAATAAATTGTGTATTAAAATTGATTTAAGCGTTCATTAATTACTATTGAAATTAATTATAAAGAAAAATATCTCTTCTTAAAAATTCGTATGCAAATTAGCTCGATCCGCATTTGCATATTCTTATCACAAATGAAGTGGTAATTAATTATTGTTTTAGTTTAAAAAAGAAAACATGCCATCATAAAAACTTTTAAAAACAAAGATTTTAAATAGTAAAACTTACGCGTTCCAATCATATCATCAATTTGCATATGTTTAATTAAAAAATAAACGATCGAATAGTTTTATTGCTTCGAAGTTTATATGAAATTAGAGAGCTCAGGAAAGTTCATAGAACATGAGCCTGCGTGCTGCTCCAAATATTCAATTATTTATTTTTAACGTTATATATAATTAGAAGGGAGTTGAACTTAGACTTTTAAGCTCCCTATAGCTATCTATTCTATCTTATACAACTGGATACGTATGATTACATACATGTGAAAAAGATAAATGATCTCCAATATACGTATTTCATGCTGAACCAGCACTCATCAGTTGGTCCAGGTCATATAATCAGTGCTCAGTTTTTATATTAAGACCAATCTTCAAACTTTAATCAACAGGCTTCAATCTTCTCCACTCTTCAGCCATCCATATCATGGAAAATTTGATGAAGGCCCACTCAAAGCCCTTGTTAATGCCGCCAATCTTACTGACATACCCATGCTAAATTTAAATCAATCTGATACCTCATGTATAAGGACTTTAATATGTTCATTTAATTAAATACATAGAAGAAGGTTGGGTATAAAATATTTCTTTTAATTAAAAAATAATTTATGTTTGTCTCATATATTGTTAATTGAATTTGAGATATTGGGTATTTCAATTGCTGATTGTTTCCAGATCTGTCATTGGGTATTTTAATTGTTAATTGTTTCCTGATCTGTCATTTCCGGTGTTCTAACACCACATTTGCTTATTGATAATTTCATCTTGCAGTAGCTTTTCTAAAACCTGTTCTAAGAATAGAATGAAATTAAAATGCATTTCTTTCAGGGTTAAATTATGCATTTAATATGGATAGCTAATATTTAGCTTAGTTATATTATTAAAACAATGGATTCTCTTTTTTTCCGTTAACCATTGCATATTGCGGAAAAATTAGTTGGCTAGCATTCGATAAAATAAATTATTTTTAAGATTATATAAAATTTTATTAATAAAAATTAACATTTTAATGTTTCATAAAAGGAATTTATAAAAAATGTATGTAGTTTAAAAATCAACAGTGGCCTCTAAATGCCATGAGCATTTAATCTACCATAACATAACTGCTGGTAAGAACTAACTTTCCAAAATCTAGGTGCGCTGCTGTCAGATCCAATACTTTCTCACTGATTAAATCCCCAAGTTAGAAACTAGTCTGGGAATATTGGATGAGTAAACACTAAATAGGTATTTTGATGCACAAATAGCATCCATATTGTTTTAATAGCTTGGGTAGCATAGAAATTGATGATCATGTAATATTTTAATATATAAATTTTTCCTACAGTACAGGCTTTTTCATACCTGCACTCCAATATGTAATATAAAGGGGCATTGAACTCAAACTACATGACCCTCAACTATCCATGCTATCTCATACTGCTGATACACTTGATCACACACGTCGAAAAGATAAATAATCACCAATATCTGTATTTCATGCTAAACCAGCACTTGTCAGTTGGTCCAGATTATCAACTCCACACATATATACAATCATGCCTAGCTTATATTAAGATAGTCAATCTTCATACTTTAATGAACAGGCTTCAATCCACTCCACCCCACAACTCTTCAGCTGTTCATACATTGAAAATCTGATGATGGAACGCTCAAAGCCCACCTTGGTGCCAACCTTCTCACCCTACCCATGTTGACCATAAGTCACTCTGTCCCTTCATGTACAGGACATAATCCATTTACATACTTATATGAGGGATGAGAAGACCTTACCGCACTATATTTTTGATTTTTTTAGTAATCTAATACTAGTCTGCTCATAGGATGATGATGATTATGGTTATTAAAAACTCAAAGACACCAAAATGTATAGATAATGAACTGGTTTCAGATTTGCATGGCTATATAAGAAAATTATCCTGGATTAAAAACGTGTTTTAATTGTGAGCTCACAGTTTTATATTGAACTAAATAGGTAAAAGGTGACTGCTGAAGGGTTGCCTTAGATCTAGGTTCACAGTTCTCAAATCCAAGGCTCCTCACTAATGAAAACCACAAACTAGAAACTGATTTGGATATTGGATGATAGGCACCGGATTGGGATTTTATAGACAAATCTTGCATCTATTGATTACTCTGCTCACACTGAGTGGCACTGCTGTATGAAGAGTTTAACCTCTGTGCTAACAGCTTGTGTACACATAAAGATTGATGATCATAAGATAGTTGATAATAAATATTTCAAATAATGAATTAATTGCTTCTGTGTAGTCATCTTTCTCCTCTTTTCTCTAGTGAGAAAAAGCATCAAAATATAGGCAGCAGATAATAAGTTCAACATTCAAAGTGAGTCTGAATTTGTTCCATGAATAGAATATGCCGCATCAGATACTGCAAAGAATATCAGAAACTAAAGTATATAGAATATTGCCTAAAAATAATTTGTCTATATTTAACAATACTAAGGAAGGCAGACAAGTGTTTACAATCCCATACTCTTTTTCTTTCACCACAACTACGCCACCTACCTTAAGCTTTAATAACCAATAGATGTTAAAGGTTAGACTTAATAAATCCCTACTCAGTGCTTTCATGCTCAATATCCCCAGGTTAATTTCTATTTTATGGGGTTTTATTAGTGAGGATCTTTGGACATGGATCTAATGCACATGGGGATTTAGGATCTTACGTCCTCTTCTAGCAACCATCATTTATGTTTTCTTTTAACTATCAAACTATCAGTCTAAGTTGAAAAATATTTTCAATCTAAGCCAACTTGTCTGCATAGTCAAGAAGATCTGAAACCTGTTCAGTTTTAATATATTATGGTATACTTAATTATATAGGTATCTGTATGTTATGGATAGGATTGGTATAAAACCAATAAAATATCATAAGACTCCAGCTTACACATTGCTGTTTCAGCAACATAAATTAGTACTGGAAGAGCAATGTCATGTGATGTTTTATTGGTTTTATATCAATCCTGCCCACAGGATAGAGAAGCCCATAATTGTTAAAAAATTAATGGCACCATATTGTAGAGATGTGAACTGGTTTTAAGTCAACATGTCTACATAGGAAAATTGGCTTGGAATGAAAACATTTATGTTTTTTAATTTGGGCTGATAGTTTGATAGTAAACCAGATAAGTAAATGATAACTTCTAGAAGAAGAGGGTGTAAGATCCAAAGATCCAAGGATGTTGTTCCAAAATACAAATCTCCTCACTGATGAAAGCCACAAGTTAGAAACTAGTCTGAGGATATTAAATGGGACAGCACAGGTTAAAGCATTTATTTTGCATTATTATTTGGCATCTATTAGTTAATAAACCTGATATTAGGCAGAAAAACGGTGGTGAATAGACTAAATTATTGTGGAATTTACATCTCAATATGGGATACTGATATATAATCCCTGTTAAGATGAAAAACATTGGAAAGATCTAAACATTTCCGTTAAAAACATTCAACTGTATATACCAATTGCATAACTTCAATTTGCTTACATACTTCTGAGATCAGTCAAGCTTTTACCTACTTCATATTGTTTTATTGTAAGCTTGAGTTATCAATGTACATCAGATACACAGCATCTGCATCCACAATCTGTTTTCTGGCTTTTGCATCATTGGTAAAAATGTAGGAATCAAAGCTACATTTTAATATACTTAAGCATCTAGAAATCATCTTTAACTTTTTTATATTATTCAAGTTAAAAGTCTGAAATTGAAAAAGCTTAAGGATTTGAACCCAAGTCAACCCTTTCATATATATCATGTCAGTTACATTACATTTTAGGAACTTCAGTTTTAGACTAACTGTTGGAATCTTTTACTCAACAGCTAAGAACAATTAATACCAAAAAATCGTCACATGACTTGCTCTGCTTACATCATCTACTCTCGAATACCTTTTGATTATTGATGCTGATAGCAGATGGTTCTGAAATAAGCATATGAATAATCTAAGAAAGTCATATTTATATTAACCTTTATAGTCAAAGGGCAGATGAGACTTGTAGTTAGTATAAATTTGATGTCACTAAAATATATAGTTATGATGACATGACATTCGGTCTATATACTTATTCAATCAAATCCACTTTGTCTCAAAACTTGGATTTTTTAATTTCAGCTATTAGTTTGAGAAATAAAAATATAAAACGAATACTAAAGTATAAAATTTAGAATCTTTGTGGGTTTTTTTTAAATTTTGATATCACTAAACTCATTAATATAATATCCTATTAACAAAGAGGTTTTAGAATATTCTTTTCTATGCATAATATAAATATTATTCTCAGTCTTATAATACTGAATGTTCCATATGTAATCAGCAGTAAATATCATTTCTACACATGGAATTTTTTAGTATCTCATACTTGTTAACAGAAAAAAGGCCCTGACTTTTATTTGTATGGCTAGGGGACAAAATAGCTGCAGAGACAGCCTCGATGACAGTGCAGGTTAATCTCCATCTTAACGGTCAGTTTTGGCTTCTTTGTCAAAACTTTACGGTGTTCTGAATTTTCAGGCTTTTAGTTTGAATAATAAAATAGAATGAAAATTGGTTGTAAGATGTATAATTTCATTTCTTTCAGCTTTGAACCCTAAGCCTCACTTATAAAGGTCAGAACCAGAAACAGTCTGAGAATATAGATTTAAGTTCCCTGTCATCAGGTAATCACTGAGTAGTCTAGTTTTTATAATACAACTTTCTTATGATTTTGACTGATTAGTGGTCATTGTCAGAACTGAATGAAGTTCTGATGAAGACTGCCAGTCAATCGAAACTGTAAAAAAATATGGAATAAATTTTATTTGATTAATTAAAGAGAGCTCTGATAAAGACTGCTTTTCAGTTGAAACCATCAAAAAATATCAAGGAATCAATTTTATTTGATTAGTTAAAAGGAGTTCTGATGAAGAGTGCTGATCGGTTGAAACCATAAGAAAATATAAGGTTAATTATATTTGATTGAATTGTAAAATATGATTAAAGAAGGTATATAAATGGTATTTTATAGACTATTCAATTTTATTATAGATAACACTAAAATAGGAAATTTCAAACTTAAATTATACTTCAATGAATTGTAGGCAGGCTATCCCCAGAGAAATCCGCTCAAGTTGTTTACACGTATGAATGTAACAGCTCCATTTGCAAGGCTGTTTACTTTGGAGAATCATGTGCAAACATAACATGCATGTTATTAATAAGAAAGAGACTTGTATTGCATTGTCGAAAAAATGGATTATGTAAATTAAATCATTTACATTTCGTAATGATTATTTAAATATCCTGGTATATCAGATATCACATTGTAATGTTAGATTGCTATGAAAATGATTGGTGATTATTAAAACAGGCAAAACTCTCTATACGGATTGCCACTCAGGGCAAGCCAGAGTAATCAATGGATGCCAGAAGTCTTATACATAAAATTCCCATCTAGTGCCTACTCATCCAATATCCCCAGACTAGTTTCCGGCTTGTGGCCTTCATCAGTGAGGAGCCATTGATTACTCTGGCTTACACTGAGTGGCAATATGTATAGAGAATTTTGCCTGTTTTAATAACAGTTAAGAGCAAACATAAGAAATGGTGATCACGTGATGTTTATTGGCTTGATATGATTAGTGGGTAGATGAAAGCATGTTAAGCATATTACTCACGAATAAAAATATTCTCCTAAAAGACAAGGGAACGTTTTTGCATCGAATTATGAAAATATTATATTTTGTAATAAACTATTTAAATTTTTTTGTTAATTCGTAAACTTTGGGCAAGAGAGAGTTAATAATATATATATGTGGTGTTTTATAAGGCTTCTTATTAAAAAGTAATGATAAATAAAGAAGTAATTTATTTTAACGAACTACTTGGCCAGATAAAACATGTTTGTCTCTCAGTGAGACATTTATTGGCAGATAAGTTCAATATTTAATTAAAGTGAAAAATAAAATAATTTAGGCGAATAACTAATTAATATTATCATGTTGTTAATTTAATAAAATAAATTTTTTAAAAAATGTCTGAATCACTAAATATTTCATAAAAATAAAATAAAAGGATTCGAGACATGTCAAGCAATTGATTAAGGATAATATAAAAATAATGAAGCAAGTAAAATTCAAATAATATTTAAAATGAATTGCCAAATGATTTATTAAATTAAAAATTGATTTTGCAACTGCGAAGTTCTCTTACTAGAGGGCGCTGTATTCAAATAGGCATAAAATGATCACCATCAACGTTATTCGCTTCTGTTTTTCATCCATCCGTAATGAAACTTGGTTTGTCAATTATTTCAAATACAATTCTGATACTATGAATAATGAAAACGAAGACTGATTTTATAATTGATAATTGTATATTTTTAACCCTACTATTAACCCTAAGTTCATTTATGCAGCTAGACTGCCTGTCCGACTAATGTCTAGCAGGAGAAACCGATTCATGTCAATGTAATTTTCATCATAATTTATTAAACAATTTTAAATAATATTTTTATAATCAAAAACAATTTGGAAATCTTGAGCTCCCAGAGCACTTGCAAAGTGACATGGCAGGTCGCATTACCACATTCAAAGCTTATACAATAAGATGTTTGTTTGATTGACAATTAGTTTTATATGAGAGGTGATGACCTGGGAAAACTGATGAGTGCTGGTTCAGCATGAAATGCATCTTGGGGGATTATTTGTCTTTTATTGTATTTTTATTTATATGAAATTATTTATGAAATAAATAAAAGAATGGAGATGTCTGGAAGTTGTCTATCTATATATAAAAAAGTTTTATTTCTGTTGTGTTCTTGCACTTTCAGCCATCAAATCGTATATTGGTTATACTTAATCTGTGAAGTTAGTCACCATTAAGGATTGTGTTGAAACACATTAAAAATGCATTAACAGAGAATGATTTGCTATACAAAGAATAACTAAAAATATAATTTTACTCCTTCCAACATATTACTTACAACCGAGTACTGAGCAAGACTTAGTAATCATTTGAATCAAAAATGAGATACCTCCAGTCCACAGGTCAATTCCAACCCCACATACTAATGCAGCCACTGCACACTTTCAAAATATGGACAGTAAAATATTTTTCAGTAGAATTTGCTGCCCTGATAGTTTTAGCATAGTTAGTCAAGTGTCAGATTCTGGATTGGCAATAGCCTCATCGATTCTAGTTTTTGCTTTTCTGGTGCTTGGGACTTTTTCTGAATCCTAAATCATTAAGACTATTTGCTTTATTTTATAAAATAAGTTTATTTGTTTATATTTTAAAAAATATATAAAAACATGTCACAATTCTTATGAATAAAACCTATTCATAACGACATCATTTCAATTCAACTGATTATTTACCTTTGGCAGTGAGGTAACAAGCCTCTATAGTTAGAACAGAGCTGTTCCACATTTCCAGTGATTTGTTAGACAGAGTTCAAAACTGCCAATTATCATGTTTCCTCATTAACACCTGCAATACATTGACTAGCCTAGTTGTGTAGCAATTTGTACATAGTTGGTGCACATTAACATTGTTTTTTTTTCTTCAGATATATAATTATATGTAAATGTAATAATAAAAAATATAATAACACTGATAATAATTATGATTTTTGCTGTGCTTAATAAGTACTGAAATAAAAAATATCAAAATAAATAGTTTATATCATTTTTACATTTTATTTTGAACTTCTAAAAATTACTGCCCTCATTTAGGTCAAATAAGTTTGAGTTGCCCTCCCTGAAAAAGGTTTCCTAGGTTTGATTTAAATCATCACTCAAGTGATATTGTCACTTTTGGATTATAATAAACTAATCAAAGGCATACATTGGCAGGTATGATGCCATTTCTTAAAAGTGCTAACTTCATCATGAAATATTGTTCATAAAGAAATTTTGAAAATGTTAAACATAATCTTGATGCATTTTCTGTTTTTATTTTGAATATAAAGTGGCCTTTGATAGGGGGCGCTCTACATTGATAATTTTCTCTATATAAGTATTATTTTACTTTAGTTTATTAAGGTTTATTTAATTTTAATTTGTTTCTTTATTGCATTGCCTTAATTAATTAATCAATCCTTTCTTATAAAATCTTTAATTTTTTGTACAATGCTTAACATTCATCAACATCGACAGTTTCGATTGCCCCTGCAATCTTCTTCAGAACTATAAATATATACACATATATATAAATATAAATTACACAACTATATATAAATTATATACAAATTATATAAATCCTATAAAATCCATATATATATATTCATAAAAATATACAAAAATATTTGTCACCTGTATATCCCCTCAAATACATGAACATTAATAAAACAATTGAAATCTTTTAACACCTTAATTTTAATCTTTTTTTATTATATATATTTTTAATATACTTTCATGCTATTATTTTATATTTTTCAAATATATTTATTTCAATTATTTTTATATTAACTTATCTTTATAACTTTATCTTCTATTTCCATAATTTATATTTAATTATTACTTTTATATGTTAACATTATCATATTTATTTATATACCTATTCTTACTTACTCCATTTTTTTATCTTATATCCTTTTAAATTTTTTATTTTTACTTTGTATATCCTTATATATATCTCATATTTCTAAAACTTAACCTTTAAACTTTTTATCATATTTTATAATTTAAAATCTATTACATAAACTATTCTGAAATTATTATAAACAAAAAAACATGTTTAATTCCTATATAAGTAAAGATAATTAGTTATTTTATTAGGTTCGAGTTCCCTTATAAATGGTAACTATTATACTTCTGGTTTTATTTTGAATATAAAGTTGTCTTTGGTAGGGGGCGCTCCACATCGATAATTTTCTCTGTGTATTATTTTACCTTTATTAAAGTTTCTTATATAAAAAATGCAAAAGTCAATAATTAAAGATAGTTATTTTATTTACTTAAGCTTTTGAAGAGTAGTAATTAATTTATTGAGTGCACAGAAAACATATGTAAATACTTTAAACAGGCCTGTATTCAATGTGCTTTAAAATTTGTAATAATCAAGCATATTTTGCCGATAGAGGAACCTTCCAAACCACAACACAAGATAGCAATTTTTATAAAGAGCTGCCATTTTGTCTTTAACCTAAATGTCCACTTATATATGCAAATCCAAGCTTCTTGATTTGGAAGCATGAAGGAGTTGTTTTCTCCACTGTTTAAGTTCACTATTTCCTTTACAAATTAACTTACGTAAAATCTTGTGATTTACAGTGAGTTAATATTATGATCTTAATGCTGGAAATTCTATAAACTATTGAAGAGTAGTAATTAATTTATTGAGTGCACAGAAAGCATATGTAAATACTTTAAACAGGCTCTAACCTGTATTCAATATGCTCTAAAATTCGTAATAATTAAGCATATTTTGCCGATAGAGGAAACCTTCCAAACCATGGCACAAGATAGTGAAGGGAAATAATTTACAGGCCGAACAGATAAAATACAAATAGATTGACATTGATATAAAAAATTAAACCACTAAACATCACATGATCACCATTTTGTATGCTTGCTTAAGCTGTTAAAATAGGCAAATCTCTCCATACAGTAATGCCACTCAATGCAAACTAGAATAATCAATGGATGCAAGAAGGTTCTCACTGATGAAATCCACAAGTTAGAAACTCATCTGATGATATTGGATGAGTAGGCACTAGCTAGGGATTTTATGCACAAACCTTGCATCCATTGAATACTCTGGATTGCAGTGAGTGACACTACTGTATGGAGAGTTCTGTCTGAAATAAAAAATTATGGGTATTACTTGCAAGTATATTTAAATGATCTATTAGGGGTCTGGTTTATAAATTATGTTAATACTGTTTTCAGATTTTATTGTTCCATGAATAGGTTTTGCTACCAGTATATATATTTGCAAGCTTGTCAAACAGTGAATCACATACAAGTATGGAAAAAAGTTATAGAAATGACCAATGAATATGAGTTGTCATTATGCTTATGATTTGTAGATTATGAAAAGGCATTTGATTCCATAAGCATTTCTTCAGTGATTAAAACATTGTATCATGAAGATATAGATCCAGGATATTAATATATTCTGAAGAATACTTATAAAAATGCAACAGTAACAAATATTGGGAAGGGTATATGACCGAGTGACTTAATATCTCCAAAATGGTTTATAGAAGTTTTACTAAAAGTATTTTTGAATTAAAATAGAAAACTATGGAAGCAAAAGATTATTTAAGACATCTATAGATTTTTCAGATGATGTATTTGTTTTATGAATTATACTTCAGAATTTCAGAGAATGTTGTAAGATGATGTATTTGTTTTACGAATTATACTTCAGAATTTCAGAGAATGTTGTAAGAGTTATCAGATTAAAGTATGAAAGTAGGATTAAAAATAATATTAAAAAGACTAGATTTAGATTCTATGAATTTTCTTAAGAGAAGAAAATAATGACTGATAATCAGGAATCAAACTTAGTTAACATCTACAAATACCTCTATCAGATTATTAATATAGATGAAACCATAATCGATCAAATTAATCAATGGATCAAACTTGAATGATATAATTGCAATATAAATAACTTAATAGCAAAAGAAAATATGCATAAATGTTTGAAAAGAGAGATTTTTTACAATTTCTTATTTATGGATCGAAGACATGGACAATTAACAGAAAAGCAATACCACTCAATGAGTTGTGGAGATGTATATTAGAAGTATATCTTTTTCACTGATTTCTCCATTCTGTAAAGTTAAAGAAAAGTTTTTTTTTATATCATTGATGCAAATCCTACAAAAAATATTGCTAGCAAGATCGAATTCAAGAGTTAATTGTTCTTTAAGTTAACATTGTTGTCTTAGCACACTTATTGATGATTGGCCTCTGGATTATTGATAGATTAATCTTCTTTTAGATCCACCCACTGTTAATCTAAAGTATGTTGTTTAAAAAATATTTTTATTTTAGCTCAAACATGAAATAGCAAGTATGTATACTTGATCATCATCAATTTCAACCATTATTGATTAACTGCAAGGTGAAGAACTCCTAATTTAATCCAATTTCTCTGATCTCTAGTCTCTCTTCTCCACAACTCACCAAAAAACTTTCTTATTTCAACTATCCATTTCATACATGATCTCTTTCTAAGTTTATTAAATCTCTTGCAATCCATTATCTCTTCTAGCAATATATCCAGCCTTCTGCTATATATATATATATATCATTATAAGGGATTTGAACACAGACTTTAAAGCACCCTTTATCTGTCCACACTATTTCGTACCACTGATACACATGACCACAGACCTAGAAAAGATAAATAATCACCAATATCTGTATTTTATGCTGAACCAGCACTCATCAGTTGGTCCAGATTACCATCTCCCCACACCCATATATAATCAGAACTCAGTTTATATTAAGATAGTAAATCTTCATGTTTTAATGGACAGGCTTCAATCTACTTCAACCTCCAATTCTTCAGCCATTCATACCATTGAAAATCTGATGATGGATAGCCCAAATCCCATGCTGATGCCAATATTATTGCCATGTCAATGTATATTGGTTATTATCTATCTTTTTTACATGTGTACCAGTGATATGAGTTAGTGTGGATAGTTGAAGGATATTTGAAAGTCTGTGTTCAAATCCCTAAGCTCCTGGTAAATGAAGAATGCCTGTATTTCAAATATGTTTCATCATTAAAAAACCAGTCGGACAACTCCAATATTAGTAACAATCAACAATTTCAAACTGTTGTCAAGGCAACCTCCTTTTAACAATAAAGATGGAATCCCTTAATATATATATTTTGCACTCATTCTTTTTTTATACGTAATTAATATTAATCTATGCCTCGTATGGTTGCTAGTAGCACCATTATATCGAGTAGATATAGCATATATATATATTATGTACTTTATATACATAAATCGATATACTTTAATAATAAAAATCAGATAATTTGTATAACAATATCTGATAGAAATCTACGGTAATTGGATAAAATAAAATTCAAAATGATTTACTGTACTTTCACGAAGTTAATAGCTTTTGTTTATATAATGTTATATATATTTAAAAGGTATATTTATTCCTCGTATCTCATATTA
Source organism: Epiperipatus broadwayi (assembly GCA_028023455.1). NCBI lineage: Eukaryota > Metazoa > Onychophora > Udeonychophora > Euonychophora > Peripatidae > Epiperipatus > Epiperipatus broadwayi. The sequence goes on from JAQFVV010000172.1 coordinate 2,555,723, forward strand.
TCAACATATTTCACGGCTGACATTTGTCTTGGCGATGTGTATAATTTACAATTCCAATAACATGGCTGAGTAAATTTTAAAAAATTGTAATGGTTTGTGTAAATATTTTTTTAACTGCATTAAAATTACGTTCATTTTTTTAATATCTAATTCATAATTGAAGTAACCGAATTAATTAAAAAATAATGGAAATTTCAAATTTTAGTTATTTATTATTTTGATTAATTGATTATTTCAAAATTAATTGTTTAGAAAAGATGGAAAAAAAATCTAGTAAAATATGTACTCAACTAACATATTTAAAATAAAAGGTTCAATTATTTCAGCAAAACTTAAAAAGCAAATATAATTTTTTTTTTAAAAACAAATCACATTAATTATGAATCTTTATGATAAATTTAAACATTATTTGAAAAAATCATTTTATTAATAATTAACGGCAGTAATTTAATTTTTAAAAAATTTGTTTAAAAGTGTATTAATCATTTATATAAAGACAGTATAGGCAGATGCAACTTCAATTTAAATAATTTTCCTCTTTTATAAAATATCTTTAGATAACAATAAATACATTTGTGATATAAATGAGAATATATCTCTATGTTATATACGTATAATATATATCAAAACAAAGTAAGGCATTTTTTCTAGTTCCCTTAAAGCAAGACTGGCCTTTTCCAGAATGAGGCCCAGGTAAATATAACTGAGAATATATACTTATGCTTAGTACCTATAATATACCCCAAAATAAAGTAAGATATCTTTAAAAAAGTAGCAATCTCTCCATACAGTATTGTCATCTAGTGCAGGCCTTAGTAATCAATGAATACAAGAAGGTTTGTGCATAAAATCACTATCTAGTGCCTACTAATCCAATATCGCCAGATTAGGTTCTAACATCTATTGATTACTAAGGTTTGCACTGGATGGCACTACTATATGGAAAGTTTACTACTGTTGTTAACAGCTTGTGTAAGCATAAAAAATGTTTATCATGTGATGTTTTAGTGTTTTAATGCATTATCTTCTAATTTATCTTAAAGCAGTATTATCCTTTTTCAAGATAGGGACAGATGCTATTACAATTATGAGAACTCTATTTAATAGCACTTTCAATAAGAATTTATAAACAATTGACCAGTTTTCTCCATAAAAGGAATCCAAGTGCAAATAACTTGTTAAGAGCCATGACATTTAAATGTCAACAATAAATACAAACTCTATCATAATTTTACTATAATTTAATAATAACAAATAATACATGACAAAAATTGGTATATACAAATTATCAAAAAAAAAGGTATATATTAATATTATAAATACTAGCACATGTAACACATTGTAAATAAAATTAATAATACAATAATATAGAATAATTAATACCTTTTATGCATGTGACTACTTTATTAACATATCACAATCATTGTCAATGGTTTCTCTATACTTAATGTAATAGCCAAAGTTACTTGTTTTGAAGACATTACTGAATGGAGATAATTTTTTAAACACTTTTATTTAACTTAGAAATTCTGTTTGTTTGAGTCAAATGTAACCATTTTTTAGCATACTTCTATCATACAGATTTTTTTCAAATTTTGTATACATGTTGGGTATTGGTGTCATTGCAAAATCACAATGCAATATCTTAGGGATGTTCTACCTAACAGCATCGGTGGTTTGAACATCAAACTGCATTGATATCAGTATAGTACATTTTCAATGATGCACAATTGATGACAGAATATGGTTTAAAAACATGCTTTCATTGAATTTTGATGATTCATTTACTAAAAGTATTTGCAGTTAATTAAAATAAAATAAAAAATGAAAGATAAAATCTTAATTTCGCTGAATACTTGTTTTTTATTAAATGCTGCCTGTATAACCATAAAAATCTTGTAAATGATTTTTATCAAGTGAATTTCATTTCAAAGACTCCAAATATTGTAATATCAGAAAATATCCAAATGCTAAAAAATATATACAAAAATATTTTATTAAAAATAATTTGATTTAAATTGATAAACAATAATGCACTAAAAAGCAAACAATAATTTTTTTCTTCAGCTGCCATTTTGGTTGTTACATTTAACTTGAAATAAAAGTGTAGGGCATTCATAAATTAATTCCAATCATTAATCATGCTGATTGGATTAATTAATTTATTGATATCCCAGATTTTTATTTCAAGTTCAATATAACACCAAAAGAAAATGCTAATAGTTTTATAACTCAGGAGTTCATAAGAAATTTGTGCATCTAAATTAATCCTGGAACCTCTTGAGCCCAAGTTAACTATTGTACCAATCACACCAAACTATACACATCACATGATCACCATTTCATATGTTTTCTCATAACTGTTATTAAAACAGGAAAAACTCTCCATACAGTGGTGCCACTCGACTATGGTTATTAAAGAACCAAAGACACCAAAATGTATGGGTACTGAAATGAGTTCAGACCTATATGACTATATAAGCTAATAAGCTTGGATTGAAAATATTATTGTTTTAATTTTATTCTCATAGTTTTGTAGTTAAGTAGAGACAAAAGATGGCTGCTGGAGGGTTGCATTAGATCCTAAGATCTAGGTGCAGTGCTCTCAGATCCAAGACTCCTCACTGATGAAAGCCACAAGCTAGAAATTAGTCTGGGGATATTGCATCAGTAGGCACTAGAAAGGGATTTTATGCAAAAGCCTTCTGGCATCCATTGATTACTTTGGCTTGCACTGAGTGGCACTACTGTATGGATAGTTTTGCCTGTTTTTAAACTATATACAGTTAAAAAACATATATGGCTTCATTTCTCAGGAGTTTATAAGAAGTTTAATCATCAAAACTGATCTTGAGACCTCCCAATCAAAGTTCGATGCTCTATCGATTATGCCAAACTGCACAGAGCATTATAACAATAATTGTAGTTGGTTTTTAGCACATTATTAGTTACCAACTTGAATAAAAGCATTAAATTCTAAGTAAAATTAATACATTAAAGAAATTTCATTGTAATCATTATTTAGAATGTATTCCAATATATTCTGTGCAGTTATTATATTCTTTTCATCCAAAATCAATTCTGTTAATAAAATATTTTTTTAAATTAGATCTTTGTCTATATTTTTTGATAAAATGTTAGTTATTTTTTTAATTTAACAATTATCTAATTCTTTTTAACATCTCATATTAAGTTAAAACTGGAAATAATTTTGAATATGTTCTTGAATTTTTTTTTACTTGCACAACAATGAAGTTGACTACATTTCTCACCCATAGTACAACAGCAAAAAAAGTTCTTTTTCCATGACAAATATTTTAAACTTAATTTTAACCATTTAACTTCATTATTTATTTATTTTTAATATTTGTTTTGTATCAGGTTTTATGACACTTTATGCATAGCCCTGAGATTGGATATCTTGCATTGTCTGCATGTCTTATGTGACCAGTCCTGTGATAAAGTAATATTAAATGTTCTATTGTAGTACAATATCCATGTGGGTGTTAAATCCATGACTTATATCTTCCTTTATCTTTTTATCAATATCTTTTTGAGAACTTTATGAGTTAAAGCATTTTAAAATGGAATCAATTACAGAAGTGTTAAAATATTGGTGAATATAAAGAAAAATTACAAAAAGGTCGAGACAAAAACATATAATCTCTTGTATCTCTTTATCAACATATATAATATTTGAATACACATATAGTGTAAGTTTGTAGATTTGCTATCTTAATATAAACTGAGTACTGGTTATGTATGTGTGTGGAAATGATGATCTGGACCAACTGATGAGTACTGGTTAGATTTGCTATCTTAATTTATACTGGCACTATTTATATTGTAATGGTATATTCGTAAATAAAAACTAAAAGCTAAAAAATTAAAGAGTTGTTAAACGTGTACACGTATATATATATATTTGCACAGATGCAAAACTTAATTATTTTAAAATATATATATTTGAACGTACTTTTTTTTAAAAAAGTACAAGATCTAAAGATTGTTTTATAAATTAATTGAAAAGCAAACTAGCTCTTGGGGCTCTTATAAAAAAAAAGGTCAGTTGAAAGATATAGATAAGAGAATAAAAAATTAATTAGATGTCCAATATAAAAGCAGCAATGAAGGCTCGGACCATAATGGAAATTATTGCAACAGGAAACGATGTTCAATGAATCCAGAGGAGTACTATAAAAGGAAAAATATTGAAATTAAATAGAGTTCCAGCTTGATTTTTGTGAGAAGAGCGATAAGACGCACTTGTCGCTCTCTCTCACTTATTTCAAATAAAATGACTGTAATACCAGGATTGAACCAGCTTAGGCCTCCTCCAGAATAACAGACCGGACTTCAAATAGAGACGTCATGGGAATTGGCACCAGGAACTGTGATTCTCCTTCTGTAAGACATGAACTATAAAATTTAAAAATAATTAAGAACTTTCGTTCAAGATTTTAATATTCAGAACCTAAATTTAAAAATGAACTTTTATCTGACTTTCAAATTTCAAATTGATAATTAATATTTAGATTTTATACATTTAAGTTTAAAAAAAAATCATTTCCATTTTTATTTTTTTTATTTCTATTAATATTTATTTGTATAAATTATTTAAATGCATTAAATTTAAGTTGAGTATTGATGCTTGCATAGATTCATTCACGTTTAATTATGTTTTTGTTTTCATATTTGATTAAAATATATAGACATTCGGTAAATAATGATATCTTATGTTGAATGTCTAAAATGTATTTATTTGGATGTCTTTTTAGTTATTGGTGTCAATGCGGCATCTTATGATGAATGCCATTGAGTTTCTTGTGAATTCCCTCTGCAATTACATCAATGACTTTATATTTTGATCATTTATGTTTATTTTGAAATGTTTTTGAGTGTGTAATCTATGTAATCGATCTATGCTCAACATTAAAAAACAAACTTTTATAATTCCATCTGTGCGAACTTATATAAATGTTAAATTTAAGTCAGGCATGAATGGCTATATAGATTTGTAAAGTTATATTAATTAATTAGGGGAGGGTAATCTTAGGTTATTTGTTTTGTAGTTAAATTAGGTCAATGGATTGGATATATTGGTGTAATTAGTAGATGTAGTATGAGGTTCGCTACATGCAGGATCTCCATTCTATGCTGCACACCCCTTTTTGCCTATGAAAGGGAATAGTAAAATGGAAAATGCAATCCCTTCCTATGGAGTTTTTTTTTATTGTTCTTCTTGCCAACAGATGTAGCATTTCTGTTTGGTTGAGAGTCAATATCTTCTCTAACCATACTGTTCAGATGTACATTCCTGACAGTATGGTATTTTGTGCTGTCGTATTTTCATGCTACATTAAATACATCAATGTATCAGATGGATTGACGCTGATTTGACTGTGAACTTTTGGCCTAAGGTTAAATAAGGGATAGAATATTTTCTTTTCAAATGCAAATCTATGTAGTTTATTCATACTCGACAATCTTAAAATAAATATAAAATTCATCTGTGTGGATGATTTAAAATCTTAAAATAATAATTTAAATTAAAAGAATATTAAAATCTAAAATAATAAACGTTATTCCTCAAATTTTAAAATGATTATATATGTGCATAAATAAATGTTGTTTGTGTGTTAATTACTGGCAGTGGCTTTTATTTTTTTATATTTAAGATACAAATTAAACAAGTTATATATATTATCTCTGCATCTCCACTGAGCTAGTGACTTGAGCTAACAGTCTAAATATAAAATAAAGTGGGATCTTAACAGCGTGTATCTGCCTACTCTATAAATCTTCCAGGTTGAAATAACCTGGTGGCACCCTGTAGTGCAGATTACAGTAAGACTGGGATTCCACTTCATTTTAGACCGTTATAATTGGCCACCCAATGTGAGCCGATCTTTAATAAACCACCAGTACCCTGAGAATTTTAAAAATAAATTATGCCAATAACATTTTTATTTAAAAATGAGTATATATATATATTTGTATTAACGTAAAGTTATAGTTGGAATTTTATTTTAAAGTACTGCCAGTATGAAAAATTGCACATATATTTAAGTAAATATGAGGAATAAAACGTAATAATTAATATAAATCATAATTTTTTTTTTTTAAAAAAAAGTCTTATTTAAAATCCAACCATTTTAACATGCCTAAGTAATAGTTAAAAGTAGGAGAAAAGAAACTTGGAAGGGAGGGGGCAGAAATTTAGCTAGCAGAAAGGAATTAACAGTCAACAATTTTTTTTATCATTATATTTGTGTGTAATTACTAACCAAAGTTTTGTCTTTTTTTTTTAAAAAAAGTTTAGTATATAATTGTGTAACGTAATTTCTAACACTAAGTAAATTCTTTTTTTTTTTTAATATTTTTGTTTTTTGAGAAAGTTTACCGATATGTAACGGTATAAAATATGTCATTACATTAATTTAAGATTAAAATAAAAACTAAGTTCGTAAATAAAAACTAAAAGCTAAAAAATTAAAGAGTTGTTAAATGTGTATATGTATATATATTCACACAGATGCAAAACTTTAAAAATTATTTTCTTTTTTTAAAAAAAAAAAATATTTGAACGTACTTTTTTTTTAAAAAAGTACAAGATCTAAAGATAAAATATTTTTGTAAATGGAAATGATTGTCTTATAAATTAATTAAAAAGCAAACTAGCCCTTGGGGCTCTTATAGAAAAAAAGGTCAGTTGAAAGATATAGATAAGAGAATAAAAAATAAATTAGATGTCCAATATAGAAGCAGCAATGAAGGCCCAGACCATAATGGAAATTATTGCAACAGGAAACAATGTTCAATGAATCCGGAGGAGTACTATAAAAGGAAAAATATTGAAATTAAATAGAATTCCAACTTGATTTTTGTGAGAAGAGCGATAAGACACACTTGTCACTCTCTCTCACTTATTTCAAATAAAATGACTGTAATACCAGGATTGAACCAGCTTAGGCCTCCTCCAGAATAACAGACCGGACTTCAAATAGAGTTGTCATGGGAATTGGCACCAGGAACTGTGATTCTCCTTCTGTAAGACATGAACTATAAAATTTAAAAATAATTAAGAACTTTCATTCAAGCTTTTAATATTCAGAACCTAAATTTTAAAATGAACTCTTATCTGACTTTTCAAATTGATAATTAATATTTAGATTTTATACATTTAAGTTTAAAAAAAAATCATTTCCATTTTTATTTTTTTTATTTCTATTAATATTTATTTGTATAAATTATTTAAATGCATTAAATTTAAGTTGAGTATTGATGCTTGCATAGATTCATTCATGTTTAATTATGTTTTTGTTTTCATATTTGATTAAAATATATAGACATTCAGTAAATAATGATATCTTACATTGAATATCTAAAATGTATTTATTGGGATGTCTTTTTAGTTATTGGTGCCAATGCGGCATCTTATGATGAATGCCATTGGGTTTCTTGTGAATTCCCTCTGCAATTACATCAATGACCTTATATTTTGATCATTTATGTTTATTTTGAAATATTTTTGAGCGTGTAATATATGTAGCCGATCTATGCTCAACATTAAAAAACAAACTTTTATAAATCCATCTGTGCAAACTTATATAAATGTTAAATTTAAGTCGGGCATGAATGGCTATATAGATTTGTATAGTTATATTAATTAATTAGGGGAGGGTAATCTTAGATTATTTGTTTTGTAATTAAATTAGGTCAATGGATTGGATATATTGGTGTAATTAGTAGATGTAGTATGAGGTTTGCTACATGCAGGATCTCCATTATATGCCGCATGCCTTTTTTTGCCTATGGAAGGGAATATTAAGATGGAAAATGCAGTCCCTTCCTATGGAGTTTTTTTTATTGTTCTTTTTGCCAACAGATGTAGCATTCCTGTTTGGTTGAGAATCAATATCTTCTCTAACCATACTGTTCAGATGTACATTCCTGATGGTATGGTATTTTGTGCTGTCGTATTTTCATGCTACATTGAATACATCAATGTATCAGATGGATTGACGCTGGTTTGACTGTGAACTTTTGGCCTAAGGTTAAATAAGGGATAGAATATTTTCTTTTCAATTGCTAATCTATGTAGTTTATTCATACTCGACAATCTTAAAATAAATATAAAATTCATCTGTGTGGATGATTTAAAATCTTAAAATAATAATTTAAATTAAAAGAATATTAAAATTCTAAAATAATAAACGTTATTCCTCAAATTTTAAAATGATTATATATGTGCATAAATAAATGTTGTTTGTGTGTTAATTACTGGCAATGGCTTTTATTTTTTTATATTTAAGATGCAAATTTAACAAGTTATATATATTATCTCTGCATCTCCACTGAGCTAGTGACTTGGGCTAATGGTCTAAATATAAAATAAAGTGGGATCTTAACAGCGCGTATCTGTCTACTCTATAAATTTTCCAGGTTGAAATAACCTGGTGGCGCCCTGTAGTGCAGATTATGGTAAGACTGGGATTACACTTCATTTTGGACTGTTATAATATATATATATGTGTGTGTGTGGAAGATGATGATATGGACCATCTGATAAGTGCTAATTCAGTACAAAATACAGATATTGGAAATCATTTATCTTTTTCATATGTATGTGGTCATATGTATTGATTATATAAGATAGAGAGAATAACCGAAAAAAGCTTGAGAGTCTGTGTTCAAATCCCATTAATATATTTATTGAAATGAATATTGTTTTATTCATTTCAGACATGGTCAAGAGATGATTTCAGTAGTTGTGAGAATGTTAATAAATATAGCATTCAAAAATTTTAAAGCTTATTATATAATGTGCTACTAATAAAATAAAACAAATTGTTCAAAATAAAATATTATATGTATGTGAAAATAAATTATCATATTAAATAATAATAGTTAAACAGCATTAAACTGTTGCACATGCGTTTTGCAGATTTTAACTATAAATGACTGAATACTAACACTTCAAAACCATGATAAAGTCTTTGGGAAAAGATGGAATGGCCATCTATCTTTTTGAACCCACATGATTTTGTATGGGCAAATATTAAGTGTCCGAAAGTGAAAGCGTGAAGATATTAAATAATCACTTTAAATTACATACATTTATTTACATACATTTAATTTCAAATAAAAATGACGTATCGTAAATTCTAGTAATTTTCACCAGCATCATTCATTCAAGCATGTAAAAGTAATTTAAAGTGATTATTTAATATCTTCACACTTTCACTTTCAGACACTTAAGATTTGCCCATACAAAAGCATTTGGGTTCAAAAAGATAGATGGCCATTCTATCTTTTCCCAAAGTCTTCATCATATGTTTGAAGTGTTAGTATTCAGTCATTTATAGTTAAAATCTGCAAAGTGCATGTGCAACATCTTAATGCTGTTTAACTATTACAGTTTATGAACATTGCACTATATAAAATAATTGATTTATTTACATATTAAATAATATGGAAATTATAATAATTGTTTTAAAAAAATATTTAAATTTAAGAGAAACTGGTTAAAATACATTAAAATATTCTCTTATCAAAGAATGAATTACAAAACAACAATTAAAAATTAGATTAAAAAAAGATTAAGCCTGTTTAGATAAGAGATTCAAAACTAAGAAAAAAATTCAAGAAATTAAAGTGTTTTGCAAATTAATCAATTAAAATATTTTTGAAAATTTTATAATTAAAATAAAAAAGTGTTAAAAATAAAAACAAGATGAAACATGTTGAAAAACTGGATTGGAGTATGCAAACATGGGAAAAAGTAAAACTTACATAAAGTCAATTTTTTAAAGCAGTTTTCATTATGCTAATTGAATAGAAGTAGAATTACTGCCAACTGCTAATCTACTTTGGATATCTGAGAACTTGAAGTGGTATTTTCAAACAAACTTCATTAAAATGAAGAAACAATACTTTCTTCAAATTTCAAAACTAGAGTTGTTAAAATATATTATGGTCACACCTGAATTGTGTAATACTTACTATTATGAAAAAAACAAACCATGGATATAAAATAATTTGCAAGTTTTAAGTTTTAAAAAAACTATCTAGACTTTATCTTTAACCATTTTAAGTTTATACTTAATACTAATAAACTTTATTATAAATTGTTTAAAAACAAGCAAAAATTAAAGTTAGTTGCATTTTAATGCAACTGAAAATAAAAAAAGATTAAAAAAAGAAATTTGCTCTCTCTGTGTGTATATATATAGGCTATGCTAACATTTTGAAAATAACTTTTCTTTAATATACATATTAACTAAAGTTTTCTCTGTCAGTTGGAAAACAAGCAAAGATGTTATATGCATTTTAAATGTAAAATATTCACACCAGTAAAAAATTGTAATGTAAAGCATCCCAATGTTAAATAATAAAAGTAATAATTATTAGTAGTTTTAAGTTAATGGTTTTAATTAAGTCAATAGAGTTTATTTGTGCACAATTAACTCTTCTTTTGATTGCTATGATTTAAGTGAGCTTATATATGCTCACTGGTGAATATTTAAATATATCTTTATTTATATGGGATGAGTCATTCAAGATTTTGTTTTACAAATTTAGGGATCGATCTCCAATAAGCCATAGAGTCATAATGTTATGACTTTAGTTGTGATCTTTACTCAAGATAGTATAATCACTAATGAATCAGTATGGAATTATAATTTGGTGAGTCAGGAGTTTCATCTGATAAAGATTGTATGTTTAGGCTGTCCTACTTAGGGATCACCTGCCTACCATGGAAGCAAGAGATCCTTAGTGTCTAAAATGACATCTCACACAGACTAATTAGAGTGACATGCATGGTAGATTGCTCATTTCAATAGTAGAAACAATAACAATAGTATAATATCCATAATAGTATATTAAAGTAGGAGACAATAGTAGTACAAAAAGAATTTTAAATCTATTTTTTTCTAAATACAGGTACACTGAAGGTACAAACTTTTCAAGACCAGAATGGAGGATTGCATTAGTAGTTTAGAAGCAATCAAGATTTAAGATCAATGCAGCCACTCTTAGCGAAATTCATTCCCAGAGAAAGGAAGTTGATAGAACAGATGAATGAGTACATTTTGTTTAGAAAGGTAGATCAATTAATGAATGAAGACTGTATGGTGTCGGATTTTATTATGATCTAATTTAGTATCTATTTTTAGAATTCCTCATTGGGTCAATGAAAGAATGAGTGTTCAAACTTGTCTTGCACAATGGTTCTAGTGTTTATTTTACTAGTGTCTATATTCCAACATTACATTTTGAGAATTCAGAAAAGTAAAGCTTTTATTCCATATCAGATAGCATTATCGTAGTAATACCATTAAAAGATTAAATTAAGTTTGAAAATATAGGAATGGAGTTAGGGCTATTAGAATAATTAAGAAACTTTACAAGAGTAATATTTTTAGTACCAATTTGGGAATATAAAATCAAGGAAAGTTAAATGTGAAATTGGATAGAAATAGGATTATTCATTATCACTTTTATTTTTACCATAAGACACAAGTCACATAAGATGCACCTTCTTTTTTTATACACATTTTAAAGAAAAATAATTTTCTACATTAAAATTAGTACAGTAAACTATTATGGAAATTCATGAAAAAATGTAGAAAATTATTATTTTTCTTTAAAATGTGTACAAAAAAGGTGTGTCTTACATACATTTCCATCCTACAGTAATTATGGCTAAACTAAAAGTGATAATCAATCATCGGTACTGCTTGAGGGTTGCATTCACAGCCATTTTGAAATTTAATTACCACTCAAAACCCAATGCTGACATATTCAATTGACCCTATGTGGATTATTCAATATCAGTTATTGCTTGAATGTGTTAGCAAATGTTTTTGGGTCATTCTTACAATTCAAAATCAGCACTCAATATTTTCTATTTCAATGCAATTTTAATTTATCTTTCCTTGATTCCATATTTCCCAATTGGTATTTATAACAATTATTCTTATAAAGCCTCTTAATTATTCAAATAGTCCTAACTCTAGTCTTATATTTCCAAGACTTCCTCTACATTTGATCTACTCTTTTTTAAATAAGACTTTTCTATATCTATTTTCCTAATGAGATATTTTAATCAATTAAGATAAAATAAATACATTCTTTTTCTTCATGAATGCAATCCATTCCGAATTTCCCTCCAAAATATTTTTCTTCCATCTAAGTTCTAAATCTAACCATTAAGTATATATAAATAATTTATAAACTATGAAAAAAAATATGTAATATATTGTTATGCTTCTTTGTGGCTTCTGGATTTTGAGAATGAAGATTAAAAAATATCTAACTTCAATGTTCCCTGGTTACATTTTTTTGTAGAGATAAGTAACTGTTATATATAGAGCTCACAAAACAAGCTCTTAACAAGCTTTCAAAATATCCTCAACCCCAGACCAGTTTCTGCATCTAACATCATAGTATTTTTAATCTAATGAATATCCTGGCACCTCACTGACAATGCTAGATGCAGAAACTGGTCTGGATTTGAGGATATTCTGAAAGCTTGTTAAGAACTTGTTTTGTGAGCTCTATATATAATATTTGTAAATACGAGCTTTATTAAAATTAGGTCATGTGACATCTGACTTCGTTTTTTAACATAAATAACTATACAATTTGTACAAATAAATCATTATGGAAATTCATCATGAAAAATAATTATTTATGTCTACAAAAATATGTAACTAGGGAATACTGTAGTTAAGTATATTTTAATCTTCATCTTCAAAACCCACAAATTCATCATCTCCAGAGCTAAATTAAGAATCACTTGAAGCCTCTTCTTCAGAAACTAATTCTTTTATAATAAATGATCCTTTGTGTCAACAAGTGAATTCCTAATTTCACATTTTTTATTGACTTTACAACTGTCTCGTATTATACAGCATTCCTTGAAGTTTTGACTCATTCACAAATCTGCAAAATGCTAAGCTACTTCCTTCTTGCTAATGGTGTCACTTCAAAACCTGTAGACTGTGACCACCTGTTTTATTTTTACTTCATAAATCCTTTAAATGGTTTATTAATGCAGACATCTAAAGATTGAAGATGACTCATTAGGTCACCTGCAATTACAGCTGATTAAGTTTCCAGTTGGTTGATTTTATTTTTTATAACTTCTGTTCTGTGACTCCAAAACTTGTCCACATTAGCTAAGCAGGTCTCTAACAGTCCACCAGGATGCCTAGATCACACACTGCCTATCCACAACTTCATCTCCATCTATCCAATCCTTGGGATGAACATGTACAAACACGCCTTTATATATATATATATATTATGACCTTGCCCATGTGTAGCTCCACTACACATCGTGCCAACCACGTTACGCCATATTCTACCCTCTCACCTTACGTGTATATGTGTACTCCACTTCCCCCAAAATAAATAATATAACATAGTGAAAATCGCCTCACCGGGTTCTAGCTCTAATAATTAATGAGATATTCAATTAAATGCTTTACTAGCTCAGGTTTCTTAAAATTAACTTAGGTTCTATTTTAGACTAACTCAAATAACTATTCTATAATTCATGAGACTAGAAGTGGAAATAAGGGTGACAAAGTAGATTACATTGAGATAATATCCCATAGGATACCACCTCAATGGCATAAGAACACTATCCCCCCTTATACTACTATTACATATAATAACTACATAGTATTCTTATGACTTCTGCAACTTCTAATCACTAAGACTCATTTAACAATTAAAGTATTAATCTTTTATCTATAATAACAATAATAGTAATTATCTAGCTCAGATAAAATAATCTCAGGTTCTTAAATTTATTCAAGGTTAAATTAAAATAAGGTAGCAAAATATGATAAGGGATTTTGTGTCATAATTTACTACTCTGAAATTAGATTAATAATAAAACAATAATAATAATAATCACAATCTTCATTGTTTAATCTAACTAGTACAGCTTTTCTTTTATCGCAAATTTATAACCGTAATAAATTAGTTAATAATCTAATATCCTCCTTTTTTATCTTTAAGTAATAAAATAAATTAGTAAGTGGCAGTGTTTAGATAATCTGATAAATGAAGCAAGTGGCAACTAATAGCATACAATTTAGCAAATTATTATGACAATGGATTTATGACCAGTAACGCAATGCAATTTTATAATTATTCAATTACAAAAACATCAATAAATATTTAAGATTAAATATACTTCTCTATTTATATTTTGTGCAAAACAATTATATACTTAGTTTAATGACGGTAAACATACCCTATGAATTCATGCAATGATGTAGAGAAAACAAAACTCAGACACAAGTTTTAATAAACAAATTTTAGAATTTTATTAACAACAATCAAAATTAAGATAAAACAAACAAATCTATTTACATTTATTTACAAGGGATATCCTCCTTTCTTTTAACACTACAATAGTTGAATTATACATTTTTAGATTTCTTTTATAGTTAATTTAAATTATTATACCTTTTATAAGTTATTTATTTATTTCTCATTAGGTTTATTATATTACTTATTTTAACTATTTTATGGGTAATACTATTCTTTACCTTTTAATATTAAAGTTACAGTATTATAAATTATATATGTGGGTAAACATCATTTATAAACATTATAAATTTACAATCAATATGGTTTTTTCCTCTTAAAAAAAATTACATTTTCTTGTAACTCTATATAAGTCACTCTGCATATTGTTCAAATATTATTACTACCTATTACGTTTGTTATCTAATGCTCGTAAACTCTAATACATTTATTCCATAAGCCATACTCATGTATAATGCTATAACATGGGTTTAATTATCACCTGTTTCAGTTTCACATATATTATAATTATCGAATGTTATTACATTCTTTAAATATGCAATACTTATATTTTTAAATATAATCAAACAATAAGAAAATGTTAAATCATTTTAATATTTTTGTTTATTTCTATTTGGGTATATTTTTATCAAAATTATAGTTCATTTCTTAAAATTAAAATAATTCTCTGACTCCTTCCTTTCTTAGGATATCTGCATCTCTCTTTCAATAATCATAATCTACTCTTTGTTAATACTTAACTATTCTTATTTCAAATAACAGCATGACATACATTCTAAAATATCTATTGTTTCTTTTCAATAGACTTATCAAATAACGATGTAGTTGCAAGAAATACAGATAAAGATAGCGAAAGATGTATAGGATATTGGGAAGATAGATAGATAACTTATCAAAATATATACTTCAAAATGTATGGAACAGTGTGAATAGGGCCGACATTCATTGTCTGATAACCCTGGCGATAAGCATGATGTGGCAGCTATTTATTCAGCTTTACCAAACATCTAATAAGATTCACAAGAAAGATAAAAATAACACTGTCCATGACAACATGTGTAACAGTCGTAGGGCTTTGTTAACTACGCTGATTACCATCTAAAACTACTTATTATTCCATTCCCTGTAGCATCCTAGTTTTTTTAATACATCCTCTTGGTTTCCGAATCTCCACGTACTACCAAGTCACTACCCAAACTATCTCTCAAGATTTTTACTGTATCCAACATCGATAAAACTAACTACCTTTTAAAACAATAAACAAAATTCACTAATATAAAACATTTCCCTATTCCATAAGAACAATTTGTCTTGCTTTATTACTCTGTAGGTTCGACATCTACGTTTTGTTAAAATACCACTTAAATATCCTAATCGGAAAAATTAACAGAAAATACGACATAACCATCGGTTATATTGAACTATATTAATAACACATTAAATGATTATCGTATGCATATTTTTAAAAAATCTAATTACATCTCAAAGTGTTTTAGAGTGTTGTTTTTCAAAATGCGTTTTACAATAATTATAACAATAAAACTTTTGCATTACATTCATTCGATTCACAGCTGATCTAAATAAATAAAACATACATTATATCATTAATAACCATAAAATGTACCAAAATAATCTTTACCTTCCTATTAGAGTTTGTAGTAGGTTTCTTTCTCCTCGAGCATCGCAAACATACAAAATTTCCACACACATACAATTTTATTTGAACATTCAAAATCAAAACATATTATTTTATATAATGTTATATTGCGAATTAATGTATTTGTTTCCCTATCGCTATCTAAAACTTAATGTTTAACTTAGATTAATAAAGAAAATAATTTAAACCATAATCACATATTTTCTGGCGGTAAATCTTGGTTAGTCCCATAATATTTATTATTTCTTCTTTTGTCCGAATGTTCTCCTTTCTGATTATTAAAGTTTTAAATAAATTAGTTCATTTAGTAAACTGTTTAGATGATCTTTAGTTTCAATGTTTAATTCAAAATTATTAAAAAAACATTTATTTAGTTATCCCACGAAGTTTTTAATGTTCGGGCGAATATTACCTCGGCGCGTTGATGCATCTTTATTTCTAGCAGAACTACAATTATTTAATCATTACGGTACCAATTGCGTTTTTCCATGGATCCAATATTTTATATTTATTTCTCTGTAAAATATTTTTTTCTTCTTTAGGCAAGTATTTTCCTTGGTAAATTTCACTTTTATTCATTATTATTTTATATACAACATTTTCAATCTTTAACTATTTCTAGAGTATTTGCTCAGGTCATCTTAAAGAAAGCAATTCATAAAAATTCTTTTTGTCCATTTATTCTTATACGAATAATATTTATTTTTATTTCCCATTATATTCATTAACTTTGCGCACAATGTCCTTTCATTAATTTTATACGCACGAAAGCAGTTTTCATAGTAATACGCTATACAAACTATATCAACGAACAACATTAACATTTTTTGAATATTATAAAATTTATAACTTGGTTTTAAGAATCCATCCATTTTTTTATTGAAAATTCAGATTATATTTTAATAGAATCCACTGGCAGGTTACTGTGGAGTTAGTGAAACATTATTATGAGAACTTTTTTAAAAATTTTATTCTTAGATTCTCTTCAGAAGATTTTAAATTGTCAGTTAGTTTCTTTCAAAGATATTTATTAAAGTTATAATAAAATTGACTAATAAATTGAAGAAAGAAAGAAATTTTAAAGAGCTTAAAATTTTACCTCTGCTCTGGAGTCAACACATTTTTGTTCTCCCCGTTTATACAATTAATTGGCGCGATTTTTGTTGTCTGCCAAGATCTATCTTTTTATTGGTCACTCCCTACTTTGGTTTATAAACAATTTCTAAAGTTTTAAAATCGTGATGTAATAGACTTAAATATTAACCTATTATTATTTTTAAATTAATTATTATCTATTACAATTTAATTACTTTTAAAATAATTTTGAAACAATAATTAATAAAGATGTATAATACTTATTTTTTATTATAATGTGTGACAATTCCATCCAGTTCTATAATATACTATTTAAATATTTTAATTATTTGTATTAATTTAAACTGGTGCTTATACATAAAATATTCCAGACAGTCACGTAGACATTTCCGGTGTTTAGTCTAGTTTTATCTGTCTTAATAAATTTGCTACTTATATTATTTAAAATGATTATATAAAATTTTGAAAAAAATAATTTAGAAAAATATAGAACTAGATACAATTCTCACCCTCACAATACCTATTATTAAATATATTATATTAACCTTTTACCGATCATTTATTATTTATAATATTAAATACTATATAATATTAATTTTAAAATTTTTTAGTAATTGACCATTTATAACCATCATTGACCTATAGAAAAGGGCACAATATATATATACTGCAACCATTTGGTTACATAGCTGTACTAGAAAAACAAACAATTATATAGTTGGTAGGATGTTCCTCAGGTTTGAGAATTAAAAAAAAAATTATTTGATTAACAGAGAAAATAAAATTTAATTTTCCAATACATATTTTATTATGGGTCTTTATTTAACTAAATATTTGTAAAATCTTCATATGATAGTATGAAAATTTTCATTTAGGTTTCAGATATACTATATATTAATAGCTTTAGCAATATACTAGTGCCTCACTGATGAAAGCCAGAGCTAGAAACGAGTCTGGGGATAGGAATATTCTGAAAAGCTTATTAAGAGTTATTGGCACACTCATGACATTTGTAATATAGGCTTATTAAATTTATGTGATATATGACTTGATTTCCTTGAAATTATTGTTATTGTAGGTTTTGGCAATTTTATATTGATGAAGCTATTAATATATGGTGCATCTGAATTTAACTCAATCCCATTAGCTACTTAAGTTAGATAGCTGGATTTGAAGCCGTATGGATGTCTGAAAATTTTCAGATTTTCTACTTAATAGTTAAACATTACATAAAGTGCTGGGCTTGACCTGGTATTTTAAATCTAATGCTTGAATATCTTAGTGCCTCACTGATGAAAGCCAGATCTAGAAACTGGTCTGGGGATAGGGATGTCCTGAAAAACTTGTTAAGAGCTATTGGCATGCTCATTAAATGACATTTGTAATGCAAGCTTATTAAATTAAGTCATGTGATATATGACTTAATTTCTTTGCAGTTATTGTTACTGCTTTTAAGGTAGTGGTGATTATATATGGTGTATCTGAACTTAGTTCAGTCCCTTTAAAGGCACATGTTTGTCTGAAAATTTCAGATTTTCTACTTAATAGTTAAACATTGGATAAAGTCCTGGGTTTCACCTGATATTTTAAATCTAATGCTTGAATACCCTAGCATCTCACTGACAAAAGCCAGAGCTAGAAACTAGTCTGGAGGATAGAGATGTTCTGAAAAGCTTGTTAAGAGCTATTGGCTTACTCATTATATAACATTTGTAATACAAGCTTATTAAATTAAGTCACGTGATATATGACTTGATTTCCTTGCAATGAATGTAATTGTAATATATATGTAATAAGCGCACAGGGAATTTATAATATTTAAGAAACAGTGCATATCTGAGATTGATTTCCTCCTTAATAATTATACATGTATATACATATTTAATATTGAAATATAAGTATAGTGTATATACGTAAACTAGATATAATTAAAAGGGATTTGAATTCAGACTTTCGTAGATCATTGACAGTAACAACAAGAAAATAGTTAAATTTTGGAAATATTGTATTCAAGCAATTAGATAAATGGATTCATTGAAATAAAAAAATTTAAAAACAAAAAGAATTTTTGTTGAATAATTTTCTTGTATGTGTGATTATTTGGAGCCTATTTTTTAAAAAAAACGAGTTTTTATTATTAATAGGACTGTTCTAAATTAGAATTTGTTAATGGTTTTAAAATAGTGACAAATTTTGAAGATGATCCAAATTTAACTGAAGTCAATAAAAAGATACCAGATAGTTGACAAAAAACTGGAACATAAGTGTCTGATATGAAAAAGTAATAATTTATCAATAAATTTTCAACTCGGAGAAAATCATGTTCGAAAAAAAGGAGGAATATGAAAATGTTTCAACATGATTCATTATGAAGAATTAAATATCCGGCTTTATGTAAAACAGAACAGAAAAGAAACAATTTTAAAAATATAAAACAATGTTCCAGCATTGGAAGAAAACTATTTCATCAAAAAAAAGAAAAAATTAAACTAAATTAGTAGCAAATTCTCCTACAGTAATGCCACCTAGTACAAACTTTAGTAATTAATGGATGTAAAAAGGTTTGTGCAAAAATTCCCTATCTAGAGCCTATTCGTCCAATATTCCCAGACTAGTTTCTAGCTTGTGGCTTTCATCAGTATGAAGCCTTGGATCTGAGAGCATTGTACCTAGATTTTAGGATCTAATGCAACCCTCCATCAGCCATATTTAATCTATTGAGTTAAATATAAAGCTAGAAGCCCAAGATGAAAACACTATTATGTTTTCAATCCAAGTTTATTAACTTGTATAGTCATGCAGATCTGAAACGAGTTCAGTATCTATGCATTTTGATATTTTGGTTTTTCAGAAGCCACAGCCACTCTCACCCTATGAGTAGAATTGATATAAAACTTCTAAATCATCACATGATCACAATTTCCACAAACCTTCTTGTATCCATTGATTACTAAGGCTTTCACTGGGTGGCACTACTGTATGGAAGGTTTGCTATTGTCTTAACAGCTTGTGTAAGTATAGGAATAATAATCATGTGATGATTTTAAAAAAATTGAAGCATTATTAAAAACTTAACAGTTGTTCTTATCTTTTTAAAAATTCACTATCTTGCATTTGGGTTTGAGAGTATCCTGCATACTCATTATAATATTGGTCAATTAGTGACATGAGTAAACAGTGCAAGTTGTTGTTACTTTTTGATTACAAATTACTAATAAATTGCATTTGTAAATTATGTTGTTATTAAATTGATGCTAACATCATCTGATATTTACCAATCATAAAAGTGATAAATGTTTCTAGTTTAACTATAAGTTAATAATGTAATGGATGTTTATGTTATGAAAATTAAATCTCCGTTCTCTCATTCCGAAATGCTCTAGATTGGTCTATACAATTAAGAAAAAAAATTATGTAGTAATAAAGGATAAGAAAAGCTACAATTACTACATCTACTGAATTGCCAAACACATTAAATGAAGAGGTAAGACATGCAATAAAATCTATAAGAAAGAGAAAGGCACCAGGAATTGATGAAATTATTAGTGATATCTTAAGTAGATAATGAAAATTTGTTGGCAAAAGTATATACCAAATGTTCGAATGATGAAGATATATCAGGAGATTGGGAAAATGTAGTAGTAGTAATGAAGATATTCCAAAAGTGGGTTAAAGAAGATATTAGAAATTATAAACCTATCAGTTTCCTATCATATCTATATAAAATGTTTATCAAGATAATTATAATTTTGAGTTCAAACCAGTCAAAAACATATTCTGAATTTAAAATTGGTTTTAGCACAGTAGATTACATTTCTTCTTCTTTACTTTCTTTGCATTTCTTTATATATTCATATATATTGCTTATAATAACTCTTCTCATATATGTTTTAATGCAAAAAAAATGTTTTCATTTTCCCGACAGTTTCAACTGTCCAGCAGTCTTCATCAGAGCATTCTCAAAGATCAAGGAAAATAAGAATGCTCTGATGAAGACTGCTGGACAGTCGAAACTGTCAGGAAAAATCAAGAAGTTTTATTTTAAAAAATTTTTGCATTAAAGTGTATATGAAAAAAAGTTATTATAAGCAATATATATGAATATATGAAGAAATGCAAAGAAAGTAAAAGAGAAAAATAAAGTATATACTTCTAATAAGAAGAAGAAAAATGATTGATAATCATGAATTAGATGTTAAAAATTACAAACATCTTGGTCTAATTATATATTACACATACAAATATAATGGATAAAGGTAATCACACAATTAAACTTGAATGGGGACACTTTTGATAGAAATAACTTAATTTTAAAAGAAAATATGCTTATGAGTTTTAAAAATATTTTTATTAGATGTATTTTAACAGAGACAAAACTCTCCATACAGTAGTGCCACCTAGTATGAACCAGAGTATTCAATGGATGCAAGAAGGTTTGTGCATAAAAATCTCTATCTAGTGCCTACTTATCCAACATTCCCAGACTAGTTTCTAGCTTTTAGCTCTCATCAGTGAGGAGCCTTGGATCTGAGAGCACTGTATGTAGATCTTAGGATATAATGCAACTCTCTAGCAGCCATCTTTTACTTTTTAGTTAACTATAAATCTATGAGTTCAAAATGAAAACACAAAAATGTTTTTCATCCAAGCTTATTCACTTGTATAGTCACACATACCTGAACCTAGTTCATATCTACATATGGTTCTTTAATGATCATAGCCACCATTATCCTATTTAGCAGGATTGGTATTAAACCACTAAGCATACATGATCATCATTTTCTTGTGTAAACATAGAAAATGGTGATCAGGTAATGTTCAGTGATTAGATGTGTTTTACCAGTTATTATTTGTGGATTTGAGATTTTGGCATTTAAGAAAAGAACAGTTCAGACTTCAGATCAATAAATGGAGTATGGAGAAATATTTTTTTTAGGAGTAACAAGAAGGAATCAAAAATGAAATACATAATTGAGAGAACAAACAGCTATCATTGATAACTTTTAAAAAAAATTAAGAGACTGCAAGGTAACTGGACTGGACATATTGATAGAAGAGATGATAATTCCAAGAGATTTGTAAAAAACTTAAAAAAGAGATCATATGTAAGATGGATGGATGGAATAAGGAAGTTTGTCATTGTGATGAAAAAAGGGACTGCAATATAGTTAGTCTGAATATATCGGTTGAAGAAATGATAATATATGGACAATTGGCATCTTAAATTAAATTCCAAGAAATTTGTAAAAGACTTAAAAAGAGAGACCACAGATGAAGTGAATGGAGAGAATAAGGAAGTTTGTTATTGTAATAGACTACAATATAAGTGACCTAGACATATTGGTAGAATAAATTGTAATAAATGGACAATGAAGTCTAAACTGAATTCCAAGAAATTTGTAAAAGACTTAAAAAAAGACCACATGTAAGATGAATGGATGGAATAAGAAAGTTTGGCATTGTGATTTAAAAAAGAGACAGCAACATGGCTGAATTTGACATATTGGAATAAAATATGGTCAATTCAAGGTTGTCGAGAGGTCAGAGACAGCAGCTTTACAAGCAGTGGTCTTGGGTTAGTGGGTTCGCTTCCTGGCTGATGCTATGGCATATGAGTGAATTCCAAGAAATTTGTAAAACCCTTAAAAAGAAACCATACATGAGATGAATGGTTGGAATAAGGATTTTTGTCATTATGATGTAAAGAAGAGACTGTAATGTAGGTGGTCTGGACATATTGGTAGAAGAGATGATAATAGATTGGCAATTGAAGTCATAAAATGGATTCCAAAAAATTTTTGTAAAAGACTTAAAAAAAGACTATGTTTTAGATGGATGGATGGAATAAGAAAATTTGTGATTGTGGTATAAAAAAGAGAGCGCAATGTAGCTGGTCTGGACATAGTAGAAAAGATAACGAATGGACAATTGAAGTTTTAAATTAAATTCAAAAAGATTTATAAAAGACTTAGAAAGAGATATTGTGAAATGGATGGATGAAATAAGGAAGTTTGTCATTGTGATGTGAAGAAGAGAGACTGTGGATTGGAGAAACTAATCCAAGCTGAAGAGATCTTAATTCTGTAGTCGCTCAATAATAATTGACAAAGATGACGATAATGAATGGATAGTATATGGTAAAAATAAATCGATGAGTTTCTTTTTAGAATGGGTGGGAAATATAAAGAAATTCTGAATGAAATGAATGAGGAAACTAAAGTTTTTGAAAAATGGGAATAGAAAAAATAGAAATTATGAACAAAAGTTTTGGATACTTATGTGCTAATCTGGCAATAAGATTCTAATCTTGCGATACGGAGAGCTTCTGACAAACGTAATCGATCAATTAAATATTTATTTGGAAAGATGGCAACTTTTTTTACTGGAATGATACAAATATCTACAAACACGCACTTAAGATTTTTTTTTTTTAAATTATTGGTTGTCATCTGATCCTTCGTGTCAGCCACCAGAGGCGCGATTTCTAGCTAAATTTCTAGAAATATGTCGTTTCCGCGGCCGCACCCAAGCCTTTAAGCATTCTTTCTAAAAGAAATCCTAGAAAGATTGTTAACTCGGAGTTAAGTCTACTTTCTACGCTAAAAGGTAGAGTATTAACTCGGAAGTTAAGTCTCCTTTCTACAATAAAATCTAGAAAGAGTGTTAACTCGGCTTAGCGGCTAACGGTGTGGCTTTTTCCGATGCTAAAAGCAGAGGAAAATGCCGTAGTTGTTTGTGTCACACACTATATCGTAATGCTGCGTTATGTATTTGATGTAACAATATCGTACTAGGGTGTTTATTTTGATCGTGTCAAAATTATTTAAATTTTCATCGGTGCCTTGTTTTTTTTAAGACCAATCGATGTAATGTTACATTTTATCAATTTTAACAGTATCGTGATTGTTCCTCATAAATTTGTATTTCTCCTAAATTTTCGATTAGGGTTGAATAGCGTAAAAATTTAAAAATCACGCTTTGAGTCACGTTTTAGCGAGAAATTTTCCGAGACAAAAAGTACGGCTAATTCCCACAACAGAAAACTTTAAAAGATGGGAATTGCCAGACACAGGCCAGCGCTGGAATATTTCTACAGCAGAAAAAAAGAAAAAAACATTCTGCTGCTGAAAAAAAAGATTGGATTGTGCGGCAAATATATGCAGATTTGAGGTCCAAAAACATCTGCCGATGGAAAGGTTCACTTCATAAAGGCAAGCTTGTTTGAGGGATTCTAAATGACCTTCGTCAAATGTCAAAAATAAAAGAAGTAACTTCAATTTTTATTTAAACGTACATCCCTTCTTCTCCCGATAATTGTTGGCGTCGGCAATCAAATGTAAAATAAAAGAAGTAACTAAAATTTTTATTTAAACATAGCCCCCAAAACCCCTCCTCTCCCAATAATTGTTGTCGTCGGCAATCAAACGGTCAAATAAAAGGAATGTCAATTATTCTTTAATCGTATAGAAAAAAACAAAAAAAACCCTCCCAATAATTGTCCCAGCCAATCAAATGTAAACCAATCGAAGTAAGACAGTAAATTATTAGTTAAACATAACCCAAATTACTATTCGAACGTACACCGAAAAAGACTTGCTCTTGTCAATCAAAATTAAAGAAATCTAGACTATTATTGTCCCATTGTCAAATCGAATATTATTTGGGAAAACCCAAATAATTTATAAACGAAGAAAAAAAAAAAGTCAAATCGGTTTTCAATCGAATGGTAACCGATAAAAGTAACTTAAATTTTGATTTAAACATACACACGAACAAAAACAAAATGCAAAACTCTTTCTCCCAATAATTGTTCTCGCCAATCACCAAAAAACACCCACCCCTCTCACTAATTATTGTCAGCAATCAAATGTACACCACTACTAAAAGTAACGTAAACTACTATTCTTTAAACGGTTACACCCCTTCTCCCAATAATTGTTGTCTACAATCGTACGCACAAAAAAACACCCTTCCCAGTAATTAGTGTCAGGAATCAAATGTAAACCGATCAAAGTAAGACCGCAACTTATTATTTAAACGTAACCCAAATTACTATTTGAATCTACACCAAAAAAACACCCGCTCTTGTCAATAAAAATTAAACAAACAACAACTATTATCGTCCCATTGTCAAAAATATTTATTTGTAGAACCAAAATTATAATTTATAAATAAAAGGAAGTCCAATCGGTTGTCCATCAAATGTAAACTGATAAAAGTAAAGGTTTTAAATTTTATTTAAACATAAACACACGCGCGCGAAAAAAAAAAAAAATACCCCCAATAATTGTTTTCGGCAATCAAATGTAAACCTATCAAAGTAACGTAAATTATTATTTAAAGATCCATCATAAAACCCCGTTCTCTCTTGAATTTTGTCAATCCAATTTTACAAAAATG
Source organism: Epiperipatus broadwayi (assembly GCA_028023455.1). Taxonomy (NCBI): domain Eukaryota; kingdom Metazoa; phylum Onychophora; class Udeonychophora; order Euonychophora; family Peripatidae; genus Epiperipatus; species Epiperipatus broadwayi. Next base: position 2,581,227 of record JAQFVV010000172.1, read on the forward strand.
GTAATATTATTTTTTTAAAAAAAAAACAAATTACTATTTGAACACACACCAAAAAAGACCCTTTGGTAAAAAAAAAAAAAAACTATTATTATTCCATAGTCAAAAATATTATTTGGGAAAAATAATTCAGAAACGAAAAAAAGTAAACTTTGTAAACAAACCAAAAAAAAAGTCAATATTAATAGAGAATCGCTATCCTGGGAACTATATATTAATGTGTTTTTCAGTTAGAAATCGCGCCTCTGGCGGCTGACACGAAGGATCAGATGACAACCAAATTATCTTTCACAAAACTTATAAAGATTATTTGTCAAGCGTTGGTGGCCGAGTGATCAGCACAGCTGCCTTACAAGCACTTGTCCCGGGTTTGCGGGTTCGCTTCCCGGCCGATGCTTTGACACATCAAAAAAAAAGATTATTTATTTTGAAAAATGGCCACTTACAACTTTATTTAGTGAAAATGAAACAAACACGCATTTTCACTTTTTGTGAGAAATTATTTTCCAACAAGTAAGCTTTTAACAATTTATATTTATTCCAAGTGGTAACCAAGCAAAAAAAAAAAAAGAATGTACATATATTTTTAATCATGCAATTCAGTCCATTTATAAAATGTTTTTTTTTTAGCATCACTGCGGTGGACTGAAATTTCTTATCTTGAATGACATTCAACTACGAATGACTACTCTCTTTAGACAATCCTGAACAAAACAACGCCATTGTTCGTCCAAATGGTGGACATAACATGCCAAAGTTTATTGGGGGGGGGGGTTTACCCACATTCACTTTGGCAAGAATTCAAAAAGGATAGTAAATCACGTGTACAGTTTACTTTAGCCAGATCATCCATTACTTATGCCAGCATCCTTTTAAGACATCAAAACATAATTTAAATCGTAAAATTAGCAGACAACTAACATTTTGATTAATAACTTTCTCCTCATCCGAATATTTTCTAATATTACAAAATTAATTCATTTTCTTTTTAGAACATTGTAAATGTGTTTAATTCGTATTTTATATACCATTTGTTTGTGTGGGCGACTTTCATCGCCACCGACTTCGAGTAAGGAGTAGCTACAAGTCGTCGCATCGCAATACATCAATTACTGCTTCAAAAGAAATCTAGAGATTGAGTAAGAATTTAATAAGAAAAAGACTGCAAATATTACAATCCATCAAACCATAATAATGAATAAAATTTGAAGGTGAAATTAACTAAAGTAATTTTCAAACTTTAAATATTTAATTACATGAGAACAAAAGATTTATCAAATATAAATAAAACACTACTTATATAAATGGTAATTTAATTAATTAACAATTTACTGTGCTCAAAGTAATAAAAGTAATTCTATTAAGAGATTATATAACACTTGAGAAGATTATTTCACGGTCATACATTTTTTCTACTCGCTATTTTTATACACCCCCACCTCCGCTCTAATATAGAACATATTAAATGGCTTTAGAAATTTTTTTTTTTTTTTAAAAAAATTAATTGAAAATAGTGAGATACGTCACAGCGGCCAATTACAAGTAGAATATATTCTTGACAAGCGCTCTTCATTTAAGTGCCACGTGACTGCAGGAAATCCGTCAGGGCCGTGCAAATTATCATTAAAATTTTATGTATTGTTGTATATACTGTATAACAAATGACTCTTTAAAATCAGCGATGTTCTTTCCATATTATATAACCAAATAATAAAAAACACATAGTGATAGAGAATGGTAGAAATGATGAAGAGAGAGAAGATGGGGGAGGAAAAGAGAGGGAAGAATGGGAGAAAGACAACACAGCACACTAAATTTAAGCTTTTCCATTTAGATTTTTACCCTTGCTTTCATCCATAGCAACAAAAATAAATATGTAATTCCACGATCATTAATATTACATACGTTCTGAATAAGTAATACTTTTGTTTTATATCAACACATGCACGCATACATATACACGCTCACATATTAAAGAGAAATTTAACATGATTAATGAACTTCATGGAAAACACTATGATGAGTGGAATCGTATTAATAAAATATAATCTTATAATATAGCTGTATAAAATCTGTCAATACCTAATTGAGTTTTTTAAAGTATTCGGTTTTTTTTTTTTTTTACTGAGAGCTAATTTAATCTTTTTTTTTTTACCTCATCGAAAGCAATTCACAAAAAAAGAAATAATAAATCAAAGAATCCATTATTATCAAGTCCTAAGAAATAGTGTTAAACATTGAATGAGATTTAAATCTGTATAAAGACTCCATTTGATTTCCAGTTAAAATCATTTCAAACCCTCCATCATTTTTGATGAAAGCATAATCAATTTATTTACCGCGAGTTTAGTTTTAATTTTTAATGAGCATTTATTTAAAGAAACTATAGTAGAAATATAATTTATGATAAACCAAACGTGGTTCTCTATTCTAGTGCCATCTATAATAAGCTTGAATAATGAACAATTATTAGATGTTAGTGTATTTAAACTATTATAGATTGATTTCTGACTTTTGTCTTTATCAATGAGATTTGGGATTCAAAGTTAGAAATAATGCAATTACACATTAAACAACTACCTTTAACTCCAATTTATTATTCAAGCTAACACTCTGAAATTCAAAACCCTCTTAGGTTTTGAACCCAGACCAATCTATCTGAATTGTTACATAGATCTGAATCCAAAATCAGTGACTAAATATTTTAACAACTTTAAGTCTTTATTAATTATAGGCACTTTTTCTTCTGGGTAGAAATGATGATGATGATAATAATAATAATAATAATAATAATAATAATAAATCACGTCTCTCCACAGCTCGAATAGTACACGATAAACCAAGAGTAATTCTCTTTCATTTGCTAGATGTTAACACATTTAAATGACCATCCTTAGATTGATTTCTGGCTTTTGTCTTTATTATTAAAATATGGGATTCAAAGATGGAAATAATAAATGTTATGCACCCAGAAGCATCTTATTATTCAAAATAAAATACTAAAATTCAAAATACCCTAAGGTTTTAAACTCATAACTGTATTACTTCAGATCTGAATATGATAAAGGCAAAATCCAGAAACCCGAAGATGAGAATTTAGTTACATTGACATTTGCTAATTACTCATATTTACTATAGATGGCACTGGAATAGAAAGTTGCTCTTTGCTTAATATATATTATGTGAATTGAAGGAATGATTTGTTATTTTGTTAGGGAAAAAAGTACCTATAGTTAATAAAGAACTAAGAATACTAAATTATATAATTAAATATTTACTTCATTAGCATGTATGTAATTGATAACATATATATGTGCTTTACGAACATATAATGAAGTTAGTAAAAGCAAATAATACTCTGCAATTTAATGAGCTTCCCCTCAAGTCATTTATAAGATCGTATGCCCTCAGAACAATTGCCAAGCATCATATTGTGGTGAAACCAGTACTAATATCATAAACAAAATTGCACAGCATAAATTTAAGCTAGAAGGTAATTCAATCTTTGCCAAACAGGAAAGGCCCACTGGCCATGTTTTCCAACCAACCACTGCAATTTTTGTCTGTTCTGGAAAAAATGACACCAAACATAAGGCAAAAGAAGCATGCTACATAGCAAGTGATACTACATCAATCAATAGACACGATGCATGCTTTTTTCTCTCTTGAAAATGATCTCTTTAATCTTTTTGCATTAATTTGCATATTGTATAGTTCTCAACACTTTAGTAGCTATGATTATGGAAGTCTAGACCCTTCTGAAAGCATTCAGCTCATTAAATAGCAGGGTTTTATTTGCTTTTACACACACACACACACACACACATATATATATATATATATATATAGTAAATGACCTGGATTCAAATATATACAACTATTCAGTCAGATTAATTTGAAATTCAAAACCTTAAAATAATGAATTTTTAAGTTGTATAGCCATTGGAATTAAAGATGTTGTTATTTGCATACCTGCATTATGTACAATTTTGAATCCTAAGTCTTGACAATAGCAACACTAGATATCTGTCTGAGGGTGGGGTTTAAATGTATTGCTATCTGATATATTGATGATAAGTGAAGATTATTATTGTAGGATTTGGTCAGTGCTGAGGTCCAATGGATATCATTTTCATACATACCCTGGGCTACCGACTGTGTAAACAAAATCTGCCCTGAAACATACAAAGTTGGTCTTCATACACCTCCTGCCCTGAATTACCCTTATTAACACTATGAAAGGCAAGCTGCACCCAGAATGGAATTCCCAAGTTGTGTATAAAATCATATGCAACAACATAAACTGCCACACAGTTTATTGTGGGAAATTGTATGTCAATCGATCTACAAGAATCTAATGATACAGATACCAATGCAATTGAGCTAAGACGAATACTGAGGTTAAATATATTTTCCTCAAGCACAAGTCTAAACATGGTGACAGCTTTGAACTTATTGCCTGCTTTGAAAGAAATGATGCTAAACATTGAGTTAAAGAGGTTGGCATATTGCCATCAACATACACACAACAATAAAAAAACTCCGCATCCCCCTATCAAAAAAGCGACTCATTTAAATTAAATTATTTATATCCTATATTTAAATTTTATGCAAATCCCCTCTCTTGTTTGTTTTGTTATAAATGTCATAACTTTCATGGACAACTATTGTTATAAATATGGCTTCCAGTTAGTTTAAAGTATGCTTAGCATATTACACTGTATTTTTTGAATGGATATTATTTAATTTAACTTTTAAGTTGATGAGAATTAAAAGCAAACGTATAATATTTTGTATTTTCTGATATCTTCAGTACTTCTTTTTATCAAAATCCAGTAATTTGATTGGTCATATTTATGTACAATATGATTTTAAAAAATCATTACGTTTAAAAGATATATTTTTTTACTGCTATCGATATTATAGAATAAATAATATATTAATGATATACAAGATTAGGATTTTCTGGACATCTGAAATACTGTTAATTCAGCATTCTGGATTCACTAATTATAGTAAAGATTATGTTGGATTAAGAAAACATGTAAATAATCTACAGTATATCTCTTACTTCTTTTTAAAAACCTACATGCTCTAAAGTATCCACATGTTAGGGAAATTTAAATTAAAATATAAATAATCATATTTGCAGGAATTCAGACCACTCAACAAAGTATGGAGAGATGTAAGTTAGAAGTAATGAGATCAAAAACAAACTACATAAAAACAAACAGGTGTTACGGACATCATTGAAAGAATTAAGAGACGGAAGTGGAATTGGTTTGACATATTTCTAGAAGAGCCAATAATAGGTGGACAGTTAAAATCTTAAACTGGAGGTCAAGAGATTTTAAAAGACCTAGAAAGAGACCACATGTGAGATAGATGAATGAAATAAGGAAGGATACTGGGCTGATGTGGAGAAGAGAGACTAGAGATCAGAGAAGATGGATTAACTTACAGAGACTTTCAGCCAGAAGTGCATTAATAGTAGTTGAAAGTAATGATGATGATGACCTATTAATTTAATATCTCTCTTTTCTTCCAAAGCGTAAGCTTGTGGTTAAGACCTGTAGAGGTCCATACCTTCACATTTTCATGCGCATATTCTTGAGGTTTACAGCCTTAGTAAATATTACTTATATTTCATATAGTAAACTTATGTTACAGCATCTTTATATAGTAGCAATCTTAAAATGAACATTTTATCTGACCAATGTGATCCAGGATCCAGTATATATGTGATTATGTTTTCCTGAACATCCATCCATCTGAGTTTGAACCTGTCTGGTTTGAAAATGAACATGGAATTTGCATGTGGTAGAATCATCATCATAAGATCGAAGAAGATTAAATGAAGATTAAATGAAGAAAATGTTAACATTTTACAAATGTCTTCCTGAACATCCATCCATCTGAGTTTGAACCTGTCTGGTTTGAAAATGAAAGTCAACCAGCAACATGGAATCTGCAGGTGGTAGAATCATCATCATAAGATCGAAGAAGATTACAGAGAATCTTCCATACAAGTCACACTAACTTAAATTATTTATAAGAAGAAATTATTTCTAAAATAACAAGACTATTTCTAGAAACTATATACATTTATAGATATATAACAAAAGAAGGGCAATAACGTACTAATCAAAATAATATAGATAACTATTTCTCAAAATTCTATCATATTTAGTAATGGGCAGATTTGTATAGTCACCAAAACTAATCTTAGGAATGGAAGCAATGATCACTAACTCACATATCTGTCTGTAACATCAATATAAACATTACCACAAAGAATACAAAGCTGAACCTCATTATCTATGCCTCCAAGCCAATTTTCACATGACTGCCACATCTGATATTAGCATAGATGCCCTTTTCCTTATATCCCACTGAGGTCGGGGAGAGTCAAGAGACTCTTAAAATTAAAAATAATATTTAATTAAGGTAACCAAGACACAAATGTGAGAGGTAATGTGTATATAGATTTATTAATAACAAAAACAAAATGGAATAAAGTGAATTAAAATTTCATATTTCTAGATTTCTTTCAGATTAAAAAAAATTAATTGGTGACTAAACAGCAATTATTGCTTTTACATATAATAGAGGTACTACAGGCTTTATATATCTTAATAACCTCCAGGGTGGACATTGTGTGATGGGTTCACCATTAATTAATGGAGAATCAAGAGGGTGAAACTATGAATATTTATTATAACTATATTAAAATCACAACAGATGGCCACAATGGACTTAGAATTATGACTGACTGCATGGTTGCAAAGTCAGGTTTTAAAATACTTTATAGAAATACAAAATGCAGTTCTAGGTTATGACTAAACAGAACTATATCAATGATGAGATATTATTTTATATAGTGCTACATTTTTATGTAATAGTAATATTAGTGATTAAGCCAATGCACATGCGCTTTAAAGATAAATTATAAATGAATATTCAATTTTTCCAGACACAAGATATAGTATTTTAGAAATAATGGAATGAATCCACCCACTCTTTCGACCCAAGTATTTATGTATGGGCAAATCTTAAGTGTGTGGAAATAAGAGCGTGAGGAGTTACACAATCACTTTAAATTACATTTGTTATGTTTGGATGAATGACAGTTTGTGAAATCTTTACAATTTATGAACCATCATTCTTTAGTTGAAATTAAACATATATAATGAGATATTATTTTATATAGCACTACATTTTTATGTAATAGTAATATTAGCGATTATCTCGTGTCTGGAAAAATGGAGTATTCGTTTATAACTTATCTTTAAAGTGCATGTGCATTGGCTTAATCGCTAATATTACTATTACATAAAAATGTAGTGCTATATAAATTAATATCTCATTATATATGTTTAATTTCAACTAAAGAATGATGGTTCATAAATTGTAAAGATTTCGCAAAGTGTCATTCGTCCAACCATAACAAATGTAATTTAAAGCGATTGTGTAACACCTCACGCTCTTATTTCCACACCCTTAATGTTTGCCCAGATATAAACATTTGGATCGAAAGAATGGGTGGATTCATTCCATTCTTTCTAAAATACTATATCTTGTGTCTGGAAAAATTGAGTATTCATTTATAATTTATCTTTAAAGCACACGTGCATTGGTTTAATCGCTTATATCCAATGATAAAACAGAGATGAGGGTTTTCCCACCTTGGTGAGGCCATACCTAAGAATTTCATCAGATTAGAGAGTTATACAAAGCAAGAATAAACATCTGGTCCTACAACCACTAATGAACTGATTACTATGAAGAGAAAATTTCTCTGCATTGATAACATTACAGTCAACAGTGCAGATTCTCCGAGCATGAAAGTATGAGATACATCCACTTGGCATAACTGTATCTAAGGAATACACAGCGAATTCTTTTCCACAAAGCAGAAATGTACATCTGCTTGAGGAACAAAAATACAAAATAAGCAAAATATTAAATATACCCAGCAACACAATTTATAATTAAAGAAGGAATGAACCATACATGATTCTTAATTATTAAATCCTGGAAATTACCATGACTACTAAAAAGAAAATAAGTGTGAGTAGCTACATTATAAGTTTGAATGAGTGGTTATGTACTACTTTATATAGCTAAATTACAAGTAAATCAGTTCATCCAGGATAAATACTTTAAAAAACAATAACTGCTCAATTGAAGGTCCAACCTAGAGATAATATTCCCACATATTAAGAAATACAATATATGATAGCTCAAGTGATCATAAATTATATATATAATTATAATGAAACATTTATGAAGCTAACATAACATATGACATATATATTTTTTCTTTCAAAAGAAAATATAAATTGATCTTATTTTAAACATTGTTTTTAAAAATAGTTCAATTTATCTTTGTATTTTTTTATAAAAGAATCTGTTTTTATAATTTTGTTAATCACAAAAGTACATTTTTAATTGAAATGCATGACTTGATATAATTTAGAAAAACAAAATCTTCAAGCCAGGTGAGGAAGGAGGAATTAAAATGTCTTTGCACTTTTATTTAATTAGATTATTTTTAAAGGAAAAGTGAATCAAAAGATGATTCTCAGAATTTTAAGAAATAAAAATGTGTTTATAAAATAGCTCTCCATTATCTGATTTTTGAATAATAAATCTTGCATATATATGTAAAACTTAAGGATCACCATATCTAGTGTATATTCAATCATCTTTAACAAATTCAGGTTAGTTTTATATATATATATATATTGTAACCAAAATCTCTCGAGCCAGCCACGTTGCGCGCCAAAAGCTGTAACCAAAATCCCCGGAGCCGTCCACCCTGATGGCTCACAAAGGTGGTAACCAACCTTCCATCACCCCTCCAACTACCCATCATCATGCCGTACTTGTTGCGGCACTATAAATGGTAACCGTAAAGTGCGTGGTCTCAACTACATAACGTAAGTGCACTAGGAATTACAACCTTGGTCACTGATCAACTCTCATTGCACATTATCAGCTATTAAGAGCTGTATCCAAAAGCATATCATACTATTTATTTTATGCACAAAAGACCACAATCAACATCTGGGGCAATTTACTACAGACAAAATTAATGAATTAACCTAACTTTTTATAATTTATTTGACCGCAGCCAGGGTATACCGCGAAGACCTATCCTAGTATTATTATAAAACATATTAAACAAATTATAAGTGCAATTTTATCACCCTTAAACCTCAATTTGCGATTTTTATGGTATGCGACCCTATGGCCGACCATGTACAAGATAGCGTAATTTGTGGAACCACATAAAATTATGAAATTTTAAATCATCTATATGATTTCTAAGACAGATGCTAGTCCAGGTAAAGCTTTGCAATTAATAAACATGAATAATTGGGTTCTTTTATAATTTAATATATCATTGAGACTCTTATTGTATTGACGAATGAAAATTTAAAAATGTTAGGTAAATATATTTAATCATATCATTATTGAATAAATCTGTTCACAAGTTTAATAATTAATTTGTATTTTATACTAGAATCAACTACGCAAAGCCACAATGATGGAAAAGGTAAATGGGATTTTATTGTACCCTACCAATCATATACTACCAAAGACGAAAAGCATCTTAATGTTTTCTCAAAATATTAATAAATTCTTATATCATGTAGACAATAATATGTAATTCAATGTATGCTCTATAATGTATGCTCTATCCAAAGTTTATGATTTCTGATGTTATGAATGACACATAGCAACGGCACAGTAAGTTTAATTATAAATCAACTTTTATTTACAAACTTTATGAACAATAAATAGTTAATTTCAATATTTTAAATAAAAACATAAATAAACAAATAAAATAATTAAATGATGGTTCAATAGACTTTCTTCAATACATCTCACAGGTACAGTATTTAAAAACCTAATCATACCTTATTTCAATCTAATATAATGAATATTGAGACAATTATTAAATTCAGCATTAACTTATGAAATATTGAACGTCATTTCCAGATTCAATAAATCCCTACTGTATACCTATAATAATATAATAAATAATATGATGTTTGTATGTTTTAGCTATAATGTAATCATTAATTAAAATGAAAATGTAAACTTACACTCCGGTAGATAATAATTAACCAACAGTTAATTATCATGAAGTACTTGAATAGAATGTCCTGCTACCATTTATCAATCTAACCGATAAATTATGCTTACAAATGAAGAAGATGATTTAGCAGATTAACTAAAATACTTTGCCCAACTTATATCTGTGAAGCAAACATATTCCTGTGGATGTATTCATCTACACGTAGGAATTAAATAATACTAACGTTTTGCGTATTTAAACACTATCATAAAGTCATACGTATAATCACACAATTCCGCGGATTAACCACCAGCGCAGGAATGTGTAAAATACAAAATGGCAATTAAAATAATCTGCGGATTAACCACCAGCACAGATTAAAGCCTTTAACATACTAAAACAACATTATAATTTACTTCACATTAAAGTGAAAATCATCCCCCTCAATTCTTCTGATTATTCAGAATACGCTGACACTTTAGCAAATGTGGGTTCTTGCTTAGTAAAATATTACAATAATCAGGACAACTAATGTACTACTTATCTTGCTTAAAATAAACATGTATAATATAATGTAAATAATATTGGCATGGGAATATAAATCTGGAAAGACTCACAAAATATCTCATAAAGATTGGTATATCTCATGAATTCATTAAGTACTGTTTAAGCTTTCTCCGCAAGCGCTATTCTTTTGAATAAATATTTTATTCAACCTTTATTAATTTAAATCTAACAAATATAACTTATGAACTTCATATGCGAGTTCATATAACGATAAAATTAAATAAATGTATTATTCATTAACATATAACATTTAACGGTGTGTGTGTGATAAAACTAAATGTAAAGCATTTTATAGTTCAAATACATGAATTTTAGCAGATGTGTATCACAAATTGGATTGTATAGCATTTTGTAACTCCTAATGTGATCCGTGGAATCCATGTACAATGTGTAGAATAATAAGTATATGAGGTAATAGCTATAACTGTAGTTAAATTCCATACATGCAATTATATCCATTTGATTAGTTATTAAAGCAATATTAGATTAACGATTTGCGTGGCTCTCCAAACATGAAACAATTTTAAAACAGGATACACAGAATTTAAATGAAAATGTTTTTCATAAAGTTATTAATCCCTACATCTCTCTATCAAAAGTGTTCCAAGTTTATCCTATCCATGCAAGTATTTATTTATCCATTGCGTTAATCCAGGAATAACCAATTACAGCAATTACTTTATTCATTTTAAACTGACGATACAATTATAAAATAGCTTTGTTTAATTATTTAAAGAATGTTTATGATCCAAATGTTAAACAAATTAACTAGCAATTATTACTGGCATTATAAAATTAATTATCAATCAATAATATATTTTATTAGAATTAAAGAACGGAAATATTAAAAGATTTTGACAAATTTAACGCTTTACTTTATTTTAACTTAAACTTTTTTCTTTTTAAAAAACAAATTTTCATTTTAATAAAACTTCTGTAATTAAAACACTGATTCAAATTTTCCAAATTGTAGAATAATAAATATTTCAAAACATACCAAATTCTTGTATTTAATTCTTTCAAACTGGGAAGCTCCGACATTTCAAAAATGCGATATTGGAAAACGCTACGGTGATTTGATTCAGTTGGCCGAACGACCTGAAAAGATCTTTAAGTTTTAGTGATCCATCTTAATTAGATACCACTAAGTTATTTTATGTTTATAGCAAATTTTGTGGTAGTCTATTTACTTATTAACGGTTTCAAAATCAGCTCAGCAAATTTTACACCATTTGCCTTTTCCGTTTCTGTTCTTCTTCCCACCAAAAGACCCACTAACAGACGATATTCTCCTAGAAATTCGCGCTCTTTTCTTTTATTACATTGAGACGCCTACGTAATTATTGTATTTATTTAATAATTTATTTTAATTGAACAAATGGTTTTATTTTAATTCAATAGAAATAATAATTTAAGATTACTTTAAATAAATAAAAACAAAATATTATTTTTAATAATATTTTACCAAATTTTAATATGTTGTAAAATTTTAAAAAGTTAAACATTTTGATATAAGTTAGCATATGGAAAGAAGCAAATTTAAATTTATTAAAATAATATAAGAAAGTAATCTGTTCAAGTGCGAATCAAGCCAACCAAATCACCAAGAGAAGAAAGAGAAATTTTTATATAAGTTACATCAATTAATATATTTTCTACTAAAATATATGGTTACAATATATATATATATATTAAAGTAAAACATAATTTTAAAGAAAAATACAAAAATAAATAAATAATACAAATAAAAGAAAATCATCAAATACATATAAATTGTTTTACTGGTATAAAAATGCATAGATCTCATGATTTGGAGTTCAATGTTTCTGCAATTACCTTCATAAAGGATTTTAAAAACACAGCAAGACATAAAGATCAGCATGTAAGTATGATGATATGGAGCTTTCATGGTACAATTCACATGCTAATGGATGGCCCTTTCCCCAGATATTAATAATTAATTGTTTATTATGGAGGCAGAATGGTTTTTTGAAATAGCATATGACAGGGTGGTATAATTGATTAGATAGCTTATTTCTTGAATGAAGGCATGACAGCTAAGTAGGAAGAATTTCATTTGCAATGACAGAAACATCAGTATGGATATAATGGTCAGTAGATATCAGATGGCCATCAGTTCACCAACTCCATCAGGACTCCACACTTGCACTCCCCTGGGATAGTGAGGGGGAAGCAGATACAAGCTTCTATTTACAGGTTAGCATAATACATGGCCCTAGCAGCCAAATTCTTGATGAGCTTTTTAAAACTTGGTGGACGGAGATCTGGTTGTCCAGCTTGAAAAATTTTCATCAAAGAGACAACTTTTATGTATAGAGCTCACAAAATAAGCTCTTAATAAGCTTTGGGAATATTTTGTAAGCTCTATATGTAACATTTGTAAATACAAGCTTATTAAATTAAATCATGTGACAACTGACTTGATTTTTTTTGTAAGAGACAACTTGAATTTTCCTTAAAAAAAAGAGACCTGGTTGAAGATTTTTTCCAACAAAGACTCTGTTTTTACATTTACATAGTATGTGCTTATACTATTTTTCAACAAAAGGCATCCATATTATTTTAATTAAAATATTTCTGCTAATAATAATTTTGATCAACTTAATTATAACCCAATCCTGACCTGGTTTATTAATTAGGAAAATTTTCCAAATTTTAAATACCTTTTGTTTGCTTGCTTTTGCCTGCAGTAATTAAGACAGGCAAAACTCTCTACTTGGACATCCATTGATTACTCTGGTTTGCACTGAGTGGCAATATATATAGAGTTTTGCCTGATTTTATATTATGGGGACCTTAAAATAACTAGTGGAAGATCCGATGGATGATTAGCAGAGTAGCATTTGTGGTAAGGAATTATATGGTGTCATTTTTACTTGTAATTATATGTTAACTATTTTCATCATTTAGAAATGTTAGATGTTTATAGAAAAATTTAAACTTTTTTAAAATACAAAATGTTAGTAAGAACACACAAAATCAACACACCCCTCTTCTTCAGGAATTATGTCTCTTTCCTTAGTAATTGCACACAGGTTAGGGTAGAAATATGGGATTTAAATTCATGAATACTGATTTTAAGGTGATATTCATAGACTTTGCCTTAAATTCAGTATTTATGAATCTAGAGATGCCAGATTCATTTTCCACGCTATTAGTGTCACAAACATGTGTTACTGATATACTTAAAAGAATTAAGAGATTGAAGTGGAGTTTGATTGGATATATTGCTAAAAAAGATAATAATAGATGGACAGTTGAAATCTTAAACTGGATTTCAAAAGATTGTATAACATCTAGAAAGCGAGCGGCCAACCACGTGAGATGGATGGGTGAAATAATGAAGTGGGCTGGGTTGTTGTGGAAAAGATAGGGTAGAGATTGGAGAAGATGGATTGAACTTGGAGAGACCATCATCCTCTAGTGGATCGATAATTGTTGAAACGAATAATGATTGTCATTGGTCAGGACAGCAGAGAAAAGAATATCACTCAAAATGTTGTAATATATCCTAAGCCATGTGTTATTATTAACAGCTGATTATATTTAAAAAGTTTAAATAAAGTTTCAATTTTAAAAAAAACATTTAAATTCTAGATTGCAGAAATAAACCAATACTTAATTACAAATTAGCCGTTTGGATTGACGGTGATGTATAATTATAGTCCCTGACAGCTGTGACGTTTACATTGCGATTAATAAAACGATTTTTTTAATGAAATTTGAATGTTACTATTCTATAAAAGTCGTAGTTTTTGGATTAAACATTTTTCCGATATCAAATAAGCTTCATCTTGACATACAAGGATTATCAATTTAACTTTCCCAGATTTTCATATTTTGCAAACACTTTTCTTACCGCACCTGGCGCAACCCTAAATGCGCGCACGCACGCATTCTTATGATCGAATTAAAACGAATATTCCAATAATCATCTATTTTATTTTGTAAGAAAAAAACGTTTTATAAAATTAAAAGATGTATTGGTCGAAAATTTTAAGCATATTTTTCTTCCTCTCTGAGAAAGATTTAAGAAAGTAAAAAAATTAAAAAGAATAAAAAATCAATTTTGTTTTTAAAAATTCATTATGATTTTACAAATAAAAATATTATACTTCAGATTTTGTTAAAAGAATATTTTTGTTTTTTCTCTGTTTGAAAACCCGAGATTAGGAGAGAAAAAATTTTTTATATATTATTTTTTGCTTTTCTGTTTTGATAATTAAAAAAATCAATAGTTCAAACGTGAACATTTAATAAATTAAAAAACTGAAATAAATTTAATAAAAAAATCATTTACAAAAAGTTTTTTTTTTTTTAAGTTTTAAAAATAAAGCTGATAAACAAGAATAAAAAAAAGCAGAATAGTAAAGCATTGTTAGCTGAGAGGTCAGCGCAGCTGCCTTGCATGTAAGCAGTTGTAAACAAAGGCAAAACTCTTCATACAGTAATGCCACCCTGTGCCAAACAGAGTAATCAATGAATGCCAGAAAGCTTGTGCATAAAATCCCTATCTAGTGCCTACTCATCCAATATTCCTAGACTAGTTTCTAGCTTGTGGCCATCATCAGTGAGGAGCCTTGGATCTGAGAGCACTGCACCTAGATCTTAGGATCTAATGCAACCCTCCAGCAGCCACTTTTTAACTCTACTTTACTACAAAACTATGAGAATGAAATTGAAAACACAATAATATTTTTCAACTGTATGGAGAGTTTTTCCTTTGTTTACAATTATGTGCTAGTATAGAGATGGTGATCGTGTAATGTTTAATGGTTTAACACCAATCCTGCCTAATAGGATAGTGGTGGCTATGGCTGTTTAAGAGCCTAAGTCACCAAAATGTATGGGTGCTGAATTGAGTTCAGACCCATATGACTATTTAAGCTATTGAGCTTAGATTGAAAATATTATTGCGTTTTCAATTTCATTCTCATAGTTTTGTAGTAAAGTAGAGTTAAAAGGTGGCTGCTGGAGGGTTGCATTAGATCCTAAGATCTAGGTGCAGTGCTCTCAGATCCAAGGCTCCTCACTGATGATGGCCACAAGCCAGAAACTAGTCTGGGGATATTGAATGAGTAGACACTAGATAGGGATTTTATGCACAAGGTTTTGGTATCCATTGATTACTCTGTTTGGCATAGGGTGGCACTACTCTATGGAGCGTTTTGCCTTTGTTTACAACAATTATGTGCTAGTATAGAGATGGTGATCATGTGATGTTTAGTGATGTAAGCAGTTGGTTGTGGGTTCGCTTCCTGGCCAATGCTGTGACATATGGAAAAAAGCAGAATACATCAATGCTGGAGAAAATTCTTACAGGTTATGAAAATACGCTAAGTGGCTAAAGACAAAACATAGTGCCCTTTGTTAAAATACAAAACTCTTTAGATCACTTGATATGCTTTCACTTAACCCACGTCTTAACAAAGATATCTATTGTTAAACTTTGGATTCCTGTAATTCTCATTGTGGATATTTTAACCTAAACTGATTTCCATTTACAAAATATACTATTTTAAAATGCTATCAATATTTTATCACATAAAGCATAATATATTCAGTTACTATTATAAGAAAATATATCCATGTGTTTGAAAAGGAGGATTTTTTCTTTCCATATGTCATAGCATCGGCCAAGAGGCGAACCTGCAACTACCGTCTGCAACCAACTACTTATTTGCAAGGCTACTGCGCTGACCTCTCGGATAACAATGCTTGATGAAAAGAAGGATTTTTAATAAATGTGTTGTATCAGTTCTTACTTATGAATCTGAGATTTGGACACAACAAAGATTTCAGACCATTTAACAAATATAAAGATATGTATGTTAAGAGTTGCAAGAAGAGATTGAAAAATGAAATACATTGGCATGAAAGCACAAAGTTATCATTGACTTTATTAAAGAAATAAGAGACTGAAATAGAACTGAGCTGAACCTAATATTAAAAAGAGATAAACATCACATAACTGTTATTAAACAGGCAAATCTCTCCATACAGTAGTGCCACCCTGTGCCAACCAGAGTAATCAATGAATGCCAGGAGGCTTGTGCATAAAATCCCCAACTAGTGCCTATTCATCCAATATCCCCAGATTAGTTTCTGGCTTGCGGCCTTCCTCAGTGAGAAGCCTTGGATCTGAAAGCATTGCATCTAGTTCTTAGGATCCAATGCAACCCACCCAACAGCCATCTTTTATTTCTACATAACTACAAAACTATAAGAATAAAATTGAAAACACAACAATATTTTCAATCTAAGCTCAATAGCTTATATAGTCATATGGGTCTGAACTCAGTTCAGCACCCATACCTTTGTGTCTATGGCTCTTTAACAACCATAGCCACCCCAACCTATTAGGTAGGATTAAAACACTAAACATCACATGATGCTCAAGCCCTCTGGCATCCATTGATTGCTCTGGTTGGCACAGAGTGGCACTACTGTATGGAGAATTTTGCCTATTTAAAAAGAGATGATAATACATGGACAGTTAAAATTTTAAATTAGATTCCAAGTGATTTAAAAGACCTAGAAAGAGGTTCACATGTTAGATAAACAAAATAAAGTTTGTTGATGGGATGTGGAGAAAAGCTATGAAAGAAAAATTGATAAAGATCATCATCTTGTAATGGGTTGACAATAGATATAATGATGATGTTCATGTCCATATGGATATAAATTATATTATATATCCATGGCAAGTGTTCCTATTGGCCTTTTTAAATATTTAATGTTCAAATTATAAACAACATATCAATTTTAAACTATTAAAGTTTTTATATTCTAACCATCAAAACATCACATGGTCACTATTTCATATGTGTACACATGCTACTAATAAGAGTGCCAAACTCTCCATACAATAGTGCCACCAAGTGCAAGCCTTCATAATCAATGGATGCAGAAATATTTGTGCATAAAACATCTATTTAGTGCCTAATCATCCAACATCCCCAGACTATTTTCTATCTTGTGGCTTTCATCAGTGAGGAGTCTTGGATTTGAGAGCACTGCACCTAGAAAAACCAAGCAAATGAGCTTGGGTTGGAAATATTATGGGTTTTCATTTTGGGGACATAGTTTCATAGTTAACCAATTAAGTAAAATGTGGCTGCTGGAGGGTTGCATTAGTTCCTAAAATCTAGGTACAGTGCTCTCAAATTCAACTCTCCTCACTGCTAGTCTGGGAATGATGGATGAGGAGGCACTAGATAAGATTTTATGCATAAATCTTTCTAAATACATTGATTATGAAGACTTGCAATTCTGACACTACGTATGGAGAATTTGGTCTTTTTATATATTACAGATCAAAATTATAAGTCTGGCAAATTTTTTTTCTATTTTCAGATTCTGTTAGTCATTCATTCTAACAAATGATAGTCAAAGTTCAAATATTAATGTAAATAATATATCACATAAATTTTTAAATTAGAAACAGCATTGTGATTAAAGGCTTAAGCCATCTTACTGGTTATTTAAATCTTAAAACATCACATGAGAGTTTTGCCTAATATAATTACTGGTTATTTATTACTATGCCAAGTTTTCTATTTGAAAGCAGGTTGACATAATATGATCAAGTGATAATCTTAAAAAATTATCACTGGTATTGCATCCACCACCATGTATTCGACTTGGGGTTGAATTCAGGCTAGATAAGCTTAATTTTTTTAACAGGCATGGGATTTATCTTTTAGGGTAATTAACCAACATTCAACTCATCTATTCTTTCAAATTGGTTAGTAAATAGTTATATAGCTTTTCATATTCTTAGATAAAAGATAATACAAAGATGAAAAACTACTCAAAGCTTCTTTATCACTTTGAATCTGATTAGTATTGTGTTTAAAACTAGTAAGACATCACATGATTTTAGCTTATACATTGCTGTTTATTAGCTAATTTTTTTATTATCACCACTCTGTGCTACTTAATGTAAGTTTTATTGATCAACAGATTAATAAAGCATAAATGAGAGGAAAAGAGCGTTGCTTTTTTTAGTAAGAGCACAGCGGAGGTGAAAAAACTCTTTGCTCTCTGATTGGTTATTTTAAAAGCTGTTTATTTTTTTATAGTTTTTTATTTTTTAAAAAATAACATTTCAAACAATCCAGGTTTGAAATACATGCAATGTGATAAAAACAGGTAGTATAAAAACATTATCAGGTGTATCTGGATAAATTCTTCAACATGCATTTGGAAAAGACATCAAATTGACTGTAGTATTAATAAGCAGAAAATTATTGCTGTAAAGTTCTTAATATAGTCAAACAGTAAAACTATTACAGGGATTACATTAATTAATAATAAAATTAGAGTTTCATAGTGAAAGAGTTGAAGCACCTGCTTAAATCACATTTCTGTAGTGTAATTTTCACAACACCAATTTCAATCAAGGTAGGGAGTGGGTTTTATCTGCTGGTAACATCTTGTGTAGAGGTGTAAACATATGACTAAATACATATGGGAAAGGCATATGATCCACAAGAGGTATATTCCATGTTTAACCAGCACTCATTAGTTGACCCAGATCACATTCTCTTATTCATACCCTTTATCATTGTTTAATATATGTATAGATAGCTAGGGAATTATTGCAGTTTACTGCCTTCACAACTTTGACACAAACTGCTTGATGGAAATATAAATAATTTTTATTAGTCATTCATTATTCTAGAGATTTCCCACTTAGTGAATAATATTTCTATAATGCAAAAATTAGTACCTACCTTGTGTAAGAATGGTGTATTGAAAATTACACTACAGAAATATTATTCATTAAGTGGATAATCTCTAGTCTAATAAAAAATTATTAATATACTTTTATCAAGTGGTTTGTGTCAAAGTTGTGAAAGCAGTAATTTTGACACTTATCAATTAAGCTGTAGTAATTGGTTATCTATATATACTGAACAATGATAAAGACATGTGTAAGAGATTGTGATCTGGACCAACTGATGAGTTTTGCTTCAACATGAAATGTGCATCTTGGGGTTCATAAATCTTTTTTTACATATTTTTGATCCTATGTTTATGATTAGCCTTCTCCACCATGAGTTAAAGGTATAGAAACCATTCCCTACCTTGTGTGGGAGTCATGTAGTGAAAATTATAGTACAAACAGATTATACAATGAATGGATAATCTTTAGTTTAATTTATGACTTAATCTACTTGAATTGTTTTAGTAGACATTTTAGCACCTCTGAACTCGATGATGTCTGGAAAATAAATCAATTTCTTCCTTGCTACTAAAACTGCAGAAAATCAATATTGATAAGACTTAATATATCAAAAACTATTGCCCAATCAAGCACTCCCAAATGTTTTGACTATATTCTAATTATTTTTGAGGGGCAAAATAAATTTCCAAAAAAATTAAATAAATATTTTTGAATAAATGCATATGCAGGCACATGCATAAGCATATACATGTATATAAATTTTAATAACTTCAAAATATGCAAAACATTTCAACATCTGCATAATGAATTTTCTTTATTATATAAAATCGGCTGAGTGCACTTTTGGTGAATTACATAAGAATCATAGCTCTCACATATAAATAATATATGTTGCTTCATTTATAGAGTCAGGTGATAATGTATGCATTTTATTCAAATTAGTTATTCAAGTGTTCCGCTTATTAGATAACTGAATGCTCTTTTCTTTCTGGTTGAATATATTTTTATTGTTACTAATAAACTATACTTCTCTGATTTTTTTTCCTATTATCCAGCTCCACTAAATAGGATCTATCATCCATGGGTCAAAAGTATGTGTTGCTTCTCATTGGCTGAAAATACATACTTGTTTTTGGGGTTGTAATTAAATTACAGCTTATTAAATAGGTAATGCTGATAATATAAATTATTCATAATCTGACTAAGCATGAAAACATTACTATGGTAACCCATGACTCTGACTACCAAATACTTATTTAAATAAACTTGCAAATAATGCCATTTTATAGCGGTGCCGATCGATTTGTCAGTTAAAAAAAAAATAGATTAGCATTAATACAAAAAGTAGGTGTTATTTGAAAGTTTATTTAAATGATTCTTTATGAATATGACTTGTCAATTATAGATATAACATTTTCAGCAGGGACACCCCTGTCAAGATGACGATTAGTATTCTTTTAAATTTAACATAGGTTTTCATTTCATTTAAGTTGTAATTCAAAATTTGCAAAACCATTTTAATGTTTATGTAATGAAAAGATTTTTTATTTTTTCTTCAGGATATACAATCAACTGAATACACTTTTGGTAAAATTCATCAGAACCATAACACTTACAGATAAATAATGTATGTTGCTCGATTTATGCAGCCAGGTGCTAATGTATGCATACTATTCAAATTAGTTATTTAAATATTCCACTTATTAGATAATTGGATACTGTTTTTTCTCTTTTAAATTAAAAAAAGTACAACATATTCAAAAGAAGACTGACAAATTAAAGAAAATCTGCTCTCAAGACAACATTAGAACAGCTTTCCAGGGCCTTACCACACAATGTGGAATTTTAAGACTTACAAAAGCTAAATTTAAAATATTAAAAAGCACAAACTGCATCTATAAAATATTATGTGAATGTTAAAGGATGTATATTGATGAGACCAGTCACCATTTTAAAAAGTGATTGTAAGAGGACTTGCTGATGATTAGAAGAAAGAAAAACATGTGTCTAAACTAGCAGATTATGTCTGTACCAAATAAACAAGTGTCAGACTATGTAAGTATCAAATATAAGTTTGATTGGGAAAATACAAAAGTATTGGATAGAGAGAAAAAGGTACAAAGAAAAAAATCAAAGAAACTGCTCACATGTTAATGGTACCCATAAGTCAATGTAATGTGACTATACATAATGTATGGAAACTATTAATCAACTTTGCTCTTTGGGAAAAGTGGACAAATCAGGAGGCATCTCATAGATGAGTATATGAAATGTCTAGTGACTGTTGCCTTTGGCAGAATGGCTCAGTTGGTTAGAGTATTACCTTAAAATTTAATATTCAAGAATTTAAAGGCCCAGAGTTGATTATCATGCTAGTACTGTCCCTGATCAGGCCGGCAACACCTGAAGATGACAGGCGAATAATACCATTCTAAACATCTTAAATACTAACCTATGTATTATTACTAACAGTAGAATGTAATTAGAAAATTTAAATAAAGTAAAATTTTTCTAAAGACATTTATTATCAGATTGTGAAAACAGAGCAGTATATAAATACAATTAAAATGCCATACTGACAAACCTTCAGAAAATGCTAAGCATTATATATATATATGTGTGTGTGCACGGGTGTGTGATATTTTTAATGAACGCTTAATGAGTTTTCCATTTATAAATATTTAATTAAAAAACTTTTTACTTAGGATAGTAATCAAACAAGATTAACTATCCCAGACTAAGAGTGAAAGAAAAACTGGCAGGATTTGGCAAACAAACAGACCAACAGTTGTAATAACATTTTACAATAAACAAATAATAGTTGAGCTACCAAAATTAATAATTATTTATTTTATTGATCTTTGGATTTTAATAAAATGGATGCCATTGGAATGTGTGTGGGGAGGGAGAAACTAAGAGTTATACACCTACACATACACTATTGTATTAATTGTTAATAATTAATTCACTTAATTATTTTTTTCAGGGTAAAGTTTTAACTTTTTTAAAGCAGCGTAATTCTCTAGAACTATTGTTACTATGATAATGACTACAACACAGAGTCAAAACTCATACAGTAGCACCACTCGGTGCACAACAGTCGTAATAACATTTTACAATAAACAAATAATAGTTGAGCTACCAAAATTAATAATTATTTATTTTATTGATCTTTGGCTTTTAATAAAATGGATGCCATTGGAATGTGTGTGGGGAGGGAGAAACTAAGAGTTATACACCTACACATACACTATTGTATTAATTGTTAATAATTAATTGACTTAATTATTTTTTTCAGGGTAAAGTTTTAACTTTTTTAAAGCAGCGTAATTCTCTAGAACTATTGTTACTATGATAATGACTACAACACAGAGGCAAAACTCATACAGTAGCACCACTCGGTGCAAGCCAAATCCATGTATAGTGCGTATTCATCAAATATCTCCAGATTAGTTTCTATGGCTTTTATCAGTGAGGAAATGTTGATCTAAGAGCACTGCACCTAGATCTTAGGATCTAATGCAATGCTCTAGCATCCACCTTTTACCTTATTAGATCACTATAAAGCTTTGAGTCCAAAATGTAAACACAATAGTTTTCAATTGAAGTTCATTGACTTGTATAGTCATATAGATCTGAACTCAGTTTAGCATCCATACTTTGTTTTATGGTTAGCTAATAAAGTAAAAAGTGGCTGCTTGAGGGTTGCATTAGATCCTAAGATCTAAGTGCAGTGCTCTCAGATCCAAAGCTTCTCACTGATGAAAGTCACAAGCTAGAAACTAGTCTGGGATATTGGATGAGTAGGTGCTAGATGGTGATTTTATGCACAAACCTTCCTTTACCCATTGATTACTTTGGCTTTGCTACTGTATGGAGAATTTTTCTCTGTGTAAACAGCTTGTCTAAGTATAAAGATAGTGATCATGTGATGTTTAGTGGTTTAATTATGACTACAAGTTAGTTGAAAGTATGCATGGTGTACCATGTCAATAGAAGTTAGCATATTATGTTAAAACCAATAAATAAACTTTTCTTAGCATACACAATGTATGTGCTTATTATGGAATTAATTATTTTTTTTATAATTTTTCCAAAATGAGATATTAAGTTTATTATTTCATAGTTATCAATAGAATGTGCACAATGAGGTTTTTTTGTACCCAAAATTTTTTCCTTCTCTTTTTAAAATTTATCAAAAGAATTGAGTTTCAAACTTATATATTTAATTAGCTGAAGAACAATTATGATTGGTGAACAGCTGAATTATTTTAGAAATGAGTCTACACTTTTCTTTAGAGTCAAAAAAGGACCACTTTTCTTTAGGGTCAGAAAAGGAGATATTTAAAAAGGTTATCTTGGAAAAACATAAACATTTTGAAGGGATATTTTTTTAAACCTGCAATGTTAAGTATTGTTCCACATATCAGGGGTAAAGGTTAAAAGTCATTATTACCATTACTCATGATTAAGGTCATTATTAGCATTACTCATGATTAAGGTCAACCATCAGTTTGTTTCCAACATGTTTTGTAAGATTGTGCGATATTCAATTGTAAATTGCATATGAGAGATGTACAAACTTTGAAGTCTGGGTTGGTGTAGTTATAGAAAGTATTTATGAGCAATACAATATTGATGCAATATCTGTTAAAGCCAATATTGAAGATTATAATTAATTAATGTTTAAGATATTTTTGCCTACATTTTTGAGAGGACTTCTTACCATTAGTTCAAATTTGAATTTCAACTATAAAAATAAAATTAGAAGTACCCAATCAAACACATTACAACAGTATTTTCCAGTGAAATGGTAACTGGTTTTCTCTCCAAGATTTTTTTGCAGTGCCATCTGTGAATCAATACAGGTACTATATATTGAAATAATTTAGATATTCACCACAAAATCTTTATGGCTCTTGCATATCTGGATCATAAGTTGTGCCATTGGGATTTGACCTTCATAGATCAACCTCACTGCCTTCCCTACTGCCATGAAATCTTTTAAATCACTTGAAATTTCAATTTGTAGCTTCACTGTTATGCAGTTTAAATCATCGCAAACATTTCAATAGTAATTTACTCAATCTAAAACAAAATTTAATGTTAGCACATTATTCCATTATTAAGATACAAAGCATGCTGTCACATAAGAAAAAAAAAAAAAAGAGAAGAAAGAGAGAAAGAAAGAAATAAAAAAGAAAGGGAAAAAAGGAAGAAAGGAAAAAAGGAAAAGAAGAAAGGAAGAAAGAAAAGAAGAAAAAAGGAAGGAAGAAAAAAAGGAATGGAGAAAAAAGATGGGAAGAAAGAAAATAATGAATAAAGAAATAAAGGGAAAAAAAGGAAGAAAGTAAAGAAGAAAGAAAGAAAAAAAGAAAAAAGAAGAAAAAATGATGAAAGGAAAAAAGAAAGGAATGAAGAAAGAAAAGAAGAAAGGAAGGAATAAAGAAATAAAGTAAAATGAGAGGAAGAAATAAAAAAATGAAGAAAGGAAAAAAGTAATAAAGAAGGAAATGAAGGAATAAAGAAAAAAGGAAAAAAGATAGAAAGAAAAAAAGGAAGAAAGAAAAAAGGGAAAAAGAAGAAAAAATGATAAAAGGAATGAAGAAAGAAAAGAAGGAAGAAAGGAATAAAGTAAAATGAAAGAAAGAAAGAAAGAAAGAAAGAAAAATTGAAGAAAGGAAAAAGTAATGAAGGAAAGGATGGAATAAAAAAAAAGGAAAAAAGATAGAAAGGAAAAAAGGAAGAAAGAAAGAAAGAAAAAATGAAGGAAGAAAAAATGATGTCATAACTTGTGATCAAGACATGCTAGCATCTTAAGTTTTTGTAATGAATAGTTCAATTATATCTTTAGATAATACATGCATTGATTCAGAGATGGTTTTGCAAGCTGCATAAACTTTGAAATCCAAAGTTCACTGGTCACTGCATTGAGCCATGCATGGCATTAATCCCAGTAATACTTTAACATCAAAATTTTCCAGCAACAAAACTATATTACAAATATGTTTTCATCTTGAGGTCATCAACATGTTTGTTAATTAATTTCCAATTAAGAATCCTATTACAAAAATAACTAAAACCATCAGACTATATATATATAGTAGTTACTAGTTTAGGGTATTTTAATCTTAGGTTTTGGCTTGGTAAATGTAAAAGAAATAAAAACAGTTGCTGAATGAGTTCAACATTGCTCACAAAAGGAGGCCAATGATAAAAACTATTTTGAGTATTTGGGGGTGGATATCATTTGACTTCCATTAACGGTTCATGGGTGACATAAATCATTTTAGGATGGGGTGAAGAGAATGGGATATTATTCTGTTTGGAAGCTCATCAGAAATTTAGCCCTGGTTTTGATGAAACTTGAGACCCAAAGGCTACCACCACACCTAATCTCACAGAGCATAAATGTGAGTAATCAATAGATACTGGATAGCAATAATATTGAATCTTATAGAATGACTTATAACCTTTTCCTAAATTCAACAGTCTTTCATCCCGAATCAATCAACTATTTTTTTCCCTATTAAGACGTCAGCTTGAAATTTTAAAAAATGTTAATATTATAAATCTAAGACAATTTGCTTCTGCATATATATGACATCATGCCAACAATAATGTATTTTGATGTTTTATAAATGTAGAAACTTTTTAGTTTTACAATAGACGGTTTTGGAGTAATGCCATCTGAGCCAAAAGGGGCATAAGGGATTACAGGTAACAGAAATTTGATCTGGATTCAAAATACATCAAAATATCTTTTTTTCATGCTGATAATTTAATGGTGAAAAAGAGCAATTAATGGCTGTTAAATGAAGGATTTCTTTGGTTTAGAATATTAAGGTGGATTAGATCCAACTTCTCATTGATGAAGTCTGTAGGTTAGAAACTAGTCAGAGGGTAAATATAGAGTAGCAGTAAAGGTGGATTTAATAGAAAGTATTATTTAATAACTACTCACTAACCAAGCTTGCAATAGATGGCGCTGTAATCCATTGAACGCAAATTTAATAACACTATTATTTAATATCTACTCATTAACCAAGCTTACAATTGATGGCTCTGTAATACAGTTCTAACAACTTGAATTATTATATATGAATTACTAAAATACTATCATCGATATATGTCCAGCCTGATAATATTTATTTCTATTAAAATAAAATCAATAACTTTTATTTGAAGTTCAAAGAATTAAAAACCATTTAGCTTTCTAGTACCAATATCCTTTAACTTGCTAAATATTGATTAATATATATAATACTAAGATTATTTAATTGAATGCTTTTTAGTGATCTACAATTTTAAGCAAATTATTGATTTTCTCATTTGTTTAACACAATCTGATGTCACGTCTGTAAATATTGACATTCTACGTTTGTATTTTTTTGAAGAAAAGCATTAAATTGATGGTGAGATAAACATTATATTAAAGTAGTTGTAGACTTATTTTTTAAATAATTTTTCACACTTTCTATGGGCATCTCTTGAGTAGATGAAACGCAATCTCCGTGTATTTTTCTGTAATCATGAGAAAAAAACTGAATTCGAACTCAGATTTTCACATAAACCTCAACTCTCCAAGCCATCTCATATTGCTGACTCACCTGATCACACACATGTTGAAAAGATAAATAATCACCAACATATTCGTTTGGCAGGAAATACGTATATCGGTGATTATTTATCTTTTTTAACATGTGTGCGATCAGGTGGGTCAGCAATATGAGATGGCTTGGAGAGTTGAGGGTTGTGTGAACATCTGGGTTCGAATTCCTTATATATTAAATCATGTTAGTAATAATCTAATTAAAAATATATACAGAAAAGGATTCATATATCATATTTCTCAACGCAGAGGCAAGTTTAAAAATAGATGTAGAATAATTTGGAAAAGGGTAGATGTAAAATAGTCTAGAAAATTATAGAATGAGATTAAACAGACAACGAAGATATGGCTGTTGCACCTCTAACTACCATATAAAAGATTAAAGGATTTGCTACTATTACTATAATAAAAAAGGTAACGATAACAAGATTACAAAAAAAATCAAATGTCTTTAAATTTGTTCGAGAATTTAGAATAAGTAGGTGTGAGGGAAGTGTCCGAATGGAACTTCATCCAAGATGACCCAAGGTCTGAGTCTACCACTCTGTTAAAATATGCAGGATATATTGATGATTGATTGAAAGTTATAAAATGTTAAACTGAATCCATTTCAAAGATAAATTATCTTCAATCATAATGATTCTAGTTTAATCACATCTCAATCTTTCTTCCTGAATCTGACACATCGACATTTAAATTCATTCCAGATAATGATAATCTGATGATAATAATGATGATAATAATAATAACAACAACAATAATAAGGATTTGAACCTAGACTTTCAAATTACCTACAGTCATCCACTCTATCCAATATAACTGATACAAAAAGATAAATGCTCTTCAATATATATATTTCATGTTGAACCAGCATCCATTAGTTGGTCCAGATCATCATTCTCTCACACACATATATAATCAGTGCTTGGTTTATATTAAGATAGCAAATCTACACATTTTAATGAACAAGCTTCAATCCTCTCCACTCTCCAACTCTTCAACTATTCATATTACTGAAAAGTTGATGATGGGATGCTTAAAACCCTTGATGGTGCCAATATTATAGTCATAACCATGTCAACCCTAAATCAATCTGATCCCTCATATGTAGAACTCTAATATGTCCATTTAAATACTCATCCATCTTCTGTGTATTTAAATGAACATATTAAAGTCCTATATATGAGTAGTCAGATTAACTAAGATCAACATGGGTATGACTATAATATTGGCATTATCAAGGGATTTGCGCATTGAATTATCAGCTTTTCAGTGATATGAATGGCTAAAGAGTTGGAGGGTAGAGAATATTGAAGCCTGTCCATTAAACTATGTAGATTTGCTACTTTAATATAAACCATGCACTGGTTATATATGTGTGTGGAAGATGATGATCTGGACCTACTGAGGAGTAGTGGTTCAGCATGAAATATGTATTTTGGATATCATTTATCTTTTTTCAAATGTCATGTGTATCGGTTATATTGTATAGAGTGGATGACTGTAGGGAGTTTGAAAGTCTGAGTTCAAACCCCTTTAATTACATCTAGGTTAGGTATATACATTATAATTGCATTTCAATAACAATAATTATAATACCTTTTTTGGGGGAAAAAACCCCTTTTTAAGCATAATAATAATCATAACAACAACAATACTAAACTAATATTACTCTTTACCTGGAAAAACAATAAATGTAATAGCGATATCTGTGATAAATATGATGTTGTGATGATAATGATATCAATAAAATATGACTATGATGATGATGATAATAACACCAGTGATGATGATAAAGATAATGATAATAAAAATACCAATATAATGATAATAATAGTATAAACAATGACATTAATGATGAAGATGATAACAACATTAATGATAATAATAGTAATAACAATTACATCAATGATGGTGATGATGATAACAACAATGATGATAACAACATTAATGATAATAATGATAATAGTAATAACAATGATATTAATGATGATGATGACAACAATACCAATGATAGTAATTGTAAAACAATGACATCAATGGTGCTGATGATGGCAATAATGTTAATGATGATGATGATAACAAGAACACCAATGATAATAATGTTAATAGTAATAACAATAAATTGATGCTGACAATGATAGTAATAATTATAATTTATGATGCTGATAATAATAATACTAACACCAGCAGCTATAATGATAATAATTACAACAACATCAATGATAATGATGTGATAATAATGATGATAACAATAACACCAATGATGATGATGTTAATAGTAATAACAGCAACATCAATGATGATGATGATGATAATAAAGACATTGATGACAATAATAATAACACCAATGATAATGAGATAATAATAACGAGATAATAACAATGATATTAATGATGGATGGTGTTGATAATAATAACAATGAGGTTGAAATGAAAATAACAACACCAACAATGATGATAATAGTAATAATGACATCAATTTCAATGATGATGATGATGATAATAATAATAATAACAACAACACCATAATAATAATAATAATAATAATAATAATAATAATAATAATAATAATAATAATAATAATAATAATAATAATAATAATAATAATAATAATAATAACAATGATGTTATGATGATAAAACAATAACACCATCATCAATAATAGTAATAATGATATCAATGATAATGATAACAATGACAATAATGGTGATGATAGTGACTATAGAAATGACAATAATCATAACAACACTACTTAGTCAAGCGATCTGCATTAAAAAAAACATACCGAAAGTTTTAAATGTAAAAACAATTCGTATCAGATTTACCTTTTATTTAAATTTCAAAAATTTCGAATTTTTACCAACGTCATCATAATTCACACAAAATATCGGAATTTTTTCTTTTTAATTTCACGTAAATTCTTTAAGAGATGAACTCACTTTCTGTATAATCACTTTGTTCCTATTTATTCTTCCATAACTTCATTATTTGTACCCTTTCTGCCTTCAAGCATTTACATTGAATTAACAGATGCCTAATATTTTCTACACCTTCCTTACACAACTTGCAGACTAAATTACCCATATTTTTCCATTTACGTGTAAATTCCCTTATTGCTAAAGAGCCCGTTCGAGCCTTAAACAATAAACTACTTTCGTTGCTATTATCATAAATTAACTCGCACCCAATGTTCCATTTACTTCTATATATATTTAAACTCTTTTTATTCTCCATACTAGTTCTCCATCTCCCCAATTCCCTATTCTTTATTAATGCATCTATTCTTTTATCCCATTCCTTACCACTACAACACTCAACAATCATTCTAATACAATCATCCCACCTTTTGTACAAGTATACTGATATAAATTCTTTATCCAATTCTTCTGCATACCACATTATCTTTCTCACCCATCTTGTTACATGCCCTTTACTCATAACCCAATTAAATACTATTTTGGCTAATCTTTTATTGTCCATAAACTGCAATCTATTGAACATTTTCATTTTGCTTTTTGCATCTCTCATATAAAATCTTGACCATCCCATTTCTCCTTGAATTTTCTCTTTTGCTGTTCACACATCTGCATCCAATGCATGTCTTCCTACTTCCCTTTGTACTTTTTCTTAGTAATATAATATTTCTTTACTAACACATAACATCATTGCCACATGCTACTGCAACTCTCTTCCATACAATTCTAGTTACATCATATTTATTATATGAAAACAATGTTAATTTCTTTATCAATCCCTTTCTTTTCTTTGCTTCATTTATCAATTTTTCTCTTATTCATCCAAGCAATTTTTCTGATTACTTAAGATGACTCCCAAATAACTATATCTATTCACCATACTTAACTTTATATCCCCCCAATAAAAATTCTTCATCTTCTCTTTCCCCAGCATTAATCATCATTATATTTGATTTTTCTTCACTAAATTTAATCCCCATCTCTTTACCCACCCTTGCACATGTACTTGGCATACTTTTCATATTTTCTCTTCTTTCTGCACACAAAAGACATCATCCACAAAAAAGACCCAACAAAGTATATGCTCTCTTGCCAGCTATTAATGCTATCTCTATCCCTCTTCCTAGTCTTTCTATTGTTCTCTCCATTTCACTCAAATACAGCAAAAACAAAATAGGTGATATAGGGCAGCTTTGCCTTAGACACACCCCATTTTTAACTGATTCTATATTCCCTAATTGATATGTATAGTAATTACTTTCATATAATTTCTTAATAATATCCACTAAAGCTTCATCCCTTCCAAAATTTGCTAAACTTACCCATAATCTATTTCTATTTACTCTATCATGTGCCTTCTCTATATCTATAAAACTCATATATAACTGTTTACCTGAATTTCTACACATATCCATAAGTTGTGTAACTACAAATAAACTATCTCCTATACACCTATCTGATCGAAAACCTCTTTGCATTTCTCCCACTATATTATTTTCTTCCATCCATTTTGCAATCCTTCCAGCCATCATATAGGAGAAAACTTTATATAGCACTGATGTTACTGCTATCGGTCTATAATTATTTAACTTTCTATGATCCTTACCCTTCCCTTTAAATAATAATCTTACTCTTGTATTACTCCAACTACTCAGAAAAACTCTTCTGTGCCATCTTATTAAAACATGATAATAGCTTTACTTTTGCCCTATTTTCTAAATTCATTACCATCTCTGCTGCTCATCCATCTAAACCTCTTGCCTTTCCACTTTTTAATTTCTTCCCTGCCTCATTCAGTTCATTTTTTGTAAACCTAATATTCCCATTACTATATGCTTTCATGTTTTCTATCTCTTGGTCCTTCACATCTAACATCTTTTCTATATCCATTCCATATCTATTTAAGATTCTAATTCTTCTCTAGAACTACACTCTATTCTCTTATAATCTAGTAATCCTATCTCTCTTTTCCATACATTTCTCCTTTTAATGTAATTCCAAACTTTTTTTCTCCCTTCTCTTCCACTTTTATTAATATCCTCCAACAATTTTCTATTCAATTTCATTCTCTCTCTCTCTCTTTCTATAATTATCTATTTTAGCCAACTTCTTGTTTTCTAAGTACTTTTCCCATTTAGCATTAATATCTTTTTCAATTTGTTTATTGTTAATAGCACACTTATATTTCTGCATGCTTTTTCCCTCTCTTTTTTTATTACTTTTATTTTTCTGAATATTCTCATCTAAAATCCTATTTGCCATTTTGTCTATTTCGTGATGTGATGTACTGTAGCTTCTCCTTAAATGAAGTCAAGAATCTCTCAGCAATTATACCCAGAGAAACCTGTTAGCCACTTTATTTTCCATTCTCCAGTCTCTGTTTTCCCATATTCTGCTCCATACCATTTCCACAACATTTTCCCAAACCCAGCATAAAAACCAATAATCCACTTTTTGTACAATCACTTTTTTTATATTTATTCTTCCATAACTTCATTATATGTACCCTTTCTGTTTTCAAGCATTTAATTCAATTAACAGATGTCTAATATTTTCTATTCCTTTCTTACATAATTTACAGACTAAATCATCCATATTTTTCCATTTACATGTATATTCTCTTTTTGCTAAAGATCCCGTTCGTGCCTTAAACAATAAACTACTTTTTTTACTATTATCATATATTAACTCGCACCTAATATTTTTGTTTATTTCTATATATATTTAAACTCTTTTTACTCTTCATACTAATTCTCCATCTCTCTAACTCTCTATCCTTTATTAATAAATCTATTCTTTTATCCCATTCCTTGCTACTATAACACTCAACAATCCTCTTAACACAATTATCCCATCTTTTGTACAAATATACTGATATAAATTCTTTATCCAAATCTTTTGCATGCCACATTACCTTTCTCACCCATCTTGTTACCTGCCTTTTACTCATAACCCAATTAAATACTATTTTGGCTATTCTTTTATTATCCATAAACTGCAATCTACCAAACATTTTCATTTTACTTTTTGCATCTCTCATATGAAAACTTGCCCATCCCATGTCTCCTTGAATTGCCTCCCTTGCTGTCCATACATCTGCATCCAATGCATATCTTCCTACTTCCCTTTGAACTCTATAGTGCTGCCATCTACTACTTTTAAATTATTTTTAAATATTCTTAAATTGTCTTGTATATTTTTTACTTTTTACTAGAAAAATTATATATATTTAAAATATTTTATTTATAAATGCTTTAAAAATGTTAAAAAACTGTACTGAAAAGTAAAATATAATTTTTGATCTGCTTTCAAACCATTCTTGATATTAGGAAATTAAAATGAAAGGACACAGTCTTTAGAAATATTCAGCAGCATACTTTTATTTCACTATATATATATATATATATATATTGTATCGGGATGGGATGGGTGGTGGAAAGTAGGAATAAACCAGGGGGTGATGGTAAATCAATAATTTATACAAGTATATATAAGTAAGATATTTAATAATAAAGATGAGATTAGAGAATCTCTGAGAACATTCAGAGACCATTGGGAGATCAGCCAGCTAACCCAGAAGAGCAGCTATAATAATTAATCATCAACCAGCATTATACAGTAAATATTAGTATAAGTAAAATACCATTTATCATCATTAATGATGAGAATAAACAAATCAGTACAATATATCAGAATAAAATCAACAGACCATCCTGTGTCTGGATTTGAACAATAAACAATATAAATCAACAGTCAACCTTGTGACTGGATTGGAAATGTGTCTTCCGTAGACCAGGCTAACTATTGAGCCTTTGCCAGCTTGGGCAATTATTTAAACATAACTTGGATGCACCAGCTTAGTGCCCATCTATTAAACTACACAATAATCAGAAATCGAAACAATAATGCTGGGACATTAAAATATGCTGATCATCATCAAATGCTCAGGCTACTTGTACTGGCCAACTATAAACTTAAATTTTTAACAAGACAACTAAAATAAAATATAGTGCATGGGCTTTAAAAAGTATTCTCTTTTGCGCCAACCAGGATGATGATTGATCATCTCTGGATGCCCAAAGCACTAAACACATCCTCGGGGATTTATCCGTGCACGAATCTAGCCCAGAGAACATGAAGCTCTATTACTGTATGTGAACAAGAGATGATGGAATACAATTTTAACAATTAAATACAAGTTTATTAATAACAAAAAAAAAAAATAAATAAATGATATTTAAGGTCTTATAGGATGAGGCTCTAATTTTGAAAAGTATACATTGAGTTACATGATTAATAAATTAGGTTTACTTAAAACCCATTCAGCACACAGGCATGTGGCTTGATGCAAAATTAATATGTTTGAATTAACATTTAGTTTAGAAAAATGATCAAAATTTTACACATAAGTGTCTATCTGACACACATTGTTATTTACAATACAATTGACATATATACACACATATGTGTGCGTGAATTTTCTGATTTTGATTATAATACAAAATTTCAAATGATCACATTGAGATTTAAATAATTACTATTCAACATTTAAATTGTTACATTAATTTACATATATGTGCGCACAGATGTGCGACTTCTATTATACAATTAATCTATTTCAATTGACATTCAATAACAACAAAAAATGATTAAAATTTACATATGTGTTATAATTGACAACATACGCACATATACATGTGTGTGCGTGAAATAACCTATTTGATTTGCTACAAAATAATTATCAAAATCTTAAATTATATAAAAATACGATAAATAATTAAAGTTTCGGTTAAATGAAATACATCTACATAGTAGGTTTACTGAAATGCATATATATATATAATTTGCACAGATGTGCGATATATTAATTTATCTACATAACATTAGTATTTATCACAATAAATTTATTACAGATTATTCTCGCAATTTAATGCTCTTTGCTGAATAGTCTTTTTTCCTTGAAACAAGTACTATTAAATTTTTGACAAATGATTGTTGATTGATTTAAAATATCTTTCTCTTTTTTTAGTCTAAAAGATTTTTGGAAATCTTTTTCTTGATTATTAATTATAACTTTCTTTGGAGTTTTTTTTTTATATTATAAATATAACTTTAAACAGTTTTTTTTCTTTAATAAACGATTTTAAACTAATATCGTTTTATATATTTCTATCAGTTATAAAAATGTTATTTTACTAAGGAAATTGTTTAAAACTTCCTTATCATATATAACGCTACTCACCACCAGCTATATATACATTTATCTGTGTTTCTCTGCCTTTATCTGACACAGCATAGTGTAATTAATTCTTCAGCAAGCTGGAATATTTTTCTTGATGAGTTTGGTTTTAGTGATTGTCATAATCAGGAAAAATGTAATCCATGTAAAATGTTGGTCTTCCTTTCAGTCTAGGATTGTTACAGACAAGAAGCTCTCTTGGTTTGATAGATTTCAGGCAATCAACCATCCTCTGCATGTTTAAAGCTATGAAGTTCAGCACAAAGAAGTGAGTCATTTTCTCCATGTAAATTCAAACTCATATGAAGGAAATATTGGCAGCTCCTGAATCTAATGTTCTGCCTTCAGCCATATTAGTTCATAGTAACTATTCTGTCAACTCTATGGTCAGCTAAAACCAACTGCTGCAAACTTCAACAAGCTGCAACAAAATATTATAACCAACTTTGCAGCTGACCTGTTCTCTTCAAAAATCACTATCTAGACTATGCAGTGGTCCAGTTGGCCACTGCTTAAAATACTACAACCAAACTCCTCTGGTCAACTCTTACAAACTACAAGCAAAAACTAACTGATATTTTTTTTATCAGTCTTATATAACCTTGGGTAGGTCAGGTGACAAAAACAGTGGCTGTTTTGAATCTACTTTAATCCATTTGAAAACAAGCTGGAAATTTTTATCAAAGTGTGATTTTCATGTTTTTACTTTAATCTTTGGAATTTGACCAAAGGTGTGATAATCCTTTAGAATTTTTAATCTACAAAGATGTTTAACTACATAGTAGAAATGCAAACAAGCATTAATTAAAAAAAAATATTTTATGCAAGTATTAATTAAAAGAGTGTAAAAAATAAATTAGGCTTGTTTTTTTTTTTTGTTAATTTCAAAATCAGAATTACAAATATTATTTATCAGACCTTTTTAAATATTTAATTTTACAATAAAATATTACTTTAAGCCCAGAGTTATTTAACTCTTTATTTTTTTATTTTATTTCAATGAATATAGAAAATATCTACTATAATTTTTG
This sequence comes from Epiperipatus broadwayi, assembly GCA_028023455.1. Taxonomy (NCBI): domain Eukaryota; kingdom Metazoa; phylum Onychophora; class Udeonychophora; order Euonychophora; family Peripatidae; genus Epiperipatus; species Epiperipatus broadwayi. The sequence continues at coordinate 2,617,450 of JAQFVV010000172.1, forward strand.
TCTGTGTTTATTTCTACTTTTCCTTTATTTTACGTATATATATGCACATACACTATATTAGTGTATACTATGTAAGCCAACTGGTTACAATATATATATATATGTGCCACCTATTGTAAGCTATAGTAATTAATAGATGCAGATAATACTGCTTAATAAATCCCTATCCAGTGTTATCATATCCAATATCCCTAGGCCAGTTTCAGGCTTATGGCTTTCATCAGCAAGAAGTTTTGAATCTTGGACCAGGAGGATCTAATGCATCTCTCCTCTGCAAGCCATCATTTATTTTTGTTTTACTATTAGCTCAGTTTAAAAAAACATGTTTTCAGTCTAAGTCAATTTGTCTGTGCAATCATTTACTAAAACTTATAGTATGTGCAAAGATTTAGTGAAGAAAATAAAAGTATGCTGTTGAACAGCATTGAATAAACTGAGGTCACATGATAAAGTCATGTTGCATTCTGTTAGTTTAGAAATTTTCTTAAGCTATTTCTGAACATTTTACAAATGCATTAAATAATCTCCACACCACATTCTCTTTTCAAAACATATGGACTCATTTGTATTATATCTTTATTCATATTTTTTGAAAAGTGTAGTCATGCAGAGATTATTTAATACATTTATAAAAATTATTGCACACGGGAAAAGAAAAATGTGAACAACTCCACATGTGTGTGTTTATTTAAAAAAATCAGATATATTAATCTTTAACTAAGGCTTAAAGTTTATATTTGGGCTAGAGATAATCTCTAGTTTAATAAATGATTAGTAATAATCATTACTGTATTTATCTAGAATGCATTGTGTCAAAGTTGTGGATCAGTTTAAGGTCGACACTTGTAAATCAAAATGTATCTATTTCTGAACATGAGTATTACTTACTTTTACTTTGGACATGTAACACCAAAAATATTTGGAAAGTTAAAGGAAATTTATTTTTTATTTTTTTCGTACATTTGCGTGAATATAAATGTTTCTTTAAAAAACCAGTTTGCATTTTCATTTATTTATTTATATAACGTTGAAAATGGTGTTCCGTACTGCTCTGTTGTTAAGTTACTTCAACTTTTTTCAGACAGAGATCTACACATATATACTTATACGTTTTATCATATAATTAGAGAAGTAAAAGATCTCATATGATGCTTGTCCTCCCTTATGATGCCTACGAAGAAAACCTTGTTTTTGATCACTGTTTGTTCCAAATAAGTATTCAAAGGTGTGTGAATGAATGAAATATAGTACTATCAATACAAGTTACATCTAATATTATTATGTAATAGTATTTATGATTTTTAAAAAAAACTTGCATTTTCTGAAGTCTTAAAAGAGTCGAAAGTGTTCTTGAGTTTGCAGAAAAACAGCAGCTGTTTTGAAGTTTATACTTTCAAGAATTAACGTTTATTGGAGGGGGGAGGGGGCACGAATTAAATTTTATAGTTTTTTTTTTTTAATTTTTCACGTGATTATTAATTTATTTATTTTTTTAGATTAAAAATAAATAAGAAATATACTGCATAAATTGAAAATGAAAATTCAATATTAAGATTCACGATTTTCAAGACGCATCGGGATGAAAGATTTTACAGCGTAAGTAATAATGAAATAATAGTTTTGAACTCGGAGATTAATAAAAAATATAGATTATAAATTTACACTCTATAATAATAATACCAACAATAACTCAAATTTGCTGCACATGATTATATGTTTTTATTATTATTATTATTTGATTTACAAATACAACATAGATTATATAAAAACATTTACAATTCGAAGGCAGTATAAGCAAATTACATGACTTAGAAATTACATATTGCTTGGTAAATAGATGACATCTTAGTATAAGTTTGGTCCATCTGTCTCCTATTAATATATATGGCTACGTAATGGTCCTATAATATGAGGGGTTAGATTGATGTAATGTCTACATGGGTATGACTACAATATCAAATTCAATAAGGGCTTTGAGCATTCCACTGTCAGTTTTACAATGAAATAGACAGCTGAATAGTTGGAAGGGTGAGAAGATTAAAGTTGGAGGAATTGCTATCTTAGTATAAACTGAGCACTGATTGTATATGTTGTGTTTGCTAAAATGAAGGTTTCTGACTCAAACCAACAGTAATATCAAAAATATAAAGGCTATTTAATATGTATAATTTATTAGAACAAATATACATACATATTATACAATCAATAAATTCGATTTGACATATAACTTAGTCACTAATGCCGAATGACTGGATTCACTTCCAGCTGTATATTTAGCTTGCCTCATTGGTTCTAGTCTTAACTCTTGCGGCTGTATTGGACAGCTTGTCTCAAGTTTGTTAAATGACTCTTCCAGCTGTACTAGATAGCTTGCCTTGAGCCTGCTATCATTGTAGTGGCTTTCAGTCCTATCATGCACTTGCCTCATTATGTAGAGGTATTGGTAGTAACTAGTAGAAACACCTTTACTGTTGAAAATTGTTTCAATAAAGAGGACATTCAGTCATTCAGGTTAGACAGACATTCTCAGGCTTTGCTTCACAAAGGCTGACTATTTACTATCACGCCCCCTACTTTACTGGAAGCAGTTAGATTGAAGATTTTGTATAAAATTAATTGAAGACTAATAACTCTCCAATTTCTTATTATCTTCTCTTTTACTTTTTTGCATTTCTCTTCATATATATTTAAAAAAATTTATCATCTTCTCACATACACTTTAATACAATTTTTATATAATTCCTTCTTTATTTTGCTTACAATTTCGACTGTCTTGCAGTCTTCATCAGGTGACAACATTTAGCATAATTTATATACATATTAATATGCATGTTTTATATTACCATTCATAATCATATTTAACCACTAAACATCACATGATCACTATCTCATACTAGCACATAATTGTTATTAAACAATTCAAAACAAAGCAAAACTCTCCATATAGTAGTGCCATCTTGTGCTCTCAGATCCAAGGTTCCTCATTGATGAAGGCCACAAGCCAGAAACTAGTCTGGGTATATTGTATGAGTAGGCACTAGATAGGGATTTTATGCATAAGCCTTCTGGCATTCATTGATTGCTCTTGTTAGTACAAGATGGCACTACTATATGGAGAGTTTTGGTTTGTTTTGAATTGTTTAGTAATCATATTTAACTAAGAAAATTTTTTAAAAAGTTGTAGAGAGCCAAGTGAAAGTTATAGAGAGGTAAGGTGAGTTTGAATAAATATTGATGTTTGCTTAATTGTCATTTTGTCTATTTTCTCTCTCCCTCTCTCTTGTCACTGCATCACCAGTAAATTAGTGTAGAGTTATTTTTTATGTTTTAAGTAAATGCACTGGACCCTGAGATAGAGTGTGAGCTAATCATGAGATATTTCAAGTGCTGGATTATGTGTCTGTCATCCAACCTCTGGTTGGCTGGAAACTAAGGTTGATCTTCAAAACAAATGAAATGCTTTGGATGGTGAGGGTTTGAGTCCAGCATTCGAGATGGGCTATGGTCAGCAAATATAGTTGGGTCATACTTTGTATAGCTTGATATGGCCATAGATATCATTGATAGCTCTGCTATCAATGATATTCTCCCTTCTTCTTGAAGGGCTGCCCATGAGTATTTAAACCCAGTTAAACCTAGCAAGAATAAGCTTCTTATTATCAGACCCAGTTCAATATATATATATGAAATTTGTTGATTTTTTTACTTACAGAACATTAGAGATAATTTCAGTATTTTTGAGAAATTGTGTAATGATCCACATTTAAAATGGTCAATAGAACATGAAGTTAGAAAATGCATTAAATACATTGATCAGTTAATAAAACATAATAATAACATATTAGATTTTAATACCATATGAAGTCCATTAATATTAGAATTACATCGATCTTAAATCATTAATTTATTCAAAATGCAAATATGCAGAATTCAAAGTTTTTTTTAACACTAGAACCATAATTTGTTCAGGTTTGAAGCAGAATAATGATAAATATATATTGCTGGTTAATAGAAAAGAATCATAGTATATACACGCTAATCTAAACATGTAAAGCAATTTTATAAGATTAAAATAGAATAGAAATGTTTCCAATAATAAACCTTGGCTGACCCTTCCTTATATCTATTTCAGCAAAAATGAAGCAATCATATAAAAAAAATCATAAGGTAAGTTTTGTTGACTGACTCTATTAAATAACTTAATCAATAATAAAGAGTAAATTGATTATAGGGAATACCTATATATTATTTATATAATTAAATATCAAGTTCTATGTTAGTCTTATGTTTATTTTGGTAAAATATCCTGCTTGGTTTTTTGCAGGTGTAGAATTCCAAACTCTGAAGCATTAAGTCTTTGCATCAATTCCAGTTTTAGTACTTCCGGTATTCAAACTTATGAGCTGAGCATAAAGTCATTTGATTATTACTAGTATATATATATAGTAATGGGCACACATGCTGTTACATTCTAATAAATAAAATTAGAAGTTAAATATAAAAAGTTCGCAAATAAAAATTTGTTTTTAAAAATTAAAAATTAAAAGTCATCTAAACTCCTATATATATAAAATCACACGGATGAAAAATTATTAAAAGAAACTTTATTAGAGAAAGAAAAGTTTTAAAACTAAATTTTAAGAAAAAAAAACTTAAAAATATAAAGATAAAAATATATAACTTTAAGAATGTACAATAATTTAATTAATGCTATTGTGTAAAATGGAAATGATTATTTTAATTAATCAAAGTGAACTAGCCTTTGGGCATCTCAAAATTTATAATTAAAGGGCAGATAGGAGAGAAAAATAATAGGAACAGAATAACCAATAAAAAAAATCCCTCAGGAAATGGGCCTCAGTGAAAGAATAATCATCATGACGTCATGTTGAGTTAATCCACAATTTTAATATAAAAAGGAAAAGATTGAAATAAATGAATAGGGTGTGTTATATGTGTTAATGCCAGCAGAGTTGAAGAGAAGGGTTTGAAAAGACACACTTTCAATCCCTTTAGTTTTTCCAAAAGAAAGAAAAAATGGAAGTATTGTTTTTCTATATTGCAGACACCAGGGTCCTGCTATAAGATCCTGTAAAGCTATACCAAATAGAGAAAAGGACCTCTGGATAAATACAAACAGAATGGCAACAGCATACTTGTCTCCACCAGGGCATCATGGGAATTAATGCTGGATCCAAATTTCAAGCACCTAGGAAGTATGGACTTACTCTTTTAAAACCGTAAGAACTTTATATAACGAATGAACTTTACTATAAAACTTTCCCAGTATTTAAATAGAAATAGAAATTCCTATCTGACCAAACTAAATCATTTATTAATAATTATTTTTATTGAATGTATTTTTTTATCATTTCCATTAATTTATTTTTTCTGTTCTTTAAAGTGTTTATTGTGATTTTTTTTCTGTTAAGCTAAACTTTTAATATATGTTAAATTTAAGACAGGCGTGAATGGGTGCATAGATTTGTAAAGTTATGTTAGTTCAAGGGAGGGTAAATCTTAGGTTATTTGTTTCGCAGTTAAATTGGGTCAATAAATTGGATGTATTGGTGTAATTAGTAAATGTAGCATGAAGATCTGCTCCATGCAGGATCACTTTATATGCCACACTTGGGTAAAATAAGTCCCATTTCTTACTGACCATCGGAAGCAGATGGTATTCCCTGCTCCTTGGATCACCCCTTTAGCCTATGGAATGGGATAGTAAGATGGCATAAAAGGATCACAATCCCTTCCTATGGAGTTTTCTTTTTTTATTGTTCTTCTCACCAGACAGACATATTTCTGTACTGGATGAGAGACATTTCTTCTCGATAACCATACTGTTCAGATGCATATTTCTGACTGTGCGATATTGTGCTGTCATATTCATGCTGCATTGAATACATCGATATATCAGATAGATTGGAATTAGTTTGACTGTGAACTTGTAGCCTAGGGTAAATAAGGGATATTGAATATTTTCTTTTTCGAGTGCAATCTGTGTAGTCTACCCATACTCGACACTCTAATAAAATATTGATTCATCTGTGACTTATAAAATAAAAGATTAAAATGTAAATCAAGTTCTAAAATAAATATACTAAAGTAAATAATTCTAAATTTTATATATGTGCAAAATAAATGTTTCTGTGTATTGCTAATCTGGCAGTGGCTTATTCTTATTTTTTATTATCTAAATTTTCTTTAAAAATAAAGTATACATTATCTCTGCTGCTCTGCAAGCTAGTGACTGGAGCAAATGGTCTATAATAAAATAAAATTGGATCTTAACTTCAGTATCTGCTTTCTATAAAAAAATTTCCAGGTTTGAATGGCCTGGTGGCACCCTCAGAATGGCAGATACGTAAGACCAAATTATCCACCTGACCATTATAATATATATATTGTACCGTGTTCAAATATGTGCCCTCGAAACACCGGCCTCTTATGCAGAGAAGAACATACTCAGAGAGTATGTATGCCCAAACGATAGATATAAAGTATATAACTAGCGTTACATTTCCAGGACATAACTTTTTCTCGACTGTTGTCAACACCAGAGTTCAAAGCACTTTTTTGTTTCATGTAGACATGGGCGCCAGCTATTTATTCTGAAAGAATAAACAATGCCTTTTGAGCAATGGCCACTAACTCAATGCCTAAATCCATGACTAGTTCAGTTATTTGTAATCACTATCCGATTATACATAATTAGTGGTTAAAAGAATTGATAAAAGAATTGTAAAAGGAATTTATAAAAAGATTGATAAAAAGAATTGACCAACAAATAGAGTTTAATTTTAAAGACAATTTATTAGCTAATATTAATTTACTAAATTTAATATTAATTTACTAAATTTAAACATCTTTATAATTTAATATAATACACACACATTTTAAATTAACATTTCTAAACTAGTTTAAATATTCTTGTAGATTTTAATAATAGAACACTGGTATTTATCTAATTTAACTAATAACACTGATATAATGATCACGCACATATTAATTTATATAGCATTCACAAATATAATAATAAAACATTAATAGCATTTGACACTTAAACACACATATCAATAGTTCATTTTATGTATGATATAGAGTTCATATAATTAGACTTTTGGAGGATTTGCATGAATTAATGCAATGCAATGGCTATTACAGTATAAACGAAATAAGCAAATGTTTTACCTAGGATTTTGAATGTAGATGTAGAATTTTGTTCTCTTTGGTGGCTGCTTTCGGTGAGAATAATTTCCATTACAAATGCTTCCAGATGGCTGGGATGTTTCCTTGATGAGTTTCCTTATTATTCATGATTATTACTATTGGAGACAATTAGACATTGATGGAGATTTCCAAGTTGTTAAGCTGACATTATTTCACAGGCAGATCTTGCTGTTTTCATCGGACATCAGGCTGTGGAAAAAAACGTGTGTTCCCAAAAATCTGCTCAACACTGCATTTTGTTTTTGAATATCATTAACTCAACTGATTCAATTAATTTGTGAACTGAACTCGCTCAATTAATTTGTGAACTGAACTAACTGTCTGATAAAAAAAGGTCTATTTATACCTGCGACATGTTGTCCTTGTAATATCTTCCGGCAATATCTGTTGTCGAAATTCCATTGATAATCCTTTGACAAACGTGTTTTGGAAGATTGTTTAATTAGTAATAGCCATGCAGAAGTGTTGTTTTATATTTTAATTAATAGCCATTGTCGTGTTTTTAATGATAATCTTCTTTAACTTTCATTTATTTATAATAACATGTATTACGCATACATTTATTCTATTATTGATAATCGCACATATATATGCACATATATTACTAGTTTTAAGATTATTTCTCTTTAATTCGAATGAAAAGAGATTTGTATTTTTTAAACTTTAAATTATTTATATTTTACGAATACTAATAAAAAACTCTTTACGAAAATAAAGTGTAATAAACTCTTCAACATTTAATTTTATGTTTTTCTTTTATGAAAGATTATTTTAATAATTTTTTTAGATAAAATTATATGTGCCAATATCAATATATATATATATATATATAACATCTCCTATATTATCATCAAATATAAAAATATATTTGTATATATTTTTAAACTAAAGATATACAGATCATTTGTGTAGAATATAATGATAGGAATTGGTTGAGTGAGTGTGCTTTGGAATGTGCATGGTTAATCCATAATGGTTACAATTGCTTTTATAATGTAAATACTACAATCAATATCTGAAACTACTATTAATAAAACAATTATTTTATGATATAATTATGATTCCAAATTTGATTTATTTTATTATAAGTATTATTTATAATAAGTATTATAATATTTGTATAAAAATTTTAATATATGTAACCACGAAATAGCAAAAAATAGTGAAATAAAATTACTTTTGTTTAGAGTAGCTTCTAACTGCAATCAGTCAATATTCACAATCTGTTATTATAATGAAATAAATTTGTTTTTTATTATTGTATGGATTATTTACAATATTATATTTGTATAAAAAAATAAGAAAAAACACCCATAGATTCACAAAAAAATGGAGAAAACTTACATCTATTTAAACTATGAATGATATGAAATAATGCCAAATTTCAAAAAATTAGCATAATGCAAATACTATGTGAATAAAATTTAAAATAGTTTAATTGTTGCTAAATACAGACATACTTAGGAAATTACTGAAACACACATGTTGAATTAATTTTTTTTATGAAATTAAAACATGAAATTTTTTGCAGTACACATTGATTGTAGCCATTGAGGGTTAAAAGTAATAATTTTCTATTTCTTGTTTTATTTTGAATATAACAGTGACATTAAAGATTATATTAGATGTTTTCAATATTTTTTACATATCAAGTAGTATTTTATTGTTTTTAATTTATAATATTCTATGAGTAATTTTATGAAATAAAACTAGTTTTCATACATATATAATAAACATGGCACGGTCCTATCAATAAATATTTTTAAAAGTGTGTTACATAAACTAGAACTTGTGCAAGTGATTTACAAATTTAGAAATCAGGTTCATAATAGGTTCAAACCTTAATTTAGGCATGATCAATAAAAGTTGGTTCATTTAAAAAATAAGCTCTAAGCATAGGCAGACTACCTATGCTTTTAAAACATTTATTGATGGAAAAGTATGTGTTGGTTCTATAGTGCATGCATGTGTTTCATACCACAATATTATACATATATGTATTGTAATGCTATAAGGAAATATGGAATCATACCTGAAGTAATTAATGGTCACCAGTATGTGAACATCAACTATCCTATATTGTTCAGCCATTGGAAACTCTCCAGAAAATTGGGGTTTAAACTCTGAGGAATCTGGGGAATTGTATTTTTATCCTCAAGGTAAAAAAATAAATTTATAAAGACCAAACTAAATAAAAGGTAGTGCATGGACTTGGAAGAATATCCTGTTTACACCAACCCAGGAATCACCACCATCATCATCTGGATATTCATATACTAAATATAAACCCCCTATCCTATATAAATGTTATGCACAAATCTAACTCAGGAAGCAAAAATTCTATAATTTATTACTGTGAGCAAGAAGGAAATAAAAAATTATCTTATTATAAATAATCTTAAGCAGTTCATGGGCTTCACCTATTCATAAGTAACTAGCTGTATTGGTATCATAAAAAAAAATTTAAATCATAGAATATAAGCTGTTGTGATAAAAGGTCACACACACAACACTTCATGGAATAGGAATTGGACAGAATAAAGTAATTAAAAACAAAAAAATGTCATGATAGATAATTTCAAACATCCATTTCATCATAAAAAATAAATAAATATGCAGTTTGATAAAATTATATTAACCTATCAATTAATTTTTATTCATGAATTAACTTTCAATTCATGAAATTCTTTCTTTAAAAATAACTAAGAGTTTGTTAAACATGTTCAAAAAAAATCAAAGATAACAATCTTTGATTCTATCCAGAAGGCAAATTGAAAGAAAAGAAAAAAAACTTATTACATTTATGAAACAAAAACAAATTTCTATTAATCAAAAAACTAGTATGCACACAATAAAAAAATAATACCTATAGCAATGGCTCTCTTGTCTACAAAGGCCTTTACAGTTGCAATTTCAGTTTTTCCTAATACAGTTTCTACTTGAAGGCTTCTCAACACGGGTCTGCTTAAATTTGCCCTTTCCTGGGTTTATAGCAATTCCAAGTAAATGAAAATAGCAAAGTTTTGTCTATTTGTCTTTCCTCTTGAATTTCTTTATAAAACAGATATAGACAGAGACTCATTGCTCTTGGTTGAAGGCAAGGCTGTAGACTGCTTAAAGGGATTTTTACTTTCCCTACATTTTCTTCCAATGAAGATAGGTTACATGGAGGAAGGTGATGTCTAGCTTTTAGCTGAATACAGCACATGATTTCATTGTACAAACCATTTTAGTGCTAAACTCATAGTATACTAAAATCTGGATTAAAAACTTCTATTATTATATTCAATAACTTGGTTAAGATTCCTGCTGTGTTATGCCTCAGGTTGGTAAAGGATTCTGCTTCTTTCTTTTCAGCAGCTGGATTAAAACTTCACTGCTTTCTCTTCAACAGCTAAGTTAGAAATACTTTCTTCTACTATGTTTTTCAACAGCAGAATTAAAATTTGAGAGCTCTCTCAACAGTTAAGTTAGCAATAATTTCTTCTTCATACACTTAGGTATAATCCCCAATTCATACCCACACATACATTTTTTTAAAAACAATCCTGCCCACAAGCCTATTACAATCTGTCTCTTACATTAACATTTTCATGACAACCAATTAAATAAAATTTTATAACTACAATTTTTCAGTTAATCTCCTTAATCATAGATTAAAAACAAGTTAAGAACAATTTAATAACATAAAATTCTTGACATTCCTTTATAATTAAAAATCAAATCTTGCAAAAAAACAACAATAACAACAAGATAATCTGTTAACTTCATTGATTTGATATTTTCATTTCATTAAATAAAGATAAAGAAAAGAAAATAACTGATAATTTAAAATTTACACAATTACTAAAATGCTATTTTTGTTCTTCCCTTTCTTTTATTTTCGATTTTTTTTTTTAAAAAATACACTTAAATATATTTAATATTTGACAATTTTTATACTCTCCTGGGGATTTTACAAACATTGAGTTAAATAAAGACCCATAATAAAATATGTAATGAAAAATTAAATTTTATTTTTCCCATTAATTAAATCATTTTTTATTCTCAAACCTGAGGAATATGCTGCCAACTATCTAATCATTTTTTTCTAGTGCAGATATGTAATCAACTGGTTGCAATCTATATATATTGTACCAGATCATACTCCCTGCAGAATTCTTTTCCTAATCTTGCACTGAGCATGAAGTGACCAAGATTCAACAGGTAAAGAAATGGATATCAATTTAGCCAATTGTCTGTACTCATGTATATTGGTACTTCCAGCTAAATTGATAGAAAGAGTGGATTGACAGGACTCTTCCAGTTAAAAAACACCCTTTAGTTGATATCTTACTTGAATGCCCGAATATTTAGAACAATAGCAAGTACACACTTTTGAAAAATCTATTTACAAAATAGACTTTTGCATGCCACTTCTAGAAAAGAATCAAAAAAATGAATTTTTTTCACCTTCCCAGAAGGATGTGCAATACCATATGTTCAGCGGAGCATAAGAATAAGATTTAACCCCCGGTAGATCGATATCCCTTGTGGCTAGCTCGGTCACTCTATCTAGGGTCTTCAAATGGATAAGTTAAATGATTATTATAGGTACATGGTTGCTAAGGAAATGACACATTTTTATCAATATAAAGAATATGAAAACGAAACAAGTTTAATATTATGATTAAATATTTATTTAAGCCCAAATACCCACCACCGTTTCATACTAATGATGATATAATAAAAAAAAATACTAAATAATTAATTATTACAAACCCCTATATATATATATATATATATATATATATATATATATATATATACGAGGCACTGAAATCAATAAAATACAATTTATATAAGAAAATAATAAATCCCTAAAGCTATTTGCAAGGTTTATAAGTAATGGAAGTGGTCTGAGCTCCTTTTACCCAAGTAGAAATAAATTTTACTTTGTGTGATTTGATATACAGATATGAGATTTTTGGTCATACAGGCATACGCTTTTACTGATGACTTTAAAACCTTTTTATTGATGGCAAATATAATAATAAAAAAACCAACTATGCATATATATTTTTGCACTATGAGATATTTCACTAATTTTATATTTTCAACAAGTCTATAGGTTGCATTGGCTCAGATACTATATCGTACTCACCATAAGGTACTGTATCTATTTCCCTTTTGCTATAGATAAATTCCTATACATGTATATACGTGCAGCACAATTATACACTTACTATTATTTAAATGTAAAGTTATTAGAGGACTTGCTTACAGGGAATCTATAATAGATCAATCCCTTCTTATTCGCATCATGAGGTGCAGCAGTGACAAAAAAAATAACTTAAAAAGGATTTACGGTTAAATACATTTTTAGATATTCAGCATGAGATATCGTATTTACCAAATATTATAAGCATATGTACGCATATATATATATACATGCATATTTATATATGACGAATTTCAGGAATAACAACAAGAGCAAAATGAATAGCAACAAAAAAAAAAGAATCTCATTGCAACCTTTGTTGAAAATACTAGAATTTGAAATAGAAAAATTGACTTAAAAGATTTAACTAAAAGCTTTATCATTTATGCCCGTAATAACTGTAAATTCAATATACATATGCGATAGACAACTCTCTCTTTTTTTAAATGATTAATAATAATAATAATAAAGAATATAATAATATATTTAATCAGAAATATCAAAGTTAATTACCTCAATATTAATAAAACCATCTTAAAATAAACGTATGTCTGCGTCTTCATTCTTCTCCTCTAGGCTCTGAGTGGGCTTCAAGTCAACTGGCTGTGTAGTGAGGATTTCATCTATTTAGCAAGGTGGCATTTGTCATCATCGTGGGTGGCTAGAACTGGCATGGTCACATCTTGATGGCTTGGGACAGAGAAAGGGCGGTGCACCGGCTAGTTGTCTACCCCACGGTCATTTTACTGGACTCACTGGTAGATTGCTTTATATTTTCCTGTTTGTATATGATAATAATTTTTATCAAATGTTCATTTTCTATCTTGACTAGTTTATTAAATTCTTAAGAAATCAAGAGTTCTTAAAAGAACTATATAATGGATTTCTTAGAAAATGTCAGCAGCGGTCTAGTCCATAAATTTATCTCTAAGTTGCTAGATAATTGAAAATCTCTGGAGCCAAAGTGGTGAACGACTTGAATGCCAAAAAAAGAATGAATCTCACAGCACTGACTAAACTATATCAATCCCACTAGACCTCTTAGAAGTATGAATCAGCCAATCCTTTCAATTTATCTTATCATTTAGATTATAACATTCCTTACAATTCTCTGATTAAATTCTACATTTTATGTTTGATATAATGGTTTCCATCTTGAATAACCCAGACCACTTGCTTACAAAATCAATTCAAAAGAATTTTTAAAAAGATAACAATTTAATTATAGCATTATCAAACATTTTGCTTTTGATCAGATTTTTGCAAAAGCAATTAACATTCTTAGTTTACAGAATAAAATTAGTTTTTAGAAAAGTAATTAAAAAAAAATATGTACAATTACATTGGAACAATTGCTTTTCTCTATTTGAATTTTTCAGAGAAAAGCCAAATACATAAAATAACATATCATAAAACATATACAAAAAGAAAATATAAAACAAAAAAAATACATGAGTTTACTTTACAATATTTTCTATGTCAATTTCATATTATTTAAATTGGTGTGTGTGGGTATTTTAATGCTCAGATCCAACTTCCATTATTAATATAGCGCATTTATATATTTGTTGTGCCTAATATGTACAAATCTATATATGTATCTGCTGTAATATTCTTTACAGCAGATTTTGTGCAAGGCCATTTGATAACGCCTGGCACAATATATATATATATATAAAATTGTTATATTATTAATTATTATAAATGTTCTATAAGATAAAAGATTTAAGTTATTTAATATTGCTAAATGATGTTACAGAAGAAGTTTATAGTTTTTGTATCAATAATTTCAATCTCTGTGATCAAGTTGCAATCTTTAGGGTCTATATATATATATTAGACCATTAATAATGGTGCATTTCCACCTATATTATTGAAATAAACTGAGATACTGCCAAATCTCTAGTGCTCATTCCAATACTTAACTGACAACCAATCAGATGTCAAGAATAACTGTCTAAATGACATCCAAACCTAAACACACAATAATGATTTTATGAGAAAAGGGTGGCCACCCTTTTTTCTACTTTTCTTTCTATATATCTAAGCCAGTTGTAAGCATTTAGGTTTGAAAGCTTGAAATTTTAAATATCTTCACAATTAACTCTCTGAGTCTAAATCATAAACGTACAATGTGAAATCCTATGATTTACTACAAAGTAGTTTTTAGAATACATAACAAGCAATAAAGTATGTAAATAATATTTTAATTTGCAAAGCACCGATAGTTGAAAATTAAAATAAATCGAGAGACTGCCAAATCTCTAGCACTTGTTCCAATACTTAACTGACAGCCAATCAGATGTCAAGAATAACTGTCTAAATGACATCCAAACCTAAAACACACAACAAAGATTTTACGAAAAAAGGGTGGCCATCCTTCTTTCTTTTTTTTCTATATATCTAAGCCAGTCATAAGCATTTAGGTTTGAAAGCTTGAAGCTTTAAATATCTTCACAATTAACTCACTGAGTGTAAATCATAAACGTACAATGCAAAAAGGGTGGCCACTCTTTTCTCATAAAATCTTTGTTGTGTGTTTAGGTTTGGATGTCATTTAGACAGTTATTCTTCACATCTGATTGGCTGCCAGTTAAGTATTGGAATGAGTGCTAGATATTTGGCAGTATCTCGATTTATTTCAATTTTCAACTATTGGTGCTTCGCAAATTAAAATATTATTCACCTTTGTTATTAAAAAGAGATTGCCTTGACAACAGTTTGAAATTGTTGATTGTTATTGATATTGGGATTATCTAAGTGTTGACGGGCTTTTAATGATTACATATGTTTTTAGATCTAAAAAAATTTAATTTCAAGTTCTCTGACATATAATATATATATATAGACGAGATCATTTGTGCATAGAAACATCAGTAGATTGTTCCTTGCTGTGATTGCCTATAATTATGAACTAAGTGCTAGAGGGTAGAATGAAGATTGTCAGAAGGAAAATCAAGAAAATTCTGAATACAAAAGAGTTTGATCAAAACATTACTCATTGCTTTTTTGTTTAATGTATCATTCATTTGAAATATATTTCTGAAGATCAAATGGTAACTATTTGGATATTTGAATTTTGTGGGTCAAAATTTTACCCAAGCAATCTGAATATCTTGAGCAAGATTCTTCATTATTATTGAATTGATACTAAGCCAGTCCACAGTGACAACATCATGCTCAATGTTTTGGCTAAAAATGGCATTGTTGTGTTTATGCATGCACCCAATTTTATCTTCTTAACCTTCCACCGACTTTTAGCTAAAAGCTGGCCATGAAAGGAGCATGGTCAGTGACAAAATTTCTGTATCGATTCAAACAGAATAGTTTTGCAATAATTTCTGGTGATGTATTGAGTCACAATGAGATTATTCTAAATAATCAATAATAAAAACAAACATAAATAATCCTTTAATAATAATATAATTTAAAGCACAATGTTTGTTAGTAACTCTTTAATCAGAAGGTAATCTGCCTTTGACTTGCACTGTTCAACCAGCTTCCTAACTCGCTGATGTTATAGTGAGTATGCAGGCCACTCTTAACCCCAAATGCAAGATAGACTTTCTAAATGATAAGAACATCCATCTTATTTTTATGCCTAAATGCAATTATATAGGCCAATCTAAAGCCTTTTGGAATGGGAGTATGAAGATTTAATTTTGTAACTTTCCATCCATTACATTTTTAATTTGTAGTTGAACTCAGTGAAATTTTCAAATTTTGACTGATATGTATTAGATATTATTAGAATCAATTTCTTTGGATTTAACTAAAAATTAGTAATGTAATGGACAGAAAGTTACATATATTAAATCTCCGTGCTCTGATTCCGAAAGGCTGTAGATTGGCATATGTAATTGTATTTAGATATAAAGATAAGATTGTTGTTCGTATCTTTTAAAGAGTCGCTATCTCGCCTTTGTGTTTGAGATTGTCCTGCATACTCACTATAACATCAGTGAGTTAGTAACGTGATTGAACAGTACAGGTCGAAGCTGATTACCTTCTGATTAAAGAATAAATAATCTTTGGGTTTTGTTTCATACAAGTCACTTTTTATTGGGCCACATTTGTATGGGGCATCTAACTATAAAGGGTTGAACATGGATTAAGAAATCATGAATTAATAATTATTAAATAGATATATTGAATCTTTAATAAAAAAAACTAAAGTATATATCTGGATTAAACAACATAATAGTTCATAACATTAAAAATGGGAGTTGTTTAAAGATAATAATTGTGTATGTTTGATAAAAGTATTCAGTTATTACTATTATTTCACACACACACCCCATTTTTTGGTGTAATAGAACCGTATCAGTCTCTGATGTGAGAGGTCCTAAGATCAATTCCATTATGGGCACTTCCGCCTTTGAAATGAATGCCCAAATAATAAAGCCAATCGATTCTTTTAAAATATTTTGTAAATTGGGACAAAGTTTGTTCTGTGTGTGGGGGAGGGCTACAAACATTTGGTGGGCATTGATTTAGCTTTTTTTTTTTGACTACACAATTAAATTTTCTTTTGACATTTTTAATCTTAGGTACTGAAAGGATTAAATTCGCAAGGTCACGTGATCGCAGTTCTAAAATCTATTAAAATATTTTACATATATTAACTACATAAATTTGAATGGGGGTGTAAGCCACTTTTAGTAATCATTTCTTTTCTTGGGCAAATTAAAAATTCATAAACATGAAGAATAAAATATATTTACTTATTTATTGAATTTTTATATTCTTAAGATTTCTCTGTCTGATATAAAATTCGATAAAATCAGTGATTTTTTTTTCCAGAATGACACTTCAAACCTTTAGTAGACTATGTCATTATATTAGCAGATTAAATATTTATCTGGGCAAATAAATTTTTAACAACGTCTGAAAAAGAAGAGTAAACTTATTTTATAGCATAAAATCCTTTTACGGTGGAAAAAAAGGAACATTTAGTCTTGTATTGGTGGTCGAGAGGTCAGCGCGACTGCTTTGCACTTGCAGGCAGTTGCCCGGGTTGCAGGTTCGCGTCCCGGCCGATGCTATGACACTTAAAAAAAAAGGAACATTTAACTTATTGAAAGTATCAATCAATAAAATTTGTTCTTCTAAAATTATAGCAGTATATACATACTCAGTAGTGAAAAGTCGAACGATTTCCACCACCTAATTTTAATTATTAAACGTTTTAGAAAAACTCAAAGTTTTAAATTTGTCAAATACATTCAATTGTTAGTAATAAGACACTGGTTATCGTTTCAAGTGATATTCTTCTTCTCTCTTCTTCAGTATTTTTAACCTAACTAGTGACTAAACCAGTGGTGGACCATAAAATTTTTAAATAGGAGTGATTTATTATAATATCACCACCAAAGAATAAGCAAGAAAAATAAAATAGAACATTTCTAAATTTGTAACTAAACCATTTTATTTTTCCATACCAATCATTGTTAAAAGTTCTTGTTGTGTGTGTGTATATATATATCATATGGATGCCAACAAAATGAGTATCATACAGGAAATGAATAACATCAAATTTTAATAAAGACAAAATTTACAATAAAGGGATTATCAATGGTAACAAAAATGAATTTAGCACTGAACCTCACAACAAATTGTTATTAACAGAAATATTAATCACTCAATACACAAACAAGTAAAACCCTAATTATATATATTACTATTGGGTCAATCTCCGACTCCACAATCTATCACTCAAATCTGACTGTGTACAACTTTAACAGGTGCATATATATTCACAGTTCGTTCTGTGTTTCCTCCTATAGATCTTGTTAGGCATAAAAAACAAAATAAGATCGGTACAATCTGCTTTAGTCCCTAGTCCGCTGTTGATACCTTCAGATGCATGGCCCATGGAATTGCTTCCCTTCACATGTTGATTCATGCTTCTTTCAGCCCTGTTCTAACTCCAATCAGCTCCAAATATCGACTACTAACAGTTAAAAAAAATTGTAATAAATACAGCAAACAAATCCACAAACGCCAAAAAAAACCCTTGGACTTTTCTGTACATGCTATTTATATCTCATTGGTTTCCCTTGGGCATTCCGGTTTTAATTCTTGATCACTATCCTATTCCCTCAGATCCCAATCAGTCTGCTTTCCCGCTAATAATTTTAATTAGTCTTTTTCGACTTTGATTGTGTTAAACAAATAATTCCTATTAGTAAATCTTCCTTACCATTCATCAAGCAGAATTTATTATTTACCTCACGCAACTAATTTCTATTGTTTATTTTAAGCAAATATTTCGTATCATTTATATTAAAGTCGTTTAACTTTCTTTCAATACGTGCTTATTAATTTTACACTCGTTCGACTTAACTTTATCTGATAACCATCTATTAAATATATTTCTCTAAATATATTTTCTTTGCCTTATCTCTTTTCTTTGTCTGGAGTACTGAACATGTTATTTACTTCTATAATTCATCATCATCATCATCAACCATTATCAATCCACTGCAGGATGAAGGTCTCTCCAAGTTTAATCCATCTTCTCCGATCTTTACCTTCTCTTCTCCACATCACCCCTGCACACTTTCTTATTTCATCCATCCATCTCACATGTGGTCTCTTTCTGGGTCTTTTATAATCTCTTGGAATCCAGTTTAAGATTTCAATTGTCCATCTATTATCATCTCTTCTAGCTATATGTCCAGCCCAACTCCACTTCAATTTTTTAATTTTTTCAATGAGGTCAATAACATCTGTTTGTTCTCTTACCCATACATTGCGTTTTCGATCTCTTCTTGTTACTCCCAACATGCATCTTTCCATACTTCTTTAAGTGGTCTGGAGTCTCTGAATTGCTCTTCTATTAAGTGTCCAAGTCTCAGAACCATAAGTAAGAACTGGTAAAACAATTTGTTAAAAACCTTCCTTTTCAAACATGTAGGCATATTTCCTTTTAGTATCAAGTTATTATTATTGAGTTTAAATTTAAATATTAGTACGAAACATACCAGATCTAATGTATTTTTTGTTTTTACTAGCATCGATTTTTACTTTTTATGTCAATATATAAATGTAATTATATATTCAACACATGATAAATATTTAAAATATTTTTTTTATTATTTTGTTATATTTTTCTGCACTAAATATTTATAAGTTCATTTATAAATGTTAATTACAAGGAGACAAAACACAATATTTTATTGCTCATCTTGAATTAAAAACAATAAAAATTTATTCCCTCTGAAGAGAAACTAGAATAGATAAGCATCTCAATCTCAAATAATTACTGATCCTGCCGCAAAAAACGGCTCCAGTGGCGCTAGTGTCACGTATTGATAATAGCAAACAAATATCAGCAGAATTTACTGAAATTTCACAAATGTTTTGTGACACTGCCATAATTAGCAGCATCTTTGAATAGAATCTCAAGTAGTTAACAACTTGAGGTCTGCATGAATGGATATAATATGATACTTTATATTTCTTATATTTTTATTATTTTCACATTATAAAATTCGTTCTCCTTTGCATTGTTGTTTGTAATAAATCGGCTGAAACATTTTGAATATTGAAAGATTTATTATATATATTTATTTTATGAATATGGTTTTATAAGCCGAAAGTATGCTCAGTGAGTCTTTCCTTAGCCAATGTTTAAAATGTATATAAAAAATAATTATAAATAAAGTGGAAGTATTATAACTAATTTTTACAGATTCTTTTTTTAAAATAATAAACAAAAATGTAAATACATTAAAGATCAGCCTGTCAAGCTATTGTGCATGCACTTTTTACGAGTACTTTTTTCCAGTACTTAAGATTTGCCCATATATAAGCATTTGGGTTGGATAGAATAAGTGGATTCATTTTATTCTTTCCTAAATACTATATCTTGTGTTGGGAGTGAAAGTATTCATTTATTGTTAACACTCATAAAAAGTCCATGCACAATAGCTTGACAGGCTGATCTTTAATGTATTACAATTTATAAACATGTGCTATATAAAATAAATGCTTAAAAATGTAAATTGTAAATATGGCTGCTTTTTCTCAGCCATTTAAATATTTATTGTCTGCCCCTGAAAGTGTATAATTAAAAAAAAAGGCTGCCAAGTTTGGTAGACACCATAATGCACACATGCCAAAAATTTAAATACTATCATATCCGGATAATAAGTTATGATATAAAATGTGATGTTGTATTCTATATCTCTATACATAGTAGATCAGCTTCATTCTTTCTCTACCACCATAAACTTTTACAAAACAGTTGAAAACCTTCTCAAAACTCATTTAACTGTCAAACACAATCTAAACCATTTCTAGTGTTTTAGTAGCAGTTACTCACAATTTAAACCTATTCATGGAACAAACAAATCTTAATACATTGTTAAGATAATTCGTGAGTAAGATCCTCGAAGAATCATCGCAAATAATGCCCACCTTTTCTTAGATCAATGCCAGTCTATTTTGTCAGATAAAAGATGATCACTTTTATCTCACCTTTGGTTTGTTCATCATCATCATTGTCTACCATTGGTTTGTTATATAGTATTAAATCAAGCTTTAATATTCAAAAAGGCCGCACACTTTTAATTAATGGCAATTCTTATTTTTATATTAATGAAACCAGTTTTCGCTTTCAGATATTAATTTAAATGAAATTTTACTGTTTTAATGAGCATCATTTTATGGTACTAAATATGTAATGCTAAGAATATAAACCTATTCATGCAACAAAAAAGACTGAATATTTGACTAAGATGAGTTCATAACTAGATTTTCAAAAAATTTAAATGATTTATAATTAACACTACTTTTTACATCAATTCCAACTTATATTGTTGCATAAAATATGATCACTTTTATCCTACTTTTGGTGTGTTACTGTCATGTTTATATAGATACAAAACTCTTGATGCAGTAGCGCCACTCAGTGCAAGCCTGTGGTTTTCATCAGTGAGGAGCCTTCAAACTGAGAACACTAAACCTAGATCTGATCTAATGCAACTCTCCAACAGACATCTTTTACTTATTTAATTAACTATAAGGTTTTGAGACTAAAATAAAAACACAATAATGTTTTCAATTCAAGCTCATTTATTTGTATAGTCATATAAATCTGAAACCAGTTCAGCATCTATACATTCTAATGTCTTTGGTTCTTTAATAATCACTCATGGAATATCAAGGTGCAGTGCTCTCAAATGCAAGGCTTTTCACCAATGAAAGCCACAAGCTAGAAACCAGTCTGGGGATATTGGATGAAAAGGCACTAAATAGAAATTTTATACACAAACCTTCTTGCATCCATTTATTACTCAGGCTGGCACTGGGTGACACTACTGGATTGTCTCTGTTTTAACAGCTTGTGTGAGCATAAAGAATGGTGATCATGTGATGTGTTTATATATGATTAGAAACACAGAGTCATAACAATAGGTTTAAATATTTCTTAATTAAAACAAATATACAAATGTGTATTTACAATATATAGAGCTGTTATATGTTCCACTAATACCATTGTCTTGGTATAGCATTTAGTTGCTATGCAACTGTTAATGTAAGGGACTTCAGATACCCTTTTAAGTTAATCTACCACTTCTAGCTACACATATAATCTTGCTTCATGTCTCCAACTGAACTGACTATAGACAATTTTCCTTCCATAATGAAAACAATCAGATTCACTGAATACCATTATCCATTGGTCTGTTTCTCATATTGGATATATGCTACTTATTCATATACCCATCAGTCTGCGACAATGAATCCTCAATCCAATTGAGATAAAATGGAATCTGGACTAGTTCATTATTTTGAAGGTAAGTCAAGATATTATAATTATATAATAATGAAATAATTTACTTTGTGAATAGGTTTATATTCTTAGCATTATATATTTAATAACCCACTAAACATCACATGATTACCATAGTGGCGCTACTGTATGGAGAGTTTAGCCTCTGTATCATATTTAATAAGCTATAAAATTATCTGCATGCTCAGTAAAACTATTACCATTCCCACTTTAAAACAAAACTTGTTAGCATATGCTTTATTGTGGAGTTAAGGTATATAGTAAATGGGCCCATTTTACATAAATCACCATACAGACACATTGTTACCTCACAGTTTATATTGTAAATAGCTAAATCGTGTTGTGATATAACATATGTTGATTGAGAGATGGATCTTTAGCCAGCTAGAGAAAGAACCAGTCACCTCTTCAATTCCGAACCCATAGTGTATATGTATCTATGTTTTTAAGTCATTATTTCATGTGGATGAAAACTAGTTTACAGTAAACGAAAGTAAAATTATTATTAGATTAATTAGTTTATCAGCATATTTATTAATGTATGCATATTTTGCTAAATAAAATAATCATTGATTAGAGCAGATTAGAAATAATTAATCCAATTATAATAATTAATATATTAAGTGTTACATATTAAGTTCATTAAGCTAAATTATGTACGGTAATTTACTTTTCAATTAAGAAAATTACATTATTGATAAACTTACAAATAACAGAAAATGATTCCGTATTCTAAAAGAAATTTAAAATGTTAGTATTAATATAAACAAATAATACAAATAATATCAACACAGCCTTCTACACAATTTATGTAATGTCAATACAATATTTTATTATAGTCAACTTCCAAAATTAACTATCAGTTTCAAGCATTCCAACCATCTTCTTCAGAGTTATAAAATATACAATATATATATATTATAAAGAAGATATCAAAAATTACAGACCTATCAGTCTTTTATCAGTTTTATACAAAATTTTTACCAAGATAATTACAACTCGTCTTCAGAGAACATTGGATTTCCACCAACCAAGAGAACAAGCTGGATTTAAAAGTGGTTTTAATACAGTAGATCATATCCAAGTATTGAGAGAAGTTATAGAAAGGACAAATGAATATGAGTTGCCATTATGCTTTGGATTTGTAGATTATGAAAAGGCATTTGCTTCTATAAACATTTATTCAATGATTAAAGCATTGGATTATCAAGGTATAGATCCAGAATATTGTCATATTGGAAAGAATATTTATAAAAATGTAGCAGCAACAATTAGATTACATAATGATACTAGGAAAGTCAACATTGAGAAGGGTGTAAGACAGGGTGACTCCATATCTCCAAAACTTTTTACAGCAGTGCTGCTGCAAAGGTTTTTTTGGATTAAAATGGGAAGCTAAAGGAGTGAAAGTAAATGGAGATTATTTAAGTCATTTAGATTTTGCAGATGATGTAGTTGTTTTGCAAATAAATCTGCAGGAAATTTTGCAGGAATTATCAGATGAAAATACAAAAGTAGGACTAAAGATAAATGTTAAAAAGACTAAAGTAATGTTTAATGGTTTTTCTCAAAATGTGAAAATAAAGATTGATTATGATGAGTTACAAGATGTTTTCATCTGCATTAATAATCTGACCAAGGTAATTGTAGCTCTGTTACAGAGCTACAATTACCTTGGTCAGATTATTAATGCAGATGAAAACATAATAAATAAAATTAATCATAGAATTAAACTTGTTTGGAGTGCTTTTGGTAGAAATGACTTGATACTAAAAGGGAATATGCCTATGTGTTTGAAAAGGAAGGTTTTTAATAAATATATTTTACCAGATCTTACTTATGGATCTGAGACTTGGACACTTAATAGAAGAGCAATACAGAGACTTCCGACCACTCAAAGAAGTATGGAGAGACATATGTTGGGAGTAACTAGAAGAGATTGCAAACACAATGTATGGATAAGAGAACAAACAAGTGTTACTCATTGAAAAATTTAAAGACTGAAGTAGATTTGGGCTGTACATATTTCTAGAAGAGATGATAATAGATTGATAATTGAAATCTTAAACTGGATTCCAAGAGATTGTAAAAGACCCAGAAAGAGACCACATGTGAGATGGATGTATGAAATAAGAAAGTGTGCAGGAGTGATGTGGAGAAGACAAGCTAAACATCGAAGAAGATAGATTGAACTTGGAGAGACCTTCATCCTGCAGTGGATTAATAATGGTTGATGATGATGATTTGTGTTTTGGTTAATAAAGTCATCATAAAAGGTATCTTTTTTTCCTATCCCATTCTCTTTTCTCCTGGTTCTTATTTACTTAGGAGTGGCTGTTAATGATTGTGACTTTTCTAATTATTTTATGCAAACTTTTTAAAAAATCTTTAACTATTTTGAATTCTTCACAAACCTGTTTTAACTCTTTTTTTCACTCAGAAACTCTAATTTTTATAGCCAAACTTTTATAAAGCAATACTTTTTTAAAAAGCAAAAAAACTGATAGGAAAAATATCTGAACATATCAGGATTAAATGCTTTTAAATATCTGCAAAGACTTAACACTAAAGAGGAGTTTTTAAAAATGCATTACATATAAGATTATTGAATTCTGGATAGTTAGAGTTTGAATGCTTTCCAACCTTATTGTATTTCCTACTAAGAATAGCTAGATACCCATTTACTGACCAATATTAGATATTTTTGTTTATCTCCATATTGGCTTTTTAAAAATAAATAAATAAACGATTTTAAAAATCTGATTGATATTCAAATTCAAGTTTGGATTTGAACTCGGGTCTTGACAGACATGTGTTATCTATACAATGTGACATTCTTTTCTTTAGCAGATTTAATTCAGTGGTTGATGTAGAAAACCTATAAATGTATAAAATACTTTTTTTTCATGGAATTATATTAGTAAGATAATTTACAAGCAAGGTCTCTGAAAAATCATTTTAAATAAACTTGTAAATAGTTTTCATCTTTTGTTATTGTAATACAAAGGAAAAGGTGGGTATTATTTACAGATTTACTAAAACGATTCTTCACAGAACTTGTTTGTAAATTATCTTAGAGATGTATTTGGACGTATTTGTTCCATGAAATAGCCTTGCATTCTTATTTGACAAACATTAAAATCCCTTTACATGTTCATTAAAATCCTATGTATAAAATAACATATATTGGAAAAAGCAAAAGCACCTCTCCACTCTAGCGCCACCTAGCATAAGCTTGACTGATTGATGATTAGTGGATGCATATAAAATCTCTACCTTTAGTATTTAAATCCCCATCCTCAAACAAGTTTCCAGCTTTTGCCTTTATCAGTGAGTTTTGGGAATCAAGGTTGGAAGAAATGCAGACATACATCCAGCAATGACTTTTATCTACATTTTATATCGTAAAACTAAAAACTTGAAATTCAAATGAGCCTAAGGTTTTGAACCCAAGACAATTTGTTTGAACAGTTATATTGATCTGAACTCAGTTCAGTAAGTATATGTGTTAGTATTTTCTTTTTTCATTAATTAGAGACAACTTATTCTTGGCTAGGAATATTAATAATACTAACAAATCACCAATTTTCAGATTATAATAATATAATGCCATCAAAAGTGAGCTTATGTAATAAGAAAGGAATCTGCTGTTAACTGAAAGGAAACCCTTTGATTCCTCTTTAGAACTGAGCAAGGCAAATTTCTAATGTTGACTCCATATGTTTTTGTCATTCCAAGTTGTTATTACTATTTTATTATTCATATAGAATACAACTATAGATGGGCAGCATACCAACACATATCAGCCAGTGTGTGTTTTGGGCTTTTTACCTCCGAGTTTAAGATAAAAAAAACCCATGGTCTTTCTTCTCAGTTGTGTGATAATTCTTAACTGAAATATCAGTTGTTGTTTTTTGAAGACAGAATAAATGTGTGTGTGAATGAATTTTTTTTAATAGGTATTTACAATCATTACATACAAAATTAAAACATGATTCTTATTTCCAGGAGAGAGTAACACTAGCCAAGGCAGCATTTGATGGCTGAAGGAAGAGAGTGCTAAGAATTTCCTGATTGTGGATCCAGGCAGTCATTAAATGATAATCATTTGTTTAGGTACTTGAATTGCACATCACATTCAAGTGAAGGAAGAATGCAAGAATTAAAAGATGTGTCTAATATTAAATAGAATATTATTGGATTTTGAATTCAGAAGATGAAGAGATAATTGATTTAAAAAATGGACATGTACTGTACTACAAAGGCACAAACATTGGAAGTACAAGTGAAGTATGATTCATCAATAATAAAAAGTGGGAAAACAACATCGTGGAGATTGATGGTATATCATACAGAGTGGCAAGGTTAATTATTCATCTTAATGGTATATAACAAATGCAGATAATTCAGATTTATACTCCTAACAAATTCTCATTGTGATTTCAAAGAAGTAGATTTTTATATGGATGAACAAGAGGCTTTTGATCAGACCAAACAAAATTTTAAAATTGTCTTGGGTGACTTTAATGCCAGAATTGGCAAATAATTGAAAGATAAAGGGCTATATGTAAGTTTAGTTATAATGTAATAGAAATGAACAAAGTAACTTTTATATTATGAATTCTTTTTTGTTGTTGTTGAGAAAAATGCTAAGCAGAAATGAACATGGAAGCATCCAACTGAAAGTACGGATTATATATATTTTTTCTCATGTGTCATAGCATCAGCCGGGAAGTGAACCCGCTAACCCGGGACAACTGCTTGTAAAGCAGCTGTCACTAACCTCTCAACCACCAATGCTTGACTACAACACGATTGTAATGTTCTTAATAAATTCAATATAGGAAGTGATCATCAATTAGTGAGATGTAAGATGCATGATAGTGCAAAACTAGACCTACAAAAATTATTAAGAAAAACAAAAGTCACAGGTGAATTTAAATTAGAACTTGCAAACCGATTTCAAATATTACCAGATTTTAAACATGATTCATATTTGAACGAAATCAATAGGAAAAACTAATACACTTTTAAAAAAATTGCAACAAAGGTAGGTGGTACAAAAAAATGATAATTGATTAGTAAAATTTTTATCGAGATTAGACAATTTTTTGAAGAAAAATAGAAATATGAACATATATAAAGATGATGCATTAAGAAGGAGAGAATATTTAGAATTTTGTAAAGTGGTGTATAAAAGAATTGATAACAATATAAGAAAGTATAACTGCGAATTAGTAAGGAAAGCTATAGAAGAGAATAAAAGTTTTAAGAATATAAAACACAATCTTGGTATTGGTAGAAAACTTATTTCTGCAATAAGAAAAAAAGATGAAACTATTATTAAGAAGACAGATGACATTATCAAAAATTATATACCAATAAAAAAAAAGAAAAAATACCTCCTACAGTAACTATATCTTCTGAATTGTCAAGCATTTTAAATGAAGAGGTGAAAAAATTAAATCTATGAAGAAGGGAAAAGCTCCAGATATTTATGGAATTATTAGCACTATCTTAAAAGTAGATGAAAAAAGTGATACCAGATGATGGGAAGAATGCATTATTAATATTTTTAAAAGATCATAAAGAAGATATTAGAAATGACCAATCTATCAGTCTTGTTGTATAGAACTGATAAAACTCATGCAGCGAACATTGAACTTTTAACCAACAAGAAGAATAAGCTGGATTTAAAAGTGGTTTTAATACAGTTGATTATTGAGAGAAGTTATAAAAAAGACCAATGAAAATGAATTGATATTAATATTTTGGATTTGTAGATTATGAAAAGACATAAGCTGGATTTAAAAATGGTTTAGTATAGTGGATTATATCCAAGTATTGAGATAAGTTATAGAAAAGACCAATGAAAATGAATTGGATATTATATTTTGGATTTGTAGATTATGAAAAGGCATAAGCTCCAAGTATTGAGAGAAGTTATAGAAAAGACCAATGAAAATGAATTGATATTATATTTTGGATTTGTAGATTATGAAAAGGCATAATCTGGATTTAAAAATGGTTTAGTATAGTGGATTATATCCAAGTATTGAGAGAAGTTATAGAAAAGGCCAATGAAAATGAATTGGATATTATATTTTGGATTTGTAGATTATGAAAAGGCATAAGCTCCAAGTATTGAGAGAAGTTATAGAAAAGACCAATGAAAATGAATTGATATTATATTTTGGATTTGTAGATTATGAAAAGGCATAAGCTGGATTTAAAAATGGTTTAGTATAGTGGATTATATCCAAGTATTGAGAGAAGTTATAGAAAAGACCAATAAAAATGAATTGATATTATACTTTGGATTTGTAGATTATGAAAAGGCATAAGCTAGATTTAAAAATGGTTTAGTATAGTGGATTATATCCAAATATTGAGAGAAGTTATAGAAAAGACCAATGAAAATGAATTGACATTATAGTTTGGATTTGTAGATTATGAAAAGGCATTTGATTGTATGCACATTTCTTTAATGATTAAAGCATAGCGTCATTAAGATGTATATGTAGGATGTCACATTCTGAAGAATATTTTTAAAAATATAACAGCAACGACTAGATTCCATAATAATAGGAGGAAGATTAACATTGTGAAAAGTATATGACAGAGTGACACCATGACTCCAGTATTTTTTACAGCACTTTTGCAAAAAATATTTTGTGGATTAAAATGGGGAAATAAATTAATGAAAGTAAATGGAGGGTATTTACGTCATATCAATTTTGAATATGATGTAGTTGTTTTTGCAATTCAGACGAAAATAAGAAAATAGGACTAAAGGTAAATGTTAAAAAAATTAAAGTAATGTTCAATGGATTTTCTCAAACAAAGAAAATAAAGATTGTTAATGATGAGTTAGAAGAAGTTATCAACTACAAATATCTTGGTCAGATTATTACGATAGATGGAAACATAATGAACAAAATTAATCATAGAATTAAATCTGTTTGGAATGTTTTTAATAAAAATAATTTAATATTCAAAAATATATAAATTCGTGTGTTTGAAAAAGGAGGTTTTTAATAAAAGAGTTTCACCTGATCTTATTTACGGAGCTGAGACCTAGACACTTAATAGAAGAGCAATTCAGAGACGTCAGACTATTCAATGAAGTATGGAGAGATGCATGTTAAGAATAACAAGAAAAGATTGAAAATGAAATACGTGGGTGAGAGAACCAATGTGTGTTTCTGACATCTTTAAAAAATTAAAAGACTGGAGTTGGGCTGCACATATTTCTAGAAGATATGGTAATAAATGGACAGTTGGAATCTTAAACTGGATTTCAAGAGATTGTAGATTTATAGTAGAATAATATATCTACCAGCTCTAAGTTAACTGAGTTCGAATCTCAATAGGTTTGAGGTTTTTTTCTTTCAAGTAGCTGGTCCATTTACCTAATTAACAAGGATGAAAATTATTCAAATCCTCATCAGCTAACAAGTTTTTAGTACTGTTTTTCCTTTGCTGTTCCTCTTTGAAGGGCTTTTAGAATGACCTTTGACTTGCAAAAGGCTATTTTACTGCAATTAATATTAGTTTATTGTCTCTATATCCCCTCCCCCCAGATAATTCTCATTTGTATACTTTTTGGATTGGTAAAAAAATTGAGTTATCAATCTCTATATATAATTTTCTGTGAAATTTATGATGCACGCTATAAACAGACCTAGAAGATTAACCTTCGTCTTCGTTAACGATCATGTTTAAGTTCACTTATTTCTACTTTTTATTCTGACGCATCAAGTTTTTTTTTTTTGAGATTTTAAAGCTCTGCGAAATAAAATTTTAATTTTATTTGTAAATAAATTTAAATTTAATCCTTGCTTTTCGAGTTTTTATTATATGTTTAAAAAGAAATTGATTTTATATATATAAAGTTTCGTGTAAATCAAAAATCATTAAATAATATAAGGTCCCTGTAGGGGTAGACAGGATAATCAGTTTGACAATTTTTATTCTTTTATTTATTGATAAATAAGATTTATTACATTAAATGAAAAATATACGTTGTTACAAATGCTTTCCTTCCACAATTAGAGTATTAATACGCATCAAAAAATCATAAAAGGCAAAAATATGAAGATAAAAATGTTGTAATAACTCATTATTAGCTCAGTGATTTTTAATAGTAGGAATTAATTGCCAATATAGGTAAATCAGCATTAATCAAAAAAGTCTGGGGGGGGGTATCAAATTTGTGAATTCAAATTTCAGGAATAGAACCTTTACTTTCTCACTGTAAATACAAACTCTGCTAAGATAGGAAATGTATATATATATATTAATTTTTAATCAGAAGGTAATCAGTGTTTAACATGCACTGTTTATTAATTCATGAACATTATAGTGAGTATGTAGGATACTCTCAAACCCAAATGCAAGATAGTGATTTTTAAAAGAATGGCCATCTTATCTTTGTACCTAAATGCAATTATATAGGCCAATCTACAGGATTTTGGAATGAGAGCATGAAAATTTAATCTCCATAACTTTGTGTTCGTTACATTATTAATTTATAGTTAAATCCAGAAAAAAATTTAAATGTACAGCTGATAAATATTAGATAATATTAGAATCAATTTAGTAACAATGTAATTTACAAGCATAGTTTTCATTTGTAATTCTTAATGAGGTAATCATTCTTTAAAATGCACTGATGTTATAATGAGTATACAGGACATTCTCAAACCCAAATGCAAAATAGAGACTTTTAAAAAATAATGTGATGGACATAAAACTTACAAATATTAAATATTCATGCTTTCATTCTGAAATGCTTTAGATTGGCCTACATAAGTACATTTAGGTACGAAGATAAAATGGTTATTCTTATCTTTTAAAAGTTTCTATCTTGTGTTTGAATTTGAGATTGTCCTGAATACTCATTGGTGAATTGGTAACATGATTAAACAGCATGTCAAAGACTGATTACCTTCTAACCAATAATTACTAATGAAAACTGCACTTGTAAATTATACTATATTAAATATATATCTTATTGTGGTTTGAAATAAGGTTGGGAAGGCAAGAATGGATGGTGGCTATAGTTTATATAGCTAGTGGAAATAGTCAAACTATAATGGAGTGGAACAATAGCATATATGAGTGCCTAGTTAAGGATATACAGAGTTTTAAAGAAAAGGGTAGGAGAATAATGGTTATAGGAGATATGAATCGGCATATTGAAGAAATTGATGATATGAATAAATTTTGCCAGAGAGTAAATTTGAGCATTGGAAACTTATCAAATAATATATCCCCCACAATAGATTATGTATTGGTAGAGAAAGAGGTAATAAATAAAGTACAGAAAATTAAGGTGTTTGATAATGAAGAGAGAGTATGTAATAGTGATCGTAATTTCTTAGTAATTGATATGGTTAGTAATGTGATAGAGAATAGAAATAAAAGTAGAAACAATAGTGAAAGATGTGGATGGAGAGTGAATGATAAGAATATGTTGGAAGAGTATAAAATACAAGTTGAAGAAACCATGGAAGAGTTGGTTGGAAATGAGTATGAGGACTGGTGTGATGAAATAGAAAAAGTGGCAAATAGGGTTTTAGGTGAGAATATTCAGAAGAATAGAAGTAATAAAAAAATGAGAGTTAGTAAAAGTGTAAAAGAGAGGGGAAAAGCATGCAGGGAATATGTATGCTATTAAGAACAAATAAAGTGAAAAAGTTATTAATGCTAAATGGGGAAAGTACTTAGAAAAAAAGAAGTTAGCTAAAATAGATAATTATAGAGAGAGAATGAAACTAAATAGTAAATTATTGGATGATATTAATAAAAGTGGAAGAGATGGGAGTAAAAAATTTTGGAATTACATTAAAATAATAAATTTAAAAAAGGGAGAGATAGTATTACTGGATGAGGAGGGAATAGAGTGTAGCTCTAGAGAAGAATTAGAGAGAATATTGAAATAGTTATGTAATGGATATAGAAAAGATGTTAGATGTGAAGGACAGAGGAACAGAAAATATGAAAGCATATATTAGATTTACAGAAAATGAACTGAATGAGACAGGAAAGAAATTGAGAAGTGGTAAGGCAAGAGGTTTAGATGGATGGGCAGCAGAGATGATAATGAATTTAGGGTGTAGAACAAAAGTAAAGTTATTATCATGTTTTAATAAGATGGCACAGAGGATAGTTTTTCTGGATAGTTGGAGTAATACAAGAGTAAGATTATTATTTAGACGAAAAGGTAAAGATCATAGAAAGTTAAATAATTATAGACCGATAGCAGTAACATCAGTTTTATATAAAGTTTTTTCATATATGGTGGCTGGAAGAGTTGCAAAATGGATGGAAGAAAATAATGTATTGGGGGAAATGTAAGGAGGTTTTGGGTCAGATAGGCATATAGGAGATAGTTTGTTGTAGTTATACAACTATGGATATGAGTAGGAATTCAGGTAGACAGTTATATATGAGTTTTATAGATATAGAGAAGGCATATAATAGAGTGAATAGAAATAGATTAAGGATAAGTTTAGCAAATCTGGGAATGAATGAAGCTTTAGTGGATATTATTAAGAAATTATATGAAAATAATTACTATACATATCAATTAGGGGATATAGAATCAGTTAAAGTTAAAATTGGGGTGGGACTAAGGCAAAGATGCCCTATGTCACCTATTTTGTTTTTGTTGTATTTGAGTGAAATGGAGAGAGCAATAGAAAGACTAGGAAGAGGTATAGAAATACTGTTAATAGGTGGCAAGGGAGTATATATCTTGTCAGGTCTTTCTTTGCAGATGATGTCTTTTTGTGTGCAGAAAAAAGAGAAGATATGGTAGTTATGCTGAGGACATGTGCAAGAGTGGATATAAAGTTAAGTGTGGTGAATAGATATAGTTATTTGGGAATCATCTTGAGTAATGAGAAAAATTTCTTGGATGAATGGGAGAAAAAATTGATAAATGAAGCAAAGAAAAGGAAATGATTGATAAAGAAATTAACAGTGTTTTCATATAATAAATATGATGTAGCTAGAATTGTATGGAAGGGAGTAATAGTAGCAGGGTTAACATATGGCAATGATGTGTTATGTGATAGTAAAATGGTATTAGATTACGTAGAAAAAGTACAAAGGGAAGTAGGAAGACATGCATTAGATGCAGAGGTATAGACAGCAAAGGAGGCAATTTAAGGAGAAATGGGATGGTCAAGTTTTTATATGAGGGATGCAAAAAGTAAATTGAAAATGTTCGGTAGATTGCAGTTTATGGATAATAAAAAATAACCAAAATAGTATTTAATTGGGTTACAAGTAAAGGGCAGGCAACAAGATGAGTGAGAAGAGTAATGTGGTATGCAGAAGATTTGGATAAAGAATTTATTGATTGCTCTTGTTATAAAGAATTTATGTCAGTATATTTGTACAAAAGATGGGATGATTTAGTTAGGAAGATTGTTGAGTGTTATAGTGGTAAGGAGTGGAATAGAAGAATAGATGCATTAATAAAGAATAGGGAGTTGGAGAGATGGAGAACTAGTATGGAGAGTAAAACAAGTTTAAATATATATAGAAGTAAACGGAACATTGGGTGTGAGTTAATTTATGATAATAGTAAGGAAAGTAGTTCATTATTCAAAACTTGAGTGGAATTATTAGCAACAAGGTAATATACATGTAAATGGAAAAATATGGGTGATTTAGTCTGCAAGTTGTGTAAGGAAAGCATAGAAAATATTAGGCATCTGTTACTTCAATGTAAATGCTTGGAAGCAGAAAGGATACAAATAATGAAGTTATGGAAGATTAAATATAAACAAAGTGATTACACAGAAAGTGAGTTATTGTTTTTTATGCTAGGTTTGGTAAAAGATAAGAGGAGTTAAGATATAAAGGTCATGGAGTTGACAAAGATTATGTTGTGGAAAATGGGATGGAGCAGATTATGGTAAAACAGGGTGGAGAATGGAAAGGAAATGTAAAGTGACTATCAGGTTTTTCTGGGCATAGTTGCTGAGAGATTCCTGACTCTGTATAAGAAGAAGTCACAGTGCAACACATCACATCAATGAAATTATGGAAGAGTAAATATGAAAAAAGTGATTATACAGAAAGTGGATTATTGGTTTTTATGCTGGGTTTGGGAAAAGATAAGGGGGATTTAGATATAAAGGCCATAGAGTTGACAAAGATTGTGTTGTGGAAATGGGATAGAGCAGAATATGGGAAAACTTAGACTGGGGAATGAAAAATGAAGTGGCTAACAGGTTTCTCTGGTCCTAATTGCTGAGAGATTCTTGACTTTGTTTAAGAAGCTACAATTCATCACATCATTCGTCTCATCTCATCATTTGTCAGAGCCATCAGAAAGAGTAATGGATGAGTACAAAGAATTGATTAGTAATTTGAGTAGTAGAAATAGTTGGATTACTATCAAGATTCAACAATGGATATAAGTTAGATAGGGCATGTTCTATCAATGATAAATTGGAAAAATTATGTGAGAGAAATGATGTTATGTTTGTGGATGTGTGGGATTTTTTTAGTAAGAGGAAGTTATAGAGTAAATATGGATTGCACTTAGGAAAACAAGGAATTGAAGTTTTAGGGAGGTTGATTTATAAATAATAGTTTGGGAAACTTATAAGGGGGTGTGTGTTAAGTAACAGTGTTATCAGAAAAAAGAATGGACAGGATGTAAGAAATAATCAAAGGTAGCTGATTTAGATACAAATGTAGATGTAGAGAAGGAATGGGTCTGTAAAACTAATGATGAACAAGCTAATTATAAATATAATAGAGAAGAAAGAGTCAAAAGAATTTAGAAAAGAGTAGTAA
Source organism: Epiperipatus broadwayi (assembly GCA_028023455.1). Taxonomy (NCBI): domain Eukaryota; kingdom Metazoa; phylum Onychophora; class Udeonychophora; order Euonychophora; family Peripatidae; genus Epiperipatus; species Epiperipatus broadwayi. The sequence goes on from JAQFVV010000172.1 coordinate 2,652,507, forward strand.
AGAAAGCAGAAATTGTTAAAATTGCATATTTGAATATGCAAGAAAGTAGAAGACTAGAAAAGTGGCTGGAATTAAATAAAGCAGTTAAAATGAAAAGCTTGAGGTACTACCAGTAGTGGAAACATATCTAAAAGAAGAAAAAGAACCTACACTAGAAAACTTGGTATGGCAGGGTATAAATAGAGAAGAAAAAGAAAAAAGGGGTGGTGGTATAGGAGTTATGTCAAAAAATATTTAAAGACTTTTAAGTGTCAAGAACATTTATGGATTGAGATATGTTAGAAAGACAAGAATGGATGGGAGATATAGAGAATATAGTCAAACTATACATAAATGCTTAGTTAAGGATTTACAGAGTTTCAAAGAAAAGGGGAAGAGAATAATGGTTATAGGGGTATGAATGGGTATATTGAAAAAATTGATGAGGTGGATAACAAGAATACACAATTTTTGAAATTTTTTTGTCAAAGAGTGAATTTGAGTATTGGAAAATTATCACCTATTTATGAGGGCGAATACCCACAGTCTAGAAATAATATATTTCACACAATAGATTATATATTAGTTCAGAAAAAAGGAATGACTAAAGTATGGAAAATTAAAGGATTTGATAATGATGAAAGAGTATGCAATAGTGATCATAATTTTTTAATAATAGAAATGGTTAGTAATGTGATGGGAAATAGTAATAAAAATAGAAAGGATAGTAAAAGGTGTGGATGGAGAGTAAATGATAAGGTTAGAAGAATATAAAATAAAAGTAGAAGAAATAATGAAAGAGTTTGTTGGGGATAACTGTAAGGACTGATGTGGTGAAGGAGAAAAGTGGCAAATAGGATTTTAGATGAGAATATTCAGAAAAATAAAAGTAATAGAATAGTTAATAAAAGTATAAAGGAGTGTGAAAAAGCATGCAGAGATTATAAATGTGCTATTAAAAACAAAGAAAGTAAAAAACATGTTAAGATTAAATGGGAAAAGTATTTTAAAAAAGATTGGTTAAAATATTTAATTATAGAGTGAGAATAAAATTAAATAATAAATTGTTGGAGGATATTAATAAAAGTCGAAGAGATGGGAGTAAAAATTTTAGAAATCTATTAAAAGAAAGAATGTATGGGAGAGAGAAATAGTATTACTAGATGATGAAAAAAAGGGAAGCTCTAGAGAAGAATTAGAGACAGGCACATAGCAAAAGATATATTAGGTTACAGGAAATGAATTGAATGAGTTAGGGGAAAAATTGAAAAATAAAAAGGCAAGAGGTTTAGATGGATGGATAGCAGAAATGGTGATGTATTTAGGAAAAAGGACAAAATTAAATCTATTATCATGTTTTAATAAAATGGCGTAGAAGTAGGAATTTCCAGATAGATGAAACAATACAAGAGTAAAGCTATTATTTAAAGAAAAGGAAAAGGTTTGTAGAAGGTTAAACAATTATAGACTGATAGCAGGAACATCAGTATTATGTAAAGTTTTTGTATATATGGTGGTGGGAAGGCTAGCAAAATAGATGGAAGAAAATAATAATGGTAAATTTATGTAGGTGGACAGATGTATATAAGATAGTTTATTTGTAGTCACACAACTTATAGATATGAGTATGAATATAGATAGGCAGTTATATATGGTCTTTATAGATATAGAGAAGGTATATGCTAAAGTAAATAGAAATAGATTATGAGTAACTTTTGTAAGTTTGGGAATGAATGGAACTTTAGTGGATCTTATTAAGAGATTGTATGAAAATAATTATTATATCTATCAATTGGGAAATATAGAATGTTAGAGTGTAAGACTAAGGCAAGAATGACCTGTGTCACCTATTTTATTTTTGTTATATTTGAGAGAAATGGAGAGAGCAATAGAAAGACTAGGAAAAGGGATAAAGGTACCATTAATAGATGGCAAGGGAGTATAATTGTTATCAAGTCTTTTATTTGCTGACGATATCTTCTTGGGCACAGAAAATAGGGAAGATATGAAAGTTATACTGAAGATAAGCATAAGAATGGTTAAAGAGATGGGTATTAAATTTAATGAAGAAAAATCAAAAGTAATGATGATAAATGCTGGGGAAAAAGAAGAGAAATAATTTTTATTGGGGGATATAAAGTTAAATGTGGTGAATAGATATAACTATTGGGAATTATCTTTAAAAAATCAAAAAATTGCTTGGATGAATGAGAGAGAAAATTGATAAATGAGGCAAAGAAAAGAAAGGGACTGATAGAGAAATGAAGTGCTTTCATATAATAAATATAATGTAGCTAAAATTATATGAAAAGATGTGTAGATGGCAAATGAGCAATTCAAAGAGAAATGGAATGGTCAAATTTTTATATGAGCAAAATAAAAAATATTTGGTAGATTGCAATTTTTGAATAATAAAAGAATAGCCAAAATAGTATTTAATTGGGTTATGAGTAAAGGACAGGCAACAAAATGGGTGAGGAAATAGTATGGTATGCAGAAGATTTGGATAAAGATGTAATATCAGTATACTTATAAAAAAGGTGGGCTGTTTGAGTTAGGAGAATTGGTGCATGTTATAGTGGCAAGACATGAGATAGAAGAATAGGTACATTAATAAAAATTAGGCAGTTGGAGAGATGGAGAACTAGTATGAAGAGTAAAAAGAGTTTAAATATATATATATATATATATATATATATATATATTTAAAGAACTAGTATGAAGAGTAAAAAGAGTTTAAATATATATATATATATATATATATAGAAGTGAACAGAATGGGTGAGAGTTAATTTATGATAATAGCAAGGAAAATAGTTTTCTGTTTAAGGCTCAAACAGGATCATTAGTAACATGGAATATGCACATAAATGGAGAAATGTGGGTGATTTAGTCTACAAATTCTAAAGAAGGCATAGGAAATATTAGGCATCTGTTAATTGAATGTAAATGCATACAGCAGAAAAAAGTACAAATAATGAAGTTGTGGAAGAGTAAATATAAACAAAGTGATTATACGGGAAATGGGTTCTTGGTTTTTATGCTAGGTTTAGGAAAGGATAAGAGGAATTTAGATATAAAGGCCATAAATTGACAAAGATTATGTTGTGGAAATAGAGTAGAGCAGGATAGAGAAGAATATGGTAAAAACAGGATGGGGAATGGAAAGGGAATGTTAAGTAGCTAACAGGTTTCTCTGGGCATATTCACTGAGAGATTCCTGACTCTGATAAAGGAGAAGCCACAGTGAATCATGTCACATCATATAAAATATATCTGTTTTTTCTGTTAAGAAAAAAATTACCTTAAAAAGTACATTCCACATTGTATGAATTGTCAGACTAGATTGATGTTTGGATTATCTGCCAATGTTATGTAATCAGTTTCTTTCATTTTTTTCTTTTTACTTTTTTTCTCTACCCAATATTTGTTTTTCAATTAAATATGCTTCTTGGGATATGCAAGATCTCAGACATATCTATCTTTTTTATATAATTTTTTTTATGTTGTTTTATTTGTTTTTTGATGGAACAGGTACTTTGACCCACATATGTCCTTCTACATTTACATAGTATTCCACAGATATAGTTTTCATTTTTCAGCAATCAAAGCTCTGATTCTATAGATTTAAAATTCCTTACAGTGGGATATGACTTTGGAAAGTTGTTCTGACGTTACATCAATTACAGTCGTTCTTTAGTTTATGCATACATTTTAGTATCTATCATTTGCTTCTTTAGTTTATGCATACATTTTAGTATCTATCATTTGCTTCTTTTTGTAAATTTTTTTTTACTCTTTTTAAAGTTTCTTTAATGATAACTGATGGATAATTATTGTACATGAGTTTGTTCTATGTAACATTTTTTCTGAATCATTGGCTTTTGAATAAATTTATTTTACTGCATTTCATGCTTGTAATAGAGCTCCACTTTTTATACTATTATCATGATTAAATACATATGCTAAATATATCCCTGTGTATGTAGATTTTTTTTAACAGTTGTTTTTTACTTTGTTATGCAAAAGTCTTATCACAAGAATACCTAAAAATGCAGTAGAAACTTTTTCTATACAGTAGTGCCACCTAGTATAAGCCATTATAATCAGTGGATGCTGAAAATTAGTGCATCAAATCATTTTCTAATGCACCAATCTTCTAGCACCCATTTATTACTACAGCTTGCACTATGTGGCATTACTATATGAAGAAAGATGCTCCTATGTTGACAGATTGTGTAAGTATAAGAAATGGTGGTCATGTGATATTATAATGCTCTAATTAATATCAATTCTAGACAAAAGGATGCTGGTGACTAGGTTTATTAAAATACCAAAATATATAGATGCTGATCTGCGATCACATACAAGACAATTCAGCTTGGATTGAAAACAGTATTGTGTTTTTGGTTTAGTCTCATGCATTTATAGTTAATTAAAAAGATAAAAGGTGGCTGCTGTATGGATGTATTAAATCTAAAGATCTGTGTGTAATGAACTCAGAACTAAGACTCCTCATTGATGAAATTTATAAGCTGTAACCTACTCTGTGGCTTTTAGGCGAGTTAGGGATTTTGATACATTAATGTTCTAGCATTCATTGATTACTATGGATAGCACTAGGTGGCAAATTGGATAGAGGAAACTGCTATTGTGCTAACATGTAAGCATAAAAATGGTGGATGTGTGATGTCATAATGGCTTGATATCTAAAAATTCTAATTTTTGTTTTCATTTTATTGTAATATTTAACACAGCATTACACTGTTGCACATGCGCTTTGAAGATTTTAACTATAAATGAATGAATACTAACACTCAACCACATGATAAAGTCTTTGGAAAAGATAGAATCTTCAAAGCGCATGTGCAACAGCATAATGCTGTGTTAAATATTACAGTTTACAAACATCGCACTATAAAAAATGATTTTTTTCATTTTATTGTGAATTTAATTAAAAGGGTTGGGTTATTGATATGTTTACAAAATATTTGCAGTAGAGCTTCATCATATGGCCATACAATTAATGCATTAATGACATAATGGAAGCAGATATTTGGTGAATATGCTCTAATATTTATGGCTGTCATTTCAAGTTCCTTCATATGAACCTTGCAAATCAGGTTGGCATTGATAACACCATAGCCATCTCTTGATTTTCATTTGTATTTTTTTATATTGAAAATATATTGTTATTATGAACGATTAAGTTATTACAAACATTCTGGATTTGGGTCAACAATATATTCTTTTCAATTAAATATACATAAAATCAGAACAAAAAATAACATTCTTAGAGTTTTGTGTGATTAACCACTTCATGGCAAAATCAAAATTACGGTTTCTCATATCTCCAGATCCACCATAGGAAAATATTTCATTCATATACTCAGTCATAGGCAGAAAAACAAATATATATATATTTAAATATATATATATATTGTGTATAAATTACTTAGATTGGAAGTCAAACTCCGATAATGCACTGTTATTTTAAATATTATAAATCTCCGTGCACTCACAGTAAGAGTTTAAAAAACTTAAGTGAATCACTTAAGTTTAGAGTGCATTTCCATAAATGCATCAACTTTCACTGACCATGCTAAATCGGGGCTTGAATCTATTGTGTGCATGATGTTATAATCAAATTTTGATTTGTATAAATTTATTTAACCTATCGCAAGAGAAAGACAGTGTCTCATTTTTAACCACCCACAATCAGATAAACACGACTTATAAATGTAAATCTATTATTCTAAAGAGCTAAAAATCTTGAAATTATTTAGATCAAAAGTCAAACTCCGATAATGCACTATTATTTTAAATATTATAAATCTCCACACAATATATATATACTTGGGTCTCATTTCACGCGATAGATAGGTTCCTCAGAAAACATGTGCAAACGAAATCGTGCAAAAATAGACGTAACTTACATTGAAAAAGGGGGGATGCAGTCTGTGATTTTTCAAAATTCGCGTAAAAGCAAAGCACCAATGTAAAATTACTTTAAAATTCACGCAAAAAAATATAAAGAAATAAAATATGACTAATAAAAAATTTCAAATTTGAAAAAAATTGATACAAGACAAACTTTTTTTAACTATAATATTTAATTTTATTCAAAATAATATATTTTTATGCATAATTTACAGTACAGTAATTTACATTTTTTATACACATTTTAATTATTATAGCTATTTGCTGAAAAACATGTTCGTTTGCAAACAACTAGCGTCAACTTCACACTCATGTTGTAACAGTGGTTTTCTGGTGACAACGTAATTAGTAATTAATCTTTGAGACGATGATTTTATAAATTGTTTATGAAACTAACAACTAAAAATTAAATTCTTATTTTTGTCTTTAATTTTCAATTCGGTTTAAAAATCAAATTTCACATTAATTTCAAGTCGCAGTAAATAATTTTTAAATTGTTAATTACAATTAAAAATCAGATTTTAATTGTTAAATTTAATTATGCCCACTGCTATTACTGACCTTTTAAAAATAAACTTGTGGACACTAAATGATTAATAATTGATTACGTTCTTTTTTAAAAAGCAAAAACAGAATGTGATTTAAAATGCAAAATTAACACGTACAATGTTTGAACAAATTTACATTATAATCTTGTAAAATTTAATGTGTGTATACATAAAATGTGGAAATTATGATTTTAATTTCATTATTGCATAAAATCTTACTATTATAAAGCACTGAAAATATTGAAATTACTAAGATGAAAGTCGAATTCCAATAATGTGCTATTACTTTCAATATAATGTAAGTGCGCAAAATTTATTATTTAAAGTAATAGCGCATTATCGGAGTTCATACACGTGGGTCTCTTTTTACGCAGACTTATTTAACACACTTCCGGTGAAACACAAATCGCGTAACTTCAAAATCGTGTTAAATAAGTTCGTGTAAAGAGACCTAGGTGTATATATATATATATATATATATTGCACCCAGTTGGATTACATAACACACACTGATATAGTGTATGTGCATATATGTATATAAAGCAAAGGAAAAGTAGAAATAAACACAAATAAATTTTTGTAGATATTTTTCTACATTTCCTAAAATAAAATAATAATAAGTAAAGGGTTAAATAATAACTCTGATTTAAAATAAAAATTGTTTTATAAATTAAACTTTTAAAAGGTCTGATAAATATTATTTGTAATTCTGATTTTGAAATTTAAATGTAAGCATGCTTTTTTGATAATTTTGAAAAAAATGTCTATTTTTGAAATTTTTAAATTAATTTAACAAAATTTTTATCTATTACAAATCCCCTAAGTAAAAACATGTATATGTTTTCAAAGGGATTAGAGAGATAAAAATAAAAACTCTGTTTTCAATCAAGGTGTTGTTATCACCTTAGATGATTCTATAAAAGGGCTGATAACAAAATTAGCTCCAGTCTGGATAGTGATTTTTGAAAAGAACAGTCTAAATAGTAGTTTTTTTGTAAGAACAGGTCAGTGCAATGTTGGTTATAATATTTTGTTGCAACTTGTTGAAGTTTGCAGCAGTTGGTTTTAGCGACCGGAGAGTTTGCAAAATAGCCACCATGAACTGATGTAGCTGAAGGCAAGATAATAGACTGTTTTGCTTAGCAGGAGTTTGAATTTACATGGAGAAAAATGACCCACTTTTTTGTGTAGACATTCATAGCCTTAAATGTGGAGGATGGTTGCTTGCCTGAAATCTATTAAACCAAGACAACTACTTGCCTGGAACAATCCTAGACAGAAAGGAACCAACTGCAGAACAATCCTTACCTGGACTATACTGATGATAATCTACCAAACTCACCAAAAAAATCTTCCAGCTTGCTGAAGAATTAATTACACGTATGCTGTGTCAGATAAAGGCACAAAAACATGGATAAATGTATATATAGTTGGTGGTGAGTAGTGTTATATATGATAACGAAGTTTTAAATAATTTCCTTAGTAAAATGACAATTTTATAACTGATAGAAATATATAAAATGATATTAGTTTAAAATCATTTATTAAAGAAGAAAACACTGTTTAAAGTTATATTTATAATTTAGAAAAAAAAAGTACAAACAAAGTTATAATTAATTATCAAAAAAAAGATTTCCAAAAATTCTTTAGACTAGAAAAAAAGACATTAAAAAAATATATACTTTCAATATTGAATTGATAGAGAAAAATATGACATCATATATGTAAAATTTTAATATTTTTTTTGATTAAATGTCAACTCATTTTTTTTTGCTAATTGTATATTATAAATTGCGTGTCTGTGCACATATATATGTAAACCATAGTAATAACCTGAATTGTAACTTGTAATTTTGTAAATTAATGTAACAATTTAAATTTTGAATAGTAATTATGTAAATCACAAATGTAATAATTATTTTATGTTTAATTGAAATCTCTTCATCATATATTATAAAACACATGTCTGGGTACAGATATATGTATGTGTTTATAGATCCCATTAAGAAATACATTTGAATTTTGTAGCAATCTTGTAAATTACAGAATGATGACTTTATTATTGTGTATCATTCAAAATCAGAACCCTTAACCTATAAGACCTGAAATAACATTTTTTATTGTTATTAATAAACTTATTTAATTGTTAAAAAATGTTTCCATCATCTCTTGGTCACATGCAGTAATAGAGCTTGTGTTCTCTGAGATAGATTCATGCACAGGATGAATATATAAATAGGGATGTGTATTTAGTGCTTTGGGGCATCCAGAGATGATCAATCATCATCCTGGTTGGTGCAAAAGAGGATACTCTTTAAAACCCATGCACTATTTTTTATTTTAGTTTAGCCTTATTAGGAGTTAAGTTTATAGTTGGCCAGTATAAATGGCCAGAGCATTGATGATGATCAGCATGTTTTAATATCCCAGCATTATTGTTTCAATTTTTGATTATTGTGTATTTTAATGGATGGGCACTAAGCTGGTGCATCCAAGTTATGTTTAAATAATTGCCCAAGCTGGCAAAAGATCAATAGTTAGCCTGGTCTACAGAAGACCCATTTCTGATCCAGTCACAAGGTTGACTGTTGATTCATATTTCTTATTGTTCAAATCCAGCCACAAGATGGACTGTTGATTTTATTTTGATTTAATGTACTGATTTGTTTATTCCCATTAACGATGATGATGGATGGTTCTCTTAATATTTACTTATACTTACTTTTACTTTATAATGCTGGTTGAATTTATAATTATGCTTTTAGTAGCTGGCTGATCTCTCAATGTTCTCACAGATTTTTGATCTCATGCTCCCTTAAATATAGCTTCCTTAAATATTATACTTTTGTAAATTTATTCATATTTCATTTTAAATTGACTGGGAATGATGATGTTATTCCATCACCCAGTTCAAACTCCAGTTCCTTCCACTTTGATACTCCCCATCCTGTTACAATATATATATATATTGTACCTAACTGAAGTTTCACTTAGTTCCAAAAGAAGCCAAAGGTTATCTTAGCTTAACCTTTTGGTTTGAAATTGTCTGATTTTTAAAAAAAAATAATAATGATAAAAATGAAAATTAAATTAGTTAATGACTAAAGTAGGATAATCTTGTATTGATTGTAATCATTATTGTATTATGAAATTATGTCTAAGTATTTGAAAAAAGATATATGAGTTAGGTTGGTAAGAAATGCTAAATAATAATTTAAATTCTAAAAAAAAAAAAAAAAAAGATATCAGAAATAGTTGTCAGTTTGTAAGTAATATTAAATGTATTCTAAAATAACTATCGCATAATCCAGCGTTTCCCAACCTTTTTTGACTCGCGTACCACTTGGTAGTACATGACGCTAAATTATACCACTTCGTAAAAATGATTGTATTTCGTGAAATTTGTTATTGCGAGTGTGTTATTTTATTTGCATTATAAATATTATAGGGTGACCATGTATGTGTTTACATTTCATAATGAGACAAATTACATTGAAATACTTCTAAACGTCACGCCAGATTATAAACTCACTGAAATTATAAACTCACTGTAACATATTTATATGTATGTGTTTGTTCAAAGTTTCATATTTTTTCCAAAATAATTTATTAAAGATTACATTATTACATTAAAGGTTATTTGGTATATATTTTGTACAATGTTTTCTAATTCCTTCATTTGGTTTTCCCGAATTTGAGTCTGTTTTCTCTTTTTCGGAGCATCTTGCTATTGGTTGGGCCATGGAGAGGATAAATCCAGCATGTCCCAAGTCATGGTAAAAATAACCTCAGGGGTTATCAGGCTATCTCTTGTTCTTGTTTTCTTTATATTGTTCAGCATGAAGTTAATAGGATTAAAATTTTGATGATTAAATACTAGCTTACATCTAGTAATCCACAATAGATGATCAAGAATTAACGAGAGTCTAATTTATGGGTATGATGCTTTTTTGATACATTCTTTCAAATTAAATAATTTAGATTGATTTGCTTTTTTGTCATATTTTGTTTACTAATAAATGGTTTTAATAAAAACACAAAATTATAAAAAAACAATTAATATATTTTCTTATCATAATCAAATATTTTTATAAAATAAATTTAATGAGATCTTTGTACTTGTTTCGAACAACATAATTATTTGAAATTTGGTTCAAAAGATGCGAGGTATACCCTTAAGTCTACAGCTGCGTTCAATCTGGTTCAATCTGTTTCGATACTTATTTTTAAAAAACAATATATGAAAAAAAAGCTCTTCCTACTAATTCTGTACTCGTAAACGGTAATAATAATTTAAGATCTTTCTCAGAAAGTTGTTCATATTCTTTAATGTTTAACCAAAAATTAATTAGATTGTGTCGTTTGAATTCTACTTGTAAAGTTCTGTCACATCATAATTCTATTAAATTTTTTTTATCCTTTATTGATAATGATGTAGCTTTTTCTAAATTTTCTGCATAGAAGGGGTTTGAAATCCAATTATCATTTGTGTTTTCGGGTTTTGGAAAATATTCCATGAAAGACAATTTTAATCCTGTTAAATGTGCTATTATATTTTCTCGTATATCTTGAGACAGACTAACCTTATTTTCAAACAAAAAATATGTAGAGTTTTGAATACTTCCAGTTGATTGTTTTCGATACTTATATATATTACTGTTTCCAAAAATTTAATTTCTTAATCATACTTTAAATTTTATCATTAACATTAAAGATCGTTATCGACTGTACATATTAACAACTTTACTGTATAATATTATTAATTAAAATAATTTATATGAATTATAGAAAAAACGTTTCTATGATATTTTTATGATTTTTTTTTTGATGTCCACCATTATTGATTATTTTTCATGTACCACCAACCAACAACTTGTGTACCACCAGTGATACGTGTACCACAGGTTGGGAAACACTGGTATAATCTATTCTAATGTTTAAAGAATAATAATAAGATATTATTATTAAGTTGGAATAAGTAAGTAATAAATTTTTAAAAAATGATATGTAAGTTTTTATTAAAAAAATAAGAATATTTGTTATTAGTTTTTGTAGTTTAACATTCCAGTTATAAAAATTATTTAGATTAAATATTCATTAACATTATATTGTTGTAATTTTAAAAATAGTTTTAAACAATTAATCCAAGGCCAGACATATGTGAGTATGTGCATGTACTGACATGGAGACATAAGAATAAAAAAAAGTAATTTAATTCCAATATTATTTAAAATAAGTAAATAAAACAAATGTGTGGATAAAATTATTTCAATGAAATATTTATGGGTTTAATAAAGGGTATAACTTTAAATTTTATATTTATTACTATTGGGTTGTAAAATATCATTAAAAAAACATTTGTTGTATAATATTTGTTAATAATAAAATTTTGACTTTGCAGCTGAAGGTCACGTGGTATGGGAAGATTATATTGATTACGTCAGTAGATTGATTTCACAGCTGGTTTGTCAGAATATTAAAATTTAATAAAGAATAGTTTTTATTGGTTTTTAAATGAATTGTAGGTGGATGAAAAATTGTGAGATAAAACGGAGATGTAAGATCATTCAGTTGCTGATCTGTTTTAAATATACGTGTGGCTGAATCTTAAAAGTTCCTTAATAAAAAGTAATTTTTAAAAAACTTTATATTTTTTAAAAAAAATAAAAGTATGTTTTTAAAACCATTATTTTAAATCGTTTGTAACATGAATTGCTGAAGCTAAAAAAAGGTAATTCATTTTCTGACAAATTTTCATTACAATTGGGGCATTAAAATTTACGGTAAAATGTTTGAAGAAAATACAGCGTCTCATATTTCATTTACTTTTGATCTATTCATTTTGCTTTATTTAGAAGTAAAACTTAAATTATTAAGTATTGTTATGGCTAAAGACTTTATGGCACTAAACTATACTATATCTCCTATCAAATTAAAAATACACGTGAAGAAGAAATTGAAAAAAAAAAGACATTCAAACATTTTAAAATATTAAAATGGAAATGTGTTAGCGTCTTTATAAATTAAAAGTGACATTAAATTTAATACTTTATTACTTAATAGATGATATATATATATACATTTAAATATGCTCTTAACAGAATAATGTTTCTGTGAACAATATGTAGTTTAAAATACTAATTCTCGTTTATGCCAGTAGTATGAAAGAAATTTGTTTGAAAGCAAAACTTTAAAAGAATTTAAAAAAAATATTACTAATGAACTTGTCTCTATCAAATGCATAATGTTTGGTTATAGTTGCCAGTACTTATAAGTAACTTTATGACCATTGATTTTTTCTCATAATCTACTCTTATGTTTAATAAATAAAAGAAAATTTGTTTAAAAAAGAAATACATTTTTAAATATTAAGAAACGTTTAAAAAAAAGAGCTCTATTTTAAAAAATGCGTTTATCTAAGGAAGAACAGTGAAAGTTAACTAAAAATATAATTATAATTATTCCACGTTTGAACCTAGGATTATAAATATAAAGCGTGTTCAGCTAAAGAATTTATTTTGTTTCATGCCGGCTTAATCTTATTATTTAAGTTTTTTTTTTTTTTTAAATTGTTTTAAAAAAAGATATTATTAATGAACTATTGAACATTTTCATTTGGAAATGATTGCCATGTATATAAATATATTAGTAGAAGCTTCGAATTCAAATAGATATCTTAACCTGGATAAATTGTCTACACATTATGAAATGGAAAAATCATCACGGAGCCGAAATATGAACTTGAATTAATGTATTATTATTTTTTTTTATGGTCTGCTTTATTGGTTTTTTAAAAAAAAAGAATGAAACCATAAAAATATTTATGCTATTAAATTTTTATGTAACACTTTTTGCATAAATATACAAGTAAACTAGGGTTATAATTTTAAAACGAAATAGGTTTAATTGAATGAGCAAATGTTTCTTGCCATTCTTAAGTAGATTTAGTTTATTTATCAAGCATTACACTAGCTAGTTTCTATTTAATAATTTTATTATAGAGATTTAAATATCACAGTCTTATTTTCATATAAATGGGATATTTTACTCAATTTTTATTTTAAATTTACTAAAGAAGTTTATCGAAGAATATACAGTCATTTATTTTATGAATGTTATATTAATAATAACTACAAATATTTTATATTCATCGAGAAGTAAATATTCTTGCATTTAATTTACAATTTTAAAAGTCCACTAGTCACTATATTTTAGCATTTAATATTTTGTTATGTGTGCATTGTGCCTTGCCTAGAAATTTATATGCATTTAAGTTTAAAGTATTTTCTACAGTAGTCAGTTGACACATAGTTTGCTTTGTTGGTTCGAACATTGGATATAAGTAAAGTATATATCTTGCTATTAGTTAGAATTTGTTAGCCTCAAGAGATAGGCTTAGTTTATAATTTTTGAATATGCTTTATGGAGTAGAGAAAATCCTCCATCCTTATTGTATTGTATTTCCATGATTTGATAGTGCTTGTCCCCAAAAAGAGGGTATTGTATTGTATTTTTCAGTGATGATGATCACATTTATAAGCATTGGAAATCCCATGAGAGGATTGTGCTTTTCTGGTGAGTGTTCCTGTTCCCAGATGTACTGAAGATGAATTCCAGACATCGTCATTTTGCCTCGAAGTATTCTTTTCCAGCTCCGAGGAGCCTAGTATCTTTATATTTTTGCCTATCATTCATGATGTCTTAATGCTAATTCCACCACAGTAGGTGATGTTGCATTTGTTTTAGATTTGTGATGACAAGATATGCTTGTTTGAGGAAATGTATTTCTTCAGGTAGTTGTAGCTAATTTAAGGCTCATAGGTATATCAATGTTTGAATTGTGTTGCTATGATAGTTTTATCACACACAAGCTAACCAACAATAAGTTATATTTATTTTAAAGTATATTAAATATGCATATGGTATAAGTGACAATTCACACATAATAATTTAATATTTTCATCCAGAATTTCACCACTGGATTTGTAAGTCTGTTACATCATTATTTTTAAAACATTGAGGGAATAATTTTATGTGGACTAAAGTTATTTAAAAAATATAACTGATCTCTGATGAATGATTGTACCATACACTTAAGCTAGTTTAATTTTAGTATTAGCTTAATCTGATCTAAAGATATATCTAGCTGTGATATTAGTTATATCCGTGAAACTAGTGATGATATTTTTAAAAAGTATTGTTGAATATGCTTACTTCAACTTAGCGTTTGTTAAGTTGAGGAGTATAAAATCAAGCTTAGGGTTTTCAATATAAACATAGTTCTGTGTGTTATTCTGATTAGTAGATGACACAATAATGTTATTAGTTAGTCCAAATAATTATATAAAATCTTAGTGTGGTATTGGCACTGTTTGTATTCTATTACATTTATAAACATTTCTTCTCATTATTAATAAATCAAATTATCATTATTTCAAAAGTTTTGTTTGTTTGTTTTACTTTTATATGAAAATATATTATTGTCTTGGGTTTCAAGTTCACAAAATCTTAAAATGTAAAAATTATTGAATCCTCAATTCACAAATTCACAAGCATATTCTAAGTTAATAAATATAGTTGATACTGTCTTGAAAATTAAAAAGCTATGTTAAAGTAAATGATTCTCGTATTGAATCACAAATACAGATAATTGCATTATAGCAGATACATAATTAAATACTTAGTTAAAAGTTTATTTCTTTTAATTATCAGTATATCTTTTCAGACTAAAGATTATGCAATATCAGATTAATAATATTAGTACTTCAGAAGAATATTTTAATTAATATTATTTTAAAAGCTGCACATTATCTTATATTCACTGCACATCATCTATCACCATCTTAAATCTTATATATTTAAAGAATTCTAATCCATCTGCATTTGAGGTCTTTAGTGGTTGTCTGTGAGTATGGAAAGGCATTAAAAGTACCCTTGCTCTTTTCTTTGCTCGAGTAATATCTTAGATAATAGGCTATTATTAGTTTAAATATAAATTGATTCACTAAATTTTGTGAATTAATATTCGTTTTGTTTATTATTTTAAGATTGAACATATTATAATTATTTTATGGTCAGCTAAGATGTCATTTATTTATTAATCACAGTAATTCTTTATTAGGCAACTTAACTTAAACTGTAATTTTGCACAAGAGTTTTAGTTTTAAAATCCCTGAGGTTATTTACTCTTGTTGTTTTAGTAAATATAATTCTGTAAGATAATCTTGCAAAACAATGTATCATAGGTCTTATTCAGACAGTATATGATCTATTGGTATGACTAATATGGTAATTATGAATTAGTGATTTTTAAATAATCCTTGGTATGGTTTAGTATTAGATTATTATCAATATGCTGTAGTAGTTATAGTTCATCAGTATTGGATTTGACCTTTACTTGATTATACATCTCTGGATCTTCATCTCTTTTCTTTAAATTTATTGTAACCCCACTGAGCCGAGTCATTTAGAGTCTCTCATTTCAATTCTATTCCATTTCTTTTCATGTCATTTCTTTCTATCATCTCATTTCATTTTTCTCTCTCCTCTATTCCATCTTCTTTTTATATCTCTCTTTCATATCTTTCTATCATCTCAGCCCATTTAAAACATTCGTTAAGAGTTTCTTCTTACATCTCTCTATTTCATATCTTTCCCATCATCTCATTTCTTTTCTCTCTCCATTATATATATCATTTCTATTACTTTTCCCATTTTTTTCCCCTCTCAGTTCTTTTCTTTTCCATCATTTATCTTTATCATTACCTCCACGTCATTACTTCCATATATTTCTGTCATTACTTCTATATATTTCTTTCTCTTTTTCTTTCTTTTCCCCCTCTCTCATTTCATTATCTCCATCTTTTTAGTAGCATTATTTCTTTTTACTTCTTTTCTTTTATCTCTTTCTCTATCTCTCATTCTATTAGGTTACAATTAGCATTTTCTCTTATTCTATCTCTCTTTCTTTTCCTCTCTTTCTTTTTTACACCCTACCTTCATTTCTTTTATCTTTTTCTTCTTCTCTCTCTCTCTTTCTCACACCCCCTCTTATTTATTAGGGTTACAATATATATATATATTGTGCCGGTCAAAATATGCTTATCCATCTAACACGAGCTGGAACTCACAAAATGTACTTCAAACCCAGTCGAGCCCGAGATTTTGGTCAGGGACCAGCCTGGATTCGAACCCACTCTCCAAGCCCCAGATCAAACACCTAATGGACAACATAACAATGATGGCCCACGAGAATTAATTCTTAATCCGGCCCACTAGCAAATCGGAGAAACAAAAGACTCATGGACTTAAACATCTATATAAACAACTTAAACACTAAAGACATTCCAAAGATAAAATCTAATATAATTAGTTAATAGGGGTTTTACTAATGAAATAGCTATGGGAAATTAGTGAATTGGATTGATTTAATAATGAGACAGAAACTGATATATGATGAATTAAAATATATTTATTGACAATTGTTGTTGGCAAATGCACGCAGGCATTTTATTTATAAAGTAACATTACTCTAGGCCATTTAAACAATAATTGATACGTTGGCTATTATTTAATTGATCCAATATTATTTAATGGAAACAAATAGCCCTACTATATAACTAATCACTACATTAACTTTTACCAGTTATGCCCTTTCATCATCAGTTCGTGTGGCTATTGTACGTGAAATCAAACCAAGTCTGGAGTGAAGCTTAATAATACGTCTTAATTATAATAAATTTATATTAACTATGGGCTTTTAAAGCGTCCCAGATAGCTTTAGATCGAACGGGTTTTCAAGAATGCTTCGGATCAACGCCGAAGACTGCATATTAGGGAGGGAGAGTTGGCTATAACGATTTTACTAATACGCTAGGCACAAGTAAAATATAATAATAAAGTGGCTCTGCGGATGGAAGAATAGTTTTAGGGTTTTTGTGACAAACAACGGTTTACCCAATAACCGATCGTCATGCTGCAAAAGGGAACCTTTATTTGGTTCATAAGAAGCGGGGGACTTACGTGCTAATCTGGCCCGTAGCTCAGACTTCGCTACTGCACTACCCTATAAGAGAAGATGTGCTGGCAACGCCGTGGCTCCATCTTATATATAAAACAGCACAACGAGAAAAATATTAATAAGTTTCACATCCGCCAAGCCGAAGGATATTATAAATGAAATATCACATATTAAATGAACACAAGTTTATCAGCTTGATCAAAAGAGCCAACTCTTCTGTAGCATGAGAAATATGTATATGCTACTGATGGGAATATATACAAACTTTACTTTATCCCGTTCAATCTCTTTAGTTATCTATAACTACTAAACTTTTAAAAAGGAGGAAAAGTATATTTAATAAGGGACTTACGAATACTTTACTAAAAAAATATACTTATGATTGCACTCCAGGCTAGTTTAATCTTTAGTAATATAATAATTAAAGGTTGAAAAGCCACATTTTATATTTATATTAATTAATTTATTAAATGACAAAATATGAATTTGGGTTTCGAAACAGCGCACGAAATGACGCTATATAAATAATAATACGAAGATGTTAAATTTATATGTTTAAAAACATATTCTATAATTAAATGCACGCCGTTTCGAAACATAGGCACAACTAATAATAATTAAAAATAAGCAAAAGAAAAGCAAAATATAACTGCAGTGATTAAATTATATAGCAAAGCATTAATTAACACAGAAATTTAGCAAAAGTATTTCATTTATAGAAAGAGTTTACAATATTGAATTAATAAAGAAATTTACAAAAGTATTTCATTTTATAGAATTTAAAGATTATTTGGAAAACAATTTAGAAAGAAGTTTCGATAATATGGTTAGCTAACCTGTTTTTGAAGAAATCATGATTGTTTTTGAAATTCACAGAGCTCTTCTATTTTAAATAATATTATAACAGTTCTATAGCTGGATTGGATAGATTCGAGCTGGAACGAAGGTGAGTTCTTTGGCGGCTTATGGCATGTTCTTATTCAGTTGCGAGACGATTTAAAATGGTGTTGGAACGACGGCAAGTCCCTTTTAGCGGCATACGGCATCTTTCATTTGGTATAAGCTTGTTGGTTGTTGCTTCGGCATTTGATGGATTGAACTCGGCGTTCCATCACGGGAACGGCAGCAAAATTGTGCCTGACTTTAGCCAGACATGGTAAAATTAAACAATTTATAACTTGGATAATAATAGCTCTTCAAAAGCAAGATGGAGTATATCTTCCCGCTTAAAATAAGCCCTATTTATACATTTCGACTAAACTTTAACACCTTTTTGGAATTTCATTAGCCTCGGGACCAATTGACTTTTAATTAAACAAAATAATATAATCCAATTTCTACAACAGATAACGTCTCCGAGGTGTTACATTTAATTACTTAAAATTATTAAAATATATAAATTATATAATTTGATTCAGTTTCATTAATTAAATTCCTTTTTAGGTGTTAAAGAATGTTAAAGCTTAGCAGAAGGAACGGTATTCTGATTTAATGATAAAGTCTTTTGTTGCAAACAAAAATCAATCAGTAAACTAGATTTTACTTTTTACCCGGGGTGCAGTCACTAATTGATATCTTGTTTACACAAAATTCTCATTTTTAATTACAAATGGATGATTTTTATTTTACTGAAATAAATAACTTTTAACATATTTGTTTTTACAATATTATTTGTTTATAATAAAAAAAAAAGCAAATTTAAAGAAAATACTTGAGTTTCAATTATATATGTAAAACATTAAATCAGAAAACCGTTAAATATGTTTAAAGAAAATGTTTTACATTATATCTTCTTTATTTAAACTTAAATATATATATATATACAAATCATTTTGCCGTTATTCCCAGGTTTAAATTATCCATCCACATACGAAATAATAGCGAATATAATTAAGAATTGACTGAAAATTAATAAAACATTTTATAATAAATTATGAGCATTTCTCCGCTATAACTTTATCAAACCTGTCTAATTATAGCGTGTTTCGTATGTAAATGGATGATGCAACTCAAGCGGCCATTGTAGCAAAGTTTTCCCGCTCGACTTATATATGACATTTTTACATATGACATTTCTACATTTAAGATAGGTTCGAAACTAGTTCAGACGAGTAGGTCATTAGGTTGATGGTGAAACGGAAAGAGATTGGAGGTTTCCGTTTCAATATATATATATTATTACTCTAAAACAGAACAAAATATATTTCTTCAGATATCAAAGAGTGGGGGATTTAATACAGAGTAAAGTTTTATAAAAAATGGTTATCCATCAGCTATAATTAGGAAAATTTTAAACAGATACAAATAAGAAACAGTTTTAAAATGAACCATAGATAGGGATGTGTATCCATACAAACTAGGAATATCAGATGAACTATAAAAAAAACTGAAATAAATATAATGTCTGAAGAGTTTTCCAAAACCATATCACATTATCAAAAATTTTAACCTTTGCAAAATTAAGCATGAATCAGTGAAAATTAAGAACTGCATCTAAAAAATACCACGTAAATGTGAAAGGGTATATACTAATAAAACTATTACTCACATCAGAAACTGATTAAAAGAATATAAAATAAAGATTATAGAGATAAAAACAAATGTGAATAAAGAAATAAAGCAAGCATGCAATGATGCACATAGAAGAACAATAAAAATATTGAGCATTAAAGAAAAAAAATTAAGGAAGTTATTCATATGATTATGTCAAATAATCCCTTAATCCAAAGTATTATGGTAATTCATAATGTCCATATATATATATATGATCAATAGATGGCGTCTTTACCAAAACCACCGAAACAAGTGTAAAATATTTTTACACTTGTTTCGGCGGTTTTGGTAAAGACGCCATCTATTGATCATAAATAACAAGTGATAGCAGGTTACGTGACTAACTTGTTTTTATTTTTCATATATATATATATTATAAATCTCCTCATATACACTTTAATGCAATTTTTATATAATTTCTCCTTTATTTTTCTAACAGTTATAAATGTAAAAAGAAAGAAGAAAGTTATAAAAAGGTCTGATGAATACTGCAGGATAATTGAAACCGCTAGAAAAATAAAGAAGGAATTATATAAAAATTGCATTAAAGTGTATACGAGATTTATAAAAAAAGTAATATATATATGAATTCATAATGTTTGGAATTTATTCATTAATCTTAAAAGAATATATACATATAATATTTTTATTTGATTTGAGGAGTAATGCGCAAACCCCAAAAATATTTTTTAATTGTACCACAATTTGGGTTGGCATATTCAACTTAATATAAAAATTGAGGTTGGGAGGGGGGGGCATCCATAAATTAATTAATTCAAACCTTTGATTGAATTAATTAATTTATGGATAGCCCATACTTATATTTCAAATTAAATATATCAATCCAATTTGTGGTCCAAGAAAAAAATTATATTTTGGTTTTTAACACATTACTTTTCTAATCACATAAAATATTTATATATATTTTATTTTATTTTCATATATCATAGCATCAGCCGGGAGGTGAACCCACACCTGTCTGCAACCAACTACTTGCTTGCAAGGCAGCTGTGATGACCTCTCGGCTAACAACGCTTGACTATATTATTTTTTATTTATTATATTCAGATATTTCTCAGTGGATTTTTAGTAACTATTCAAATTTAATGAAATCAGAAAATAAACATTGTTTGCAAAATTTATTTTGTTGGTTTGTAAAGGCAACGTTTTTTTTTAAAGTTAATTTTAGTTAAACAATCAAAAGAAATAAAGATTTCATTCAATTTGTTAACACTTTATCAAGAATTGTTATATTATGAATTACAAGTGTCAAACTTCCTCCGCCCACAACTTTGATATGATCCACTCTAGATAAATACAATGATGATTATCACTAATCATTTATTAAGCTAGAGATTATCTCTAGCCCAGATATAAACTTTAAATCTCAGTTAAAGGTTAATATATCTGATTTCTTAGTTAAAGACATACTACATGGACATGGAGTCATTCACATATCTCTTTCCCATGTGTAATATCTTTTCCAAATGTATTAAATAACCTCCACACCCCTACACATTTCTTTTCAAATCATAGGTAATAATTTACTATTGATAAATAAAGACATATATGGAATATGGCAACCTAGGCCAACTGATGAGTACTGATTCACATGAAATGCATCTTGGGAGCTGTAGTCTTTTATTGTTTTTCTGAAATTTCTACTGACTGTTGCCTTTGGCAGGATAGTACAGTTGGTTTAAAATTCAATAATCAAGAATCTAAGGACCCAAGTTTGAATCCCATGCTAGTACTGTCACTGGTCAGGCCAGCAACACCTGAAGAAGAGGGAGAATCATACCTCTCAAAATGTTTTGCATATACTAGTACCTGTTTGATGTGCTATTACTAACAGCTGAATGTATTTGGAATATTTAAAGTTAATTTTTTTCTAAAGACATTCCATGCACATATTAGATGATGGAAATAGTCCAATATAAAAATACAAACAAAAAATACAAATAGTCTTTTATTGTATCTTTATTATATAATTTTTAAACAATGTGTAAGTGTGGAGATTATTTGTTATACTTATAATGAATTTTCAATGTAATCATGTAATGCCATCTACTGTTCATCATTAAAAACTTACTAAACAGATGTCATACATTTTCATAATCATTCTGCTAACACTGTTAGATTGGAAAACCAGCTGGACAACCCTGAAATATTTCGGTGTCAAATAGTATTGCCATAACTGTCTAAATATGAAAGAAATTCATTCAATAAAAGTAGGTTAAAAATTAGTTACAAGACATAATATGGATACACAATTAGAATTCCTACTTAAATAAGAGGGTTGAAAAATATCAAAATCAGCCAGACTTTCACAAATGAATACTGCATATAAATTTTCTACCAATTGTTGCCTTTGACAGAATTCAATACCCATGGTACTAAAAATCATGTCAAATTCTCACACTAGCTATCTCTAGTCAGGCTAAGTGGTCAGTGGTACTTCACTAAAAATGTAGTGTTCTATAGTAATGTGAGTGTTATTTTCAACAGTCGAATGTATGTAGAAAGGCATAAACTAAGTTTGAATGTTTCCAAAACCATTTTATAATTGAACTAGATGTTAGAAATAGACCAATAACTTCAAACACATGTATATAAGAATATATATACGGTACTATAATGAAAATTTATATCAGGACAATTTTTTTTTCTTGATAGACAAAATATATCAAGTGTAAATTATTTCAATATCAGGTTTTGATTTAATATTATATATTTACATGTTAAATGAAAACACAATACCATAAGGCTCTTTTATAGCTTTTTTCCTCGCTTCTTAAATGTTGATCAAACTAGTAAATTATTACTTCTTTTTTTTTTATCATGTTCATCTAAGCTTCATAAATAAGAATGAATTAACAACAACAACAGCAACACTGTGCGAGAATAAGAAATGAAATACAAGCCACAAAATCATCATTAAAATATCAGGAAACCGTAAATTTGAAGTTTCATAAAATGGTAATTGTTTGCGAATTCCTGTTTTAATGTTTAAAAAAAAGAAATAAATATTTTATCAAATTTCTAAAAACAATACATCAGACCGTAATGTTTTCCATTAATGGATAAATATCAACACGACCCGCTGAGAATTCTAGAAGCATCCATTCAATCGATACTAATTGTATTAAATATTTACAAACTGTTGATTAATTTTAGCGCTTCTACAAAGTTTGAATAAATAACAACCTGTTTCAAGAGTAACTTAACAAAACATTTCTAATAAAATATATTTGTTAATGCTTTTTATATAAATGCATTATAAGTACATGACACTTATTTGCATATATACTACGAGTCTTGGTGAAAAGGTGAGTTTCTCTCTCCAGGCTGCCTGCAGCGCCATCTTTAAATCAACACGTGTTATGTAGCAACATCATTTGACTATCCATGATACAATTTTAAGATGCTAGCTGAAAGATGAATTATAAGGATTAAAATGTAAGTGTATTTTATACCTTAACCCATGATGGAACAATGGGCTAATATTAAATTTTGTTTTAAATTAGGCAAAATTGCCACTGAAATGTTTAAAATAATTCAAACTCTGTATAAGGTGAAGCTGTGAATCAAATAATGTTTTCAAACGGTTTTGCAGGTTTAGTCCTGTCTAGGAAAACAGAAAACTATCACGTTTCTTATCATAACTCATAATTCAGATATGAAAGCATCAAATTTTTATGGTGAAGAGCTAAATTACACCATTATGTAACACATGCTTTGATTTCAATATGGTGCTTCAGGCAGTTTGGAGAGAGCATTAGGTACATTTTCACTGAGACATGCTGTGTACTTACTAGATATTTTGCAACATTAAAGGTGATCCATCATATATGAAACAGTGTCACATTTCATGTCAGAATTATGATTCAGACATGTTAGCACCTTAAAATTTTTGTGGTGCATAAGGTAAACTATGTCTTTATGTAGTACATGTATCATTTTAAAGATGGCATTGCAGTCATCTTAAAATCAGTCACCTTTCCACTGGGGTATGCTATGTATGCACTAGATGTTTTGGCTAAATTATTGTGTTTTGTTAGCTGTATATATATATATATATATGTCCACAGATGGCGTCCTACCAAAAACACCTATCAAGCGTATGTTTCGTTTACATAAACGTCAGAGTAGTTAGTATTCACTATCTCTAACTATAATTCCACTTTCAGATCATGATTTCAAGCTATTTGCTATCGTCAGTGAAAGACAGGAATAAAGAAACTAGATCTAAATACAAACTCTGAGCGTTTATGAAACAATTTCTATTCAGCTTGCAAGCGTGAATTTTTTAGACACGTAATGTCTTCAAACTCAGCATAGCAAACCAGATAGCTATATGGGTCTGATCTCAGTTCAGCATCACCACATAGTAGAAGCCTCTGCAATCTATATCATTGCAAGAAAGACCTCAAAGGTACATTTATGATAAACAAAAATGCAAGTTAAAAAACTTGCTAACGCTTGTATTTATGTCCACAGATGGCATCCTACCAAAAACACCTATCAAGCGTATGTTTCGTTTACATAAACATCAGAGTAGTTAGTATTCACTATCTCTAACTATAATTCCACTTTCAGATCATGATTTCAAGCTATTTGCTATCGTCAGTGAAAGACAGGAATAAAGAAACTAGATCTAAATACAAACTCTGAGCGTTTGTGAAACAATTTCTATTCAGCTTGCAAGCATGAATTTTTTAGACACGTAATGTCTTCAAACTCAGCATAGCAAACCAGATAGCTATATGGGTCTGATCTCAGTTCAGCATCACCACATAGTAGAAGCCTCTGCAATCTATATCATTGCAAGAAAGACCTCAAAGGTACATTTATGATAAACAAAAATGCAAGTTAAAAAACTTGCTAACGCTTGTATTTATGTCCACAGATGGCGTCCTACCAAAAACACCTATCAAGCATATGTTTCGTTTACATAAACGTCAGAGTAGTTAGTATTCACTATCTCTAACTATAATTCCACTTTCAGATCATGATTTCAAGCTATTTGCTATCGTCAGTGAAAGACAGGAATAAAGAAACTAGATCTAAATACAAACTCTGAGCGTTTATGAAACAATTTCTATTCAGCTTGCAAGCGTGAATTTTTTAGACACGTAATGTCTTCAAACTCAGCATAGCAAACCAGATAGCTATATGGGTCTGATCTCAGTTCAGCATCACCACATAATAGAAGCCTCTGCAATCTATATCATTGCAAGAAAGACCTCAAAGGTACATTTATGATAAACAAAAATGCAAGTTAAAAAACTTGCTAACGCTTGCATTTATGTCCACAGATGGCGTCCTACCAAAAACACCTATCAAGCGTATGTTTCGTTTACATAAACGTCAGAGTAGTTAGTATTCACTATCTCTAACTATAATTCCACTTTCAGATCATGATTTCAAGCTATTTTTGTTTATCATATATATATATACATATGATATAATCTTTAAATTAAAGTTTTTAAGACTGTGATAAAAAAAATCTCAGTTACATTTGCTTATATAACGACAAATGACTAAAAATAAATAGTCAAATCGTTAGTCACTTGAAAGTTCATGTGACCTTATAGGCATAAAATGACGGGTTGAGCTTTGATTCAAAAACATTTAACTTTTAAAGCAATCACTCTGTCATGGGATTAAACTGTACCAGACAGAATAATAGCAAACTCTTAAATTGAAAAATATTTCCAAACACATACACTTCTCTTAATATATTTTTATAGTGCTTTATTTAATTTGTGTTAGTTTTGACTGACTATCAGTCTTCTTCAGATATTCTGAAACTTTTTAAAGAGAAGTTGTAAAAGATACTTCAGAATTAGCTGAAAAGGATTGCTAGCCAATTGAACTAATGCTTTGAAAAAAATAAGGAAAATGTGTCTTGTTTTAAAATAACAATTAAATAGAAGCAGTGCAATAAGAATTGTAAAAGCTTTCAGGAATCTTTAGAAGTCACATGATCACCATTTGCGATGATTACACAAGGTGTTGAAACATTAGCAAACTCTCCATTCAGTAGTGCCACTCATGTCAAGATATGGTAAATTAGTGGATGCAAGAAGGCTCTATCTAGTGCTTACTCATCTGATATCCCCAGACCAGTTTCTAGCTTTTGGCTTTCATCAGTGAGAAGCTTTGAATCTGAGAGCACTGCACCAAGATCTTAAGATTTAATGCAATCCTCCAGCAGCAATTCTTTCAGTTATCTATAAAGCCATGAGTCCAAAATGAAAACACAATAATGTTTTCAATCCAAGACACCAAAATATACAGATATTGAATTGTTTCAGATCTGTGAGACTATACTATGAATGAATTTGGATTGTAAACATTGTTGTTTTTCATTTAAGCCAATAAACATCACATGACCATTTTGGACTCATAGCTTACTGGAGAGTTGCATTAGTTCCTAAGACTAGTTGCAATGCTCTCAGATCCAAGGCTCCTCACTGATGAAAACTACAAGCTAGAAAGCAGTCTGGGGTTATTGGATAAGTAAGCGCTAGATAGCAATTTTAGGCACTAACCTTCCTGCACCCATTGATTACTCAGGCTTGCACTGAGTGGCACTCTTGTATGGAGAGGTTTACCTCTGTGTAAACAGCTTGTGTACATATAAAGAATGGTACTCATGTAATATTTAGTGGTTTAATACCAATCTTCTCCAAAAGGATTATAGT